>BFEA01000244.1:1145678-1165938 GCA_003427395.1 Chara braunii
GCCACTTCAGACACCTTCCGACCAAGCAATTCCAATCGCATTCTTCTTTTCTTACTTCTCTGTCTCTCGCTATCTGTGTCTCTCTATCTCTCTCCCTCCTCTCTCCCTCTCTCTCCATCTCTCTCTCTCTCTCTTTCTTTCTCCCTTTCTTTGTCTCTCTATGCGTGTTCTGTTTCTTGAATTCGTTAATAGTGTTGAAATTTAGCAGTTGGTTTGCGCCCGACATTTTTTTTTTTTTTGCGGGCATTGCCCGCACCGCCCGCACCGCGGGCGCTTAGCTAGTTCTGATTATGTTGTTGTTGTTCTGTGTGTGGACACTAATCTGAATCTGGTTATTTTATTTTTTTGGAAAAACAAAATTGGGAATGGGTGACATCACAAGCTGAGTTGGTCCTGGGGATGACAAGGGCTGCAGTCCCCAAGATGACCATTGAGCTAGAGATTGGAAAGAAAGAGAAGGTCGCAACAGAAACCCGAAAGCGGATTGAGCAGCTTAAGAGAGAGAAGGCCGAAGGAGACAAAAAATCTCACGATTTAGCCAAACGGGCAGTGCTAGCAGAGCACTTCTTGGCCGCTAAATCTGATGGCAGGTTCAACGATACTAACAGGAAGTTGACTGGGTGGATCTGCTTAGAATTCACCGCAGTCAAAGATGCCCTCACTGCCTGGATGAACAGAGCCTCTGCGGTGGAAGACCGTCTGACTCAGGTTGAAGTGAAAGAGTCTTCCATTGTAGAAACCCTTGATCTGATTAGAAAATGTCTTTCTACCCCTACTCCCTCTCCTACCTCTCCTCCTCCTCAGTCACCCAAACCAGTCTCCAGCTCTGCTACAACGCCTCCTAGTCCTCCTAAGGAGAAGCCTGTTTCTTCCAAACAAAAGCAACAGGCTTTCATGAGGGACTTGGAACTTGGTGCTGGTACTTCTGGTCAACAAGAACAACGATACCCCAAAATGATGCAACCTGACAAATTCACTGGGGATGACCCCAAAGTGGATGTGTTAGATTGTATCGCTTCTATGGTCTATCTGAGGGCGTTCATCTGCCCAGAGGTCAATAAGGTACAGTCCATGTTGGCCCTATTGGGTGGGTCAGCATTGAAGTAGGCGACCTCTAAGGCTACCAAGTCTCAACAACAGTTGCCAGATTGGGATGTTGCAGCAGGGCTAGAGACAATATTTTAGGGCCTGGAGGTGAGGTCGCAGATAAGAAAAGGCTCGTAAGGCTGCAGATGAGTTGGTTAGTCTTGGCCAGACAAAGGATAGCGGTTCCCTGGCGAAGCTCTATGCAAAGTTTGAGTGCCTTACCTCTACTCCTGGGTTGGAGATATCTGATTGAAACCAATTGACTTGGTTCATCAGGGCAACTCTTGAGAATTAGACAACAACCCTGTATTTTGCAGGACACGAGGACTGGCGATCTTTTGACAGAGCAGCCTTGGACATGGAGGCTACACTCCATGTTCAGTCCTCTCCCTAGAAGGGAGGCAACCCCTCTTCCCAAAGTAGGAGGATGGGAAAGAAGTGTTTGTATACCACGAAGTCTGATAATGACTCTGCACATACTAGCCAGAGCGGACCTACTCCCCCAACTAGCCAGGGTGCAGGAGTATCACCAGACTAGGCTGCTCAGATGCTGGCCTAGACAGTGTTAGTCCTCATTGGAGACAAGCAGTTTCGGGGACAAAAGCCCTCTAGTTCTAAGGGGTCAGGCAAACGCCCCAATGCTCCTCAAAAACAGAACCTCGCACGTTTGCCGAATGTCTAGTCAGTCCCATGGATGCTTCCTCTTTGCCTTGGAGAGATCTGAGAATCCCAGAGGGCGTTTGGCGGAAGAGGAAGGACAAGGGAGTCTATCTGAGGTGTGAGGGCAACCGCTATGTCAAGGATTGCCCTAAGTGTAACCACAACAATTGCAGCCACTAAAAAACAAGACAAGTCAGCAAAGACTGCAACCAATCCTGTTGAACTGAATCCATCTCTATCAAGGGATGAATCAGTTGTTAAGCCTAAATTTTTTGAGGTTGCAGGGGACTCAATGTACTCATACATTGACCCTTTTATTGATGAGTCCTTATATGAGGAGGAGCTTGAACAACTTTGTTCTCTTCGTCTCCAACTGAAAAAGAAGAGAAAAAATAAATCATAATTGATCATGCTCAAACCTCAAATCAACAAAACCAAGATCAACGCCCTTCTTGACTGTGGAGCAACCAGGAACTTCATCTCTCAGAATGCAGTTCAAAAAATTCACTTGGGTCTCAAGGTTTCTGATCTTGACCACCCTCTGGAGTTTCAAGTGGGCAATTCCTAGTGTGTCTCAGTCAAGCAGGTTATCAAGGTCGTGCCAATCGTCTTTCATGAGAAAGGGGAAATCAAACAGTCCTTGAACTTCTATGTTTTTCTCCATCTTCCTTTTAATCTGGTCTCGAGTATGAAGTGGTTGAGGGTCACTAACCCTTCCATTGACTGGGCTCTGCCCAGTATCCAGACAATGTGTCTTAGCTACTGATCACCATCCTAAGACAAGTTGTTAATGCTTGAAAGTCAGGGAGTTTTACAACTTGTCTAAGGAGATTGACCATGAGAATCTATTTGTGGCTTATGTCACTTAAATAGATTCAAATTCCTCCCCTCAAATTGATCTTTCCATTCAACAGGTGATTGGTGAGTTTGTTGATTTGGCTCAGGAGCCAACTGGACTTGTCCATAGGCACATCAAGCATCACATCCAAATTTTGCCTGACTCTACCCCTCATAAGGGAAGAGTCTAAAAAATCTCACATGTTGAACTGGATAAGTTGGGGAAACAATTGGAGTCCTTGACAGCGAAGGGATGGATCAGGCGTAACGTATCTGAGTATGGGGCACCAATTCTCTTTGTTCCAAAAGGAAATGGTGAACTCAGAATGTGCATAGACTACATAGGCATGAACAAGATCACTAGGAAGAGTTATGAGCCCTTGCCTAGGATCGATGACTTGTTGGACATGGTGCAAGGCTGCAAAGTCTTCAACAAAATTGATATGAAATTCGTGTATCATCAGATTGAAATGGTTGAAGAGAATGTACACAAGACAACCTTGAAGACCCGGTATGACACCTACGAGTTCTTGGTCATGCCTTTTGGTATGTGCAATGCACTGGGATATTCAAGACTGAAATGACTAGGATTTTCATACCCTTCCCTGCCCACTTTGTTGATGTGTACCTCGATGGTATTCTGGTGCTCAGCAAAGATGCCAAGGAACATGCAGACCACCTCAGGAAAATTCTACGAGTCCTGAGAGAACATAAGTATAAATTGAACAACGAGAAATCATCATTTGGTGTTTCATCTGTTTTATACTTAGGTCATGTGATTTCTGCAGATGGTTTATCCCTTGATGCCTCTAAAGTAGCTGCTCTCAGGAAATGGCCACAACCATAGACTGTGAGGAACATCAAATCTTTCATGGGGTTAGCCTCTTACTACAGGAAGTTATCAAAAAAAATTCTTTATTGCGACACCCTTGACAAATTTTCTAGATGAGGATGTTTCCTTCAGGTGGACAGCCACTTGTGTATAGATTGAAGAAAGCACTCTCCCAAACACCTGTGTTGAAACTGCCTGACCCTACCTTGCCATTTGTGCTGACCAAAAATGCAAGTCAATATGGCGTTGGTGCAATCCTTCAGCAAGATTATGGGACTGGTCTAAAGTCGGTGAAGTTCATCAGTAGGAAAGCAAAGGTGCAAAAAATCCAGACATCTACTAATGAAAAGGAACTGTATACTCTCGTGTGTGTCCTCAAACAGTGGAGACATTTCTTGCTTGGAGACACTTCAAGATCTATTCTGATCACTCCACTCTACAGTGGATGAAGACCCAAGGTGAGTTAAATGATAAGCTGGCAAGGTACATCTAGTTAATTGACGGGTTTGACTTTGAATTGAAGCACAAGAAGTAATGCTATAACAAGGTTGTTGATGCATTGTCACGTAGACCTGATTCATTTGTTGTCGTTGTTGATACTTACTCCTTTGTTGATTAAATCAGACATATCATCTTTGATGTGTTGCCTTAGGACCCAGTCTTTGGCCCCATCCTTAGGAATCTACAGGCGGACCCCGATTCTATAGCTTGGCTTCAGGCTTGATGTACATAATCAGCGAGGGGGAAGAGCGTTTGTGTATCCCTAATAATCGCAAGATCATTACTCATCTGATTTCAGAGAGTCATGATGCTCGCAGTCACTTTGGGTTCTTAAAGGCGTATGAAGCCCTGGCCCAACGCTTCTATTGGTCTAAGATGAAGGACGATATTCTGCATTACTTGGAGACCTGCGAGTTGTACGAGAGGAAAAAGGTCCACAGGCGGCCTCCTATAGGACTACTCAAACCTCTACCTATCCCTGATGGTCCGGCGGAGTCTGTGTCCATTGACTTCACATATTTAAGCAAGACCACACCACGTGGGATGAGACGAGTAATGGTCTGTATCGATAGATTCTAGGCATGTTGAGTTTATCCTCTTACTTGTTGAGGTCAGAGTACCTCTGGTTAAAGAGTTTTTCTGTGAGTGGTAAGTGAATGTCCATGGGTGCCCATCCTCCATTGTCAATGACGGAGATTGATGATTCTGCAACGATGATTGACAGTCTTTCTATAAGACTACCTGCATTTGAGACTGGACATGACCTCCGGGAGACATCCTGACGCCAATGAATAGGCTGAAGTAATGATTCAAGTCCTATTTCAGCTATTGCGTCCTGTGATTATGCCTGATCAGCAGGACTGAAACAAACATTTGTCCTGGGCATAACTAATGTATAATACATTTGTTCACAACACGACTGACTTTACATCCTATAGGCTGCACTTTGCAGAGACCCCATACAACCTCCAGATGGTCTCATTGATAAGTCCAAGCAGAAAAATGTGAATATCTTGTGACGTTTCTCTTCCAGCCTTACACAGAGGACGGATGGTTCACAAGGAAGGATCTTCTCAAGTCTGCAAATTCAGTTGTGCGCACCTATGAGGCTAAATAGAAAGGGCAACCCCTCAGACATTCTCCTCGTGGACACTCCTGGCTTGGGGTCCTCTCTCCCCTGGAGGGTAGAAATGCAATGAATTGCAGTGGCATGCGGGCTGTACTTTAACTTCGTTTGATGTTGCCTGGTTTTGAGCTATCCAAGACTCGATCTCGTGACCTATTTTGTTCGCTGTGTTTTTTTTGTGTGAGAGGCCAACTGGGCTTGATCCCTAGGTCAGTTTGGAGTAGTCTCTGTCGGCTAGCTATCATACCACTAGGTCTCTTTGTTTTGTCCTTTCTGTCCTTGAGTTGTCGGTCGTTTATGTCCTCCCCTTTAGGTCTAGATTCAGTCCTAGGCTATAGGTCGTCGTTCCTCGGCTATAGTCTGTCAAGTCAAGGAAAACAACTGTCTACAAAAGTGTCAATGGCAAGGAAAAACGGGTTGTCTCGTCATTTTTGCTGCTGGAGGTTGTGTGCTGTTTGGGTGTTGCGTTATTTCACTAACGGCATCATCTTCATGCTGCTAGGGCTATCCATATTTGGGGCTTCCTGGCTCGTGATTGCGTTGGGCATTAGGCCCTGAGCGTTGTGAGGCACCTCCTCGTACCTGTGTTGTTGGGGATAGGCAGGGTCGCCATCGAAACCCTTCTTGCAAGTGCATGTCAAAGTGGCATTCATCTCCTTATTCATCAAGCGTTAGTGTTCTGCTTCTACGTCCCGGGATCTACCCTATCCTATTGAGCGGACACTTCATCTGCAGTGGGCATCGAGTGTGGACTGTTGAGTGGCGTGTCGGGTTTACGAGGGTGGTGGCGCTTGATGGGCTTGATACGTTGCGCCATAGCTGTGAGCTTGAGGTTGGGAGGAAGAAGTAGTCTCCTTTACTTGTTGAAACTCCTTTCTTAGTTGGTTCGTGGATGTTAATAACGCGGTTGGGTTCTTGGAAATAACAGTGCATTGATTTGTTGGAGGGATCGGGATATTAATGAGAATTTTGTCATTGCGCATGTGTATGGGAATATGTGGATGCCATGCTTTATCTCGTTTCAATCAGGCACATGGCACCTGCACGCGAGGCCCAACCAAGCCAGAGGCAGGGCTCACTTTCTATAAAGGAAAGTGAGAGCCCAAATCAGGACACATTCTGGCCTTGTGGTGCTGGGCGTCCATGCTGCTGCATTGTGAACAGAGAGGCTGCTTGGGCGCTGGGAGCCAAAGGGCACACACGGACGCGAGAGGTGAGAGGGTCGCTGAAGAGGCAGCAGGCACGCGGCGGCCATAGCCGGGCTGCTTGGGCGTGTACCGGTGATGGTGATGGTGGTCTTCGGGTGTCGAGGATGCGCACTTTGGGGTGATGAGGGTGAGGGAGCGGGGAGAAGAGACCTGGTGTATGTTGGCTATCTGCATTGGCGACGTCATCACGTACATTGGTCTTCGGCAGGAAGTGACTCTTGTTGCACATTCGTAGTGTAGGCTAGTATAATATCGAGTAGGATAGGTAGGGTGCTGAGTGCCAATCAAGAAGAGAGACATTAGATATAGTGTTGATGTGGCGGGAGAGTGTCGACATTGACATTTGAGTTCATTGTACTGCTTTTATTTGGCTTGCATTCGGTGCATGGTGTTTTCTGCTTGGTACACGGCTTTCTGGTCTTCAGCGTGATGTTGCAATTGGGTTTTATGTATATCGCTCTCGCTCATTTTGCTTGCAATTTGGTATCAGAGCTGGTTCAGATATTGCCATAATGGTGCTGGTGTCTTGGTTACTTGGTGTGCTGACGAAGCTTCTACGCAGTAAGGATACTTCAATGCTGGCTTGCTGGGTCACTCCCGCGTAGAGGAGAGCATGACCTGAAGGTTATTGCGACAACATTGTTTTGTGTGGCGACCGCAGGTTGTGTGTGACATGATGAGGGCATGCTGACATGGCATTTTGGCGGAGGTGGCACTGCATTGCATTGTGTGTGGTACCGAGGCTATGACCGATCATCAAAATGCATGTCGGCTCAATTGCTGATAAATTTGTGGTTGGGGGCAGCTATCTCCAGGTATGTTGTTACCTTACCATATCTTCCCCTCTCAATCTCTTCTTACCGTGAGGAAGAGAGTTCGACTTGAGAGCCCTCTTTTAGTTCAAGAGTTCTGAGCGCTCTGCATTGAGAGTCAACATTCTTCCTGGTGGCGCATCTGCTGGGAGAGGGCAGCGCCTCTGAAGGGCCCTGGACGAAGCACGGGTCACGATCACCATGCCAGTTCGAGGGAGTAGAGCACACATGTTTTGCAACATTGTCCTTTAAAGCTCTTGCTGCGCATAGAGGGGTGTGGGGTGAGACAACCTTATGGGGGATGACATGATGAGGGCATGTTGACATCACATTTTGGCAGAGGTGGCACCGCAATTCATTGCGTGTGGTACTATGGCCGATCATCAAAATGCATGTCGGCTCAATTGATGAGAAATTTGTGGTTAGGGGCAGCTATCTCCAGGTTTGTTGTTACTTCACCATATCCTCTCATCTCAATCTCTTTCTTACCGTGAGGAAGAGAGTTCCACTTGAGAGTCCTCTTCTAGTTCAAGAGTTCTGAACGCTCTACCTTGAGAGTCGACATTCTTCCTGGTGGCGCATCTGGTGGGAGAGGGCAGTGCCTTTGAAGGGCCCTTGATGAAGCACGGGTCACGATCACCATGCCAGTCCGAGGGAGTAGAGCACGCATGCTCCGCAGCATTGTCCTTTAAAGCTCTCGCTGCGCATAGAGGGGTGTGGGGTGAGACAACGTTATGGGGGATCGACGTTCACCAGACCGTCATCTACCAGTGAAACCAACTCCCAATGCACATGAGGATAAAAATGGTACGAATGAGGATGGCTTTCTCTACATTGCCTAGGCAAAGGGGTGGGCCGTTTGCACACAATACACATCGCTGCTCTGTTGATGCAATGAGGACGTCGGATACAGGGGAGGGAAGGTTCCAATTGGTGCTTTAATATTATTGTTGTTATTATTTCCATTTCCATATGCATCTGTGCAAGTGATTTGTTTTTATTTTTGATTATTTTAGGTGTTACAGACTATTGACATTTGACAGACAATTGTAGATTAGAACTGTAGTAATCTACCATTTCCAGTTTTGTTTACCATTGTTGTTTGTGATCTAATCGAAGTAGGAGTAAGATAACTTGCTCCATTTGTGTATATTCTATTGACACCACCTGAATGGTAGCCTGGGTGACTCACCAAATATTTAGTTATTTACTTATTTTTGTAACTCGGTCAGACATATGTTGTGGTAGGCCTCCTAGAGGGCACTAGTGCAAACAACAATCTGCTCCAGATGATGAGCGGTAACAATAGTGAGGAAGGGACAACTGACGATCGGAGGCAGCCACGAAAGGATACTCGACGTAGACCTATAGTGTTTCAAGTACTATTACCAGGGGACAAGAGAAGGTTCCAAGCCAAGGCAAGGTCGGCGAATTTGCAGAGGGTCAGTAGCTAGTGTTGACACCATGGCTACTTCTGCAGCGACCTCTCAAGGTCAGCAAACGTACGGAACATACTCTTTGTCCTTTGTCTCGTCCAACAAGATGAGTGGAGGACCCTCTTTCCGTCACATGGCGGGTTTGCAGTACGACCAACCACCTCCACCCACAGGATATAGAGATCCAACAAGTAGAATTACTCTGCTTACGACTAGAGAAAGAAAGGAATGCTATCGACGGAAGAGAGAAAAGTAATGCTATCGACGAAAGAGAGAAAAGTAAGTAGCAAAAGAGTTAGATTGGAGAGCATTGAGGCGGACAAGGTTGCATTAGAAGAGTTAGATGACTCTGTCCTTTATAACATGAGCAAGGTGCTCAAGTCGCGTATGTTGAGCATGTACGAGTGCATGGACAGCAAACTGGATGACATCCAGTCGACCCTTGAGCAGATACTTAATGCCATGCAGGGGAAGGGAAGACAAGCCCCTTCCCCAACAGGCAGGCCCAGTGTGAGGTCCTAAGCAGTCTTTCCATCGTCGTCCCTATATCCGGCGATGACAAATCCTTTTGTTCCTCAGTTTGGTGACCCACCATGTGATACGTCAGCAGCATCTGCACAAACTGCTGCTTCTTCATCCTCAGGTCCAGCTGCGGCTGCTACAGGGCAGCAGCCGATTCAACAAGTTGTGCAGCAATAGGTTCCAATTGGACCACATCAACAGTGGTTCCCAAAGACCCCACTGAAACCACCTTAGACCTTCTTTCAAGATAAGAAGGATTAGGCCCTCAACACTTGGTGAGAACAGTTCCAGTGTGGGTCAAGGCCAAACGCATAATGCGAGAAGAGCAAGTGATTACAATTGCCTTTTACCTTGAGGGTTCGACAATAAGATGGTTGGAAGGGGTAGTTGCATCTAGGGGCTACAGTAGAAGAATGAACGATTGGGCTGGATTTATTAGAGGTGCAGTAGCACAACCCACAACAGGCTCAACATGCCACGGATGCATTGGCCAGACTTGATACGAAGAAGTACAAGTCTGCACGCGATTCACTAACGTCGTAGCGCGACAACATCGTTGTCTCGAGAGTGCGCCTTGATTCGACCATGCACTTGAGATGTATACCTACAGACATCAAGAACATGCCGGTTAGCGAGGCAAGCATAGAGTATCACCACCTTGCTTCTTTTAGCAAAAAGGCCTTTGACTTAGAGGCCAAGCTAGGAGGCACGCAACAGGTTGTTACGGACGGTAGGAAGAAGAAGGTTTCACAAGAGTGGAAAAAGAAAGGTAGTCGGTTGATGATGGTTGATTCTAATGAGACTCGAACAGAGATCGATGATATTTCTGATCTTGTGAAAGACGCAGAGTTAGGTGGCTAGAAGAGTCCAGAGGGAGGAAACCTCGCTGCAACAACCAAAGGAAAGGAAGTTGGCCGCGACAAGGTAGGCTAACAAACGACTCAGGAGAAGGTCCAAAACTCACCCAATACTCTGGCTTGGGTGAGAGCTGGTCTTGATCAAGATGTGTGGAGGGACAAATGCACGAGGGGTGCTTGCATTAACGACGACGAGTACGACCATCAGCAGTTCAAATGCAAGAACGCGAAGGTCTCTCAGAAGATCCCACCCAAATGAGGTTTTGGAGGATCTTTTGCCGAGGGCGGTGCTTTACGAGCACATCCCAGGGAAATACATCAAGCCAGTAGAGGTTATAGAACTTATAGTTGTCTCTACTCGTGCTGAAGTGAAGGATGTTTGCTCACCACTTCAGGAGTTGGCGGAAGCTATTGACGCACTTGTCAGCCCGCAAACGCGTTTAAACCGAATGATACTTTGTTCGTTAGATATGTCTGAAGCCTTAGAATACTCAGAAAAGGAGTGGTCAGCAAGGGACCCTCGTGAGTCTTGGGTGGTTATGTCAAAATGTCCTAGATGGGAGTACTTCGTTGTGGAGGTCAGTGTAGGTGGCTGCAAGTGTGGTGCCTTCGTAGACAATGGCTCAACGCGAAACTTCATAAGTCGTGACTGTGTTGAAAGGCTGTGCTTAATGGCTGGGTGCGACAACTAAGTAGGTTTGTGGCTTCTACTTAAGCCAACAAGGAGCGCATGGTTGTCAATGACTACGTCAAGCACATACTCTGCACCTTCTCCTATGGAGGAGGGGAATTTAATCATCAGATTTCGTTCCTGGTTAGCGGCGACTTACCATTCGACATGTTGTTGGGTATGTATTACCTTGAGGTTTCCAAGCCCCAGTTTGGTTGAGACCGAAAGATGCTCAAGCATGTGTTGCCAAATAGGAGGACCGTTAGACTATCTAAGTACAAGGCTAGCAGGTTAGTTGACTTTTATGGTTGCACGTGCGCGTCAACGTTCTATAATTATTATTAAGCAGAATCAAGCGGAGGGTATGTACTGGGTATTCGTCGTTGAGGAAGGGAAGGTCGTTAAATCACCTTTAAAGATCGAAGTTATCGTTGCTAAGTACCCTGATCTATTTGAGGAGCCTTTGAGAGTTGTAGAGAGGGAGGTCGTTTGCCATAGAAATCATCCCAGGTAGTAAGACACAAAAGGGAAGGATCTATAGGATGTCTCTGACGAAGTTGGATGAACTTCAATGGCAACTAAAAGAGCTTGCAGAGAAGGGTTGGATAGGACCTAACGCATCTCCCTCTGGATCACCGGTTTTATTTGTACTAAAGAAGGGGGGATCTTTAAGGATGTGCATTGATTATAGGGGCCTCAATGCCATCACCGTGAAAAACATGGAGCCTCTACCCCACATTGACGACCTACTGGAAAGGGTGCAGGGATGTAGCTACTTTACAAAAATAGACTTGAAATCCAGCTACCAGATTGCGATTAGACCAGAGGATCAACACAAAACCACATTTCGGACTAGGTACGGTCTATGTGAGTTTGTGGTGATTCTTTTCGGGCTTTTCAATATGCCGGGTACATTCCAACACGCAATGAATAGGATATTTCATAATTACTTAGATAAGTTTATCGTCGTGTGCCTCAACGATATAATTACTATTAGTAAGATTGTTGAGGAGCATGTTCAGCACACTGACCTTGTGCTTGGACTCCTGCGACAACACAAGTATAAGATCTTGGAGAAATATGAGTTTGGTCACACCAAGATCTTATGCTTGGGTCGTGAAGTATCCGCACACGGTGTTAGGCCGGAAGATGCGAAGGTGGCTAGTATTTATGACTAACCACAACCTCAGTCTGTGACGGAGGTCGGATCTTTCTTGGGAATAACTGGCTACTACCGCCACTTCGTCAAGAACTATAGTACGGTGACCGCACCCTTGAGTGACCTAACTTGCTCTGACACACCATGGGAATGAACTGGCGAATGCGAGAGACCATTCAAGCAATTAAAGTATGCTCTCATGCATCATGAGGTTCTCATGCTTCCTGACCCAGAGAAGCCACTCATTGTGACCGCTGACACAAGCCAATATGGCATTGGCACATTGCTGGCTCAGCAAGATGGGAAGAAGTTGAGGCCGCTCGAGTACATGAGTAAGAAGATGCCATTGAAGAAATTGACGAAGTCCACCTACAAGAGGGAACTCTACGCCATGTACAAAGCTCTAATCCATTGGAGACGCTATCTTTTGGAGAAGTTTTTCTATATGAGGACCGACCATTAGGCGCTCAAATGGATTAAGACGCAACATGTTCTTTCCGCGACGCTCAAACGCTGGACTGAAGTCATAGATCAACATCACTTCAAGCTAGACTATGTGAAGGGAGAGTACAATAAGGTTGCTAACACACTTTCTCGAAGGGCGGATTACCTAGGTGCGCTGATTACTGAGTTTGGCGTATCTAATTAGCTCACTCGATGAATGGTGGGCACCTACAAGGAAGATGCCGTCATGATGGACATCATACACAAGCTTGAGGCCCGAGACAAGGCCACATGTAACGAGTTTTTGATGGTGGCTGGGTTGCTTTTGCTTGAGAAGGCAGGGTTCAAAAGATTGTGTATGCCATCTAGTGAGTCTTTGCATAGTTTATTTCTAGCAGAATGCCACGGTGCAATGAGACGCTTCCGGTACAAGAAGACTAGTGCTAACCTGGTACAATGTTTCTGGTGACCGTCTATGCTTGATGATCCAAAGAGTTATGTTCATACTTGTCAAGTCTGCCAGCAGGACAAGCCGAGAACTCAAGGCCCGCTTATGCTTATCAAGCCCTTGCCTATTCCTACTGGTCCAAGACAGAGCGTGTCCATGGATTTCATGGACACCCTCGTGACCAACAAGAGTGGCAAGAGACATATTTTTGTCATAGTGCGAGGCCATTGCCTCTATGAGCCCCATAAGGCCCCATTTTTGCAGCCCGTCGGCCGCCCTAAGTGAAGGCAGGCTCGACGAAGCCCTCAGGGCCCTTTTCTGGCCACCAAGCAACTCAGGGAAATTCAGGCAGTTGCGCAGCGCCAGTTGGTTAAGTGAACCCAGGCCCTGGGCCGCTTGTGTGAATGTATGTGAAGCAGGCCCTGGGCTGAATACGGGTACCGGGCCAAACACAGGCCGAAGGCAGTTGGGCACAGGCAACCACTTCAGGCCNTGTGTGAATGTATGTGAAGCAGGCCCTGGGCTGAATACGGGTACCGGGCCAAACACAGGCCGAAGGCAGTTGGGCACAGGCAACCACTTCAGGCCCAAGGCCTGCTCTCGTTGTGCTGGGCCTCAGGCTACCGGGGCCTACTGGAAGCTTCCTGGGACTGGACGCAGGCAGGCCACTTCGATATAGGGAAGGGCCTGCCTCCTCATTCGGCATTCGGGTGCTGGCTGCATGTTGCGGAAGCGCTGCTGCTGCGCTATTTGCTGGCTGGCGCCTACGCTCTCACGGGCGAGCAGGGAAGGAGCACGCAGCCATAGCCGAGTTGTGCTGCGGTAAGTCGGGTGAGGCGCAAGGTGGTCCTCTGGGTGCTAGTGGCATCTGTGAGTTGGGGAACGAGGTTGTGAGTGTAGCGCGAGACATACCTGGTGCTGGAAGTGTGCGACATTGGTCGCCATATTCTTGTACTTCGGGAATGTTGTTGATGTCATCTTTCGGCTTCGTAGTATAGGCTAGATAGGATCTGCCACATGTAGTATGGGCGCTGAGCGCCAGATAGGATATCAACTTTGGTTCTTCGTTGATGATGATGGGACTATTTCAGCATTGTCAATTATGAACTCTTGGTGTGTTCTTATTTGGTGAATCTCNATAGGATATCAACTTTGGTTCTTCGTTGATGATGATGGGACTATTTCAGCATTGTCAATTATGAACTCTTGGTGTGTTCTTATTTGGTGAATCTCATGATGCAATTCTGTTGTTGGTTTGAGGTCAAGACTATCTGGACTCATATGTATGATGTTGTTTGATTGCTGAAGTTCGCTATTGCTCATCTCCCTTGCAATTTGGTATCAGAGTTGTGGTACGATTGCGCTCATCTGGCGCTTGTCTTCTGCCTTATGAGGTACATACATGCCTTCTGCTGGGCGAGTTTGGCCGTAAGTGGTGTGTAGTGAGGAGGGTGGAGACGAGTGTGTAGGCGACCCAGGAGGTGAGGGGATCGCCAGGAAGGCTACGTGGGGTGAAATGTGGTCTGGATAGTGTGATGAGAACTATCTAATGTGCGATTGATGCTGAGGTGGAACGGCGAGATAATGCTGGTTGTGTTGATGCAGTGACTGGTCATCGCAATCACCATTTGGTCATCTGGTGAGATTATCTCTGTGGTTGGGGGTACGTTGCTCTTAACCTTATCTTCCCTCTCTGACACTTCTTACCGTGAGGTTGTGTGTTTCTTCTTGAGAGTCCTCTCATCGTGAGGTGTCGAGTGCGCTCAACCTTGAGAGTCGGCAATGTTCACGTGGAGCATCTGGGTGGAGATGGGCGAAGCTTTTTGAAGGGCCCTGGACGAAGCACTGGGTCACGATCACCATGCCAACCCACAGGGAGTAGAGCACGCATGCCTTGCTGCTTGTCCTTTGTTCGGCTTGCTGCGCTGTTAGATGGGTACTACTGGGCAGGCCATCCCTACAGGAAAGACGAGCACCCGACGTCTATAAATAAACACGGGAAGGGGATATCACTGGCTGTGATCGTTGTCCTGCTGCGACGTAAAATAATTCCTGATGTCACTTGGGGGCGGACGTTAAAATGCCTCTGGATCAGCCAGTGATGTAAGGCTCGCGGCACGCCGAGGATAAATATACGTGCAAGGCTGGCCAGCTCAGTGGATACTCGGGGCACAAGGGTGGGCCGGACACACACCTTTAGACACGCAACGCTCTCCAGATCGCTCAGGGACGCTGACGTCAAGTGATACTCAGGGGAACTAAGGGAGGGGTTGATTCCAGGTGATAAGTTCGAGTCCTATCCACGCAACTGATTTTATTTTTATGTTTTTGATTAGTTAGATGTACTGCCATTGACATCTGACAGAGAGCACTAGTTAGACTGTTTATTGTTCCTGGTGCCTCTGTTTGTGGACTAGTCCGACTAAAAATAGTTTCAGTTGTAGGAATCTGACTTACCGGTTGACCTCAAATGATATCTGTTCCAAAATAGCCACCAACTAATTAGTTGGTCTGAGCGTTATGTTGCGGTAGGCACCTAGAGTGTCCTAGTGTAGACGGTGCACAGCGTTGTAGCCTATGAGCGACGAGGAGGACACTGGAGAGGACGACCGGAGGTTATTGCGATCAGCTAAACGCCCAGTAGCCCATTTGGCATTAGGACCAGAGGGTGACAGACATCTGTTCCACCAGCTTAGGGAGATGCAGCAGCAGCAGAGGAGAGCTAGAGCAGCCGAGGCCAGCAGGGCTTTAGTTAGCGAGGTCGGTGCTACAGCAGCCATGGCTACTTCCACCATGGTCACTTCTGCGCAGCAGACTTCCCAAGCCAGCAGTTCAGGTGCCGTCGGGTCAACGGTCGCGCAGACCGTGAGTCAGTCCACTGGCATTATGGCAAGCCAGGCATTAGTGTTAACTCCAGAGGATGTCGCCATCCAGCAAGCAGCCCTGCAGGAGGCACAGCTACAACGGGCATTAGGAGAAATAAAAGCGGAGAAGGAGAAGATGATCAGAAGAAGAGCCAGGATGCAGCGGAGAGGGGCAGACATAGAGGAGTTAGAAACGATGGACCTGTCGAACATGGATGCTGATGTGAGGATAGCTAGGAAGGCCCTGCTAGGCGTAATAGAGATGCAGGAGCATCAAACTACGATCCTTCAGGATATCCAACAGAGCCTAGCCGTTTTGGCAGGCCGTGCGCAGGCAGCACCATCACCAGCCGGGCCTGGTGCCTGGCCCGTGCCATATCCTCCTTTTTTTTGTCCCACCGGTGACTGGGGTAACCCCATATGTAGCCCCGTCATCGGTTGCTATCGTTTCCCTGGGCATACCGCTGTTAGGAGGGGTAACAGCAGGGAGTGGTTTGCAGGTTCCTGTACATACAGTGTTTACTCAAAGTCCGTCGCAGGTTGCAGTCACCACGCAACCTACTGTCTCGCAGCCTGTGCAGCCTCAGGGCACACAGCCCCAACAGCTAGCACAGCAACCTGTGTCACCGGGTCCACATCCCGGAGTGGTGCAGGGACCGGGACAAACTCAATGGGTTCCAAAGACGGCCATCGCCGCTCCCAAACCTTTTACAGGGGATAAGAGGGGCGAAGACCTCGACACGTGGTTGAGGGCAGTGCCGGTCTACGTCACATGTAAACTCACCTTGCCGCACGAAGAAGTGCTTGTGGCTGCTTCCTACCTAGAGGGTAGTGCAGCAAGATGGTTGAGCAGTCTAGTGCAACTCCAGGGATATGGTCATGACTTCCGCGCTTGGGCGGCCTCCCAGAAATTGGAGGACTTCCTGAAGATGGTGGAAGAAAGGTAGCATGATCCTCAGGAGGCCCAAAGGGCCACTGATGCGATCCTGACACTGCACACAAGGCAGTTTAAGTCAGTAAGGGAAGCCATCGACGTTGTTGAGCATCTGATCTGTGTCCCAGGGGTGCGCTATGACACCCAGGTCCTGCTAACTTCGTACTTGAGATGCTTTTCTCAGCCTCTCAGGAACCAGTTGGCAAAAGAGGCCAACATCAATATGCACAACTTTCCTTCGTTTAGCAAGGTGGCCCTAGACCTTGAAGCTAAGATAGGGCATGGACAGGCACCCACTACGGATGGGAGGAAAAAGACACTGCCTCCTAACTGGAAGGCGAAAGGTCGCTTGATGTTTGTCGACAACGATGGTTCAACCATCGAGGTGGACGACAACTTCCAGGAGGGAGTAGGTTCAGAGGCAGGCAGCATAGATGCTTCAGAGGGTGGAGTAGTCACTGCCGTATCTCAAAAAGGTAAGGCGACTGGTAGATGCCGCGGATGCATGTGTGCTTCAGAGGGTGAGTCCCACGGATGCATGTGTGCGGCCGCATTCTATAATTATTATAAGCAAATTCAGGAGGAGGGTATGTACCTAGTTTATGTCTCTGTTGCAGGTGAGCCGGTGAAAATGCCGCCGGAGATGGAGGGAGTAGTTGCTAAGTACCCTGATCTATTTGAAGAGCCGACAGGGGTTGCTGAGAGGGAGGTCGTCCACGCGATAGAGATTATCCCAGGGTCTAGTATCCCGAAGGGTAGGATCTATCGGATGTCTCCAGGCGAGCTTGATGAGCTTCGCCGCCAACTCAAGGAACTCGTAGAGAAGGGTTGGATCCGGCCGAGTGTCTCTCCTTATGAGTCTCCAGTTTTATTCGTACCTAAGAAGAAGGAGGGTACTCTTAGGATGTGCATTGACTATAGGGGCCTCAATGCCATCACGATAAAGAACAAAGAGCCCCTACCGCGCATCGACGACTTGTTAGAGAGAGTGCAAGGGTGTCGGTACTTCTGTAAGATAGATCTGAAGTCCGGGTACCATCAAATCGCAATCCGGCCCGAGGATCAGCACAAAACCGCTTTCCAGACCAGGTACGGTCTGTACCGATTTGTGGTGATGGCTTTTGGCCTTTCAACTGCTCCTGGCACCTTTCAGCACACTATGAATCGGATATTCCATGACTACTTAGATAAGTTTGTCGTCGTGTACCTCGATGACATACTTATTTTTAGTAAGACTGTCGAGGAGCATGTTGCACATTTGGACAAAGTCTTCAGCCTCTTGCGACAACACAAGTTCAAGATCAACGGTGAGAAGTGCGAGTTTGGCCGCACCCGTGTCTTGTACTTGGGTCATGAGATTTCCGCGGAGGGATTAAAGCCCGATGACGTGAAGGTGGCCAGCATTCGTGATTGGCCACGTTCTCAGTCTGTGACTGAGATGAGATCTTTCTTGGGAATGACATGCTACTATAGGACTTTCGTTAAGAACTATAGCATAGTGGCCGCTCCTTTGACTGATCTGACCCGCGGGGAGTGGACAGATGAGTGCGAGGCTGCTTTCAGACATCTAAAGCATGCATTGACGCACTACAAGGTCTTGAAGCTTCCTGATCCTGACAAGCCGTTCATAGTCACCACGGATGCCAGCCAATATGGCATTGGCACCGTGCTCGCGCAACAGGAGGGGCCAAAGTTGAGGCCAGTAGAGTACATGTCCAAGAAAATGTTGTCTCAGAAGTTGGCTAAGTCCACTTATGAGAAGAAACTTTATGCGGTGTACAAGGCTCTCACCCATTGGAGACAGTATCTCCTTGGGAGGTTCTTCATCCTCAGAACTGATCATCAGACCCTGAGATGGATGAGAACCCAGTTGGTGCTCTCTGACGCTCTCAAGCGTTGGATCGAAGTCATTGAGCAATATGACTTTGACCCTCAGTATCTCAAAGGGGAGTACAACAAGGTTGATGATGCCTTGCCGCGCAGACCGGACTTCTTAGGTGCGCTGATTACTGAGTTCGATCTGACGGACAATGTTACTCAGTCTTTGGTGGAAGCCTATCGTGAGGACCAGTTTATGTCTGAGATCATACGCAGACTTGAGGCGAAGGACAAGAAGACTTCCGCCGAGTTTGAGTTGGTCAATGGCTTGTTGTTCCTGGAGAAGGCAGGGAATAAACGCTTGTGTGTTCCAAATAGCGAGTCTTTGCGTAGTTTGTTTTTAGGTGAGTGTCATGATGCCACCGACCATTTTGGGTATAAGAAGACCGCAGCCAACTTGCTGCACCGGTTCTGGTGGCCCACGATGATGCGAGATGCCCAACTGTACGTGGAGACTTGTCAAGTTTGTCAACGGGACAAGCCACATACTCAGGCTCCTCTTGGGCTTCTGAAGCCCCTTCCGATTCCGGAACGGCCTGGTGAGAGTATGTCCATAGATTTCATGGATACTCTGATCACCAGCAAGAGTGGGATGCGTCACATCTTCGTCATTGTGGATAAATTTAGTAAGTATGCTAGGTAAGTAGCTATGCCGGAAACAACAAAGACGGAGTATGTGATCCGAATGTTCAAAGAAAACTGGGTTAGAGACTTTGGTTTACCGAAGTCTATTGTTAGTGACAGGGATGTCAGGTTTACCAGCGAGTTGTGGAAGGCCGCTGCTGCAGAGCAGGGCACTCAGTTGCAAATGACTTCTGGGAATCACCCAGAGGCTAACGGCCAGGCCGAGCAACTGAACCGCGTTGTACAACACCTGTTGAGGCATTATATCAAGCTCACCAGGTGGACTGGGATGAGAAGCTTGCACTCATCGCCACTCTGTATAACAATGCAGTACACAGTGCCATTGGGGTGAGCCCGAACAGTTTACTACTGACTTTCAAGCCTAGACTACCCCTTGACTTTCTCCTTCCTGTGAATCAATCAACTGCTGCACCGGGTACTTTAGAGTTTGCCTACAGATATGAACAGAAAATGCAGCAGGCTGTAGAACAGATGCAGAAGGCTCAGGCAGCAATGATAGAGTCTGAAAACAGACACCGCCGGCCTTCTACATTTCAGGTTGGGGATCGGGTCTGGGTTAAGTCTTCAGAACTGGGACAGGAGTATGGGATTTCCCGCAAACTCATGCCCCAGTACTTTGGACCTTGGGAAGCCTTAGACATCACCGGGACAGATCCGGATGGGCCATCTTACGTTATCCAGATTCCTGGTCATCTCTGTACTTACCTAGTCTTTCATGCCTCCAAGCTGGGACCTTTTGCTGCCACAGATCTGTTTCCTTCTCGGAGATCTATGCTGCCCCCAACCATGGACGGAGACGTGGACATCGATGATATTGTGGATCACAGAGAGCTGACGGTATCAAGACCCGCAGGCAGGGGACGTCCTCCGAAACCAAAACTGCAGTACCGCGTTCAGTTCCGGCATCACACAGATCCGAAGGAGGACCACTGGTTCACCAGGCAAGAACTCATGCAGACCGATGCTCAAGTTGTAACGCAATACGAGAGATCTCTGCAGAAGGGAAACCGCCCTATGATTGAAGACTGAGCTTCTCAGAGGACTGTTGAAGCTAAGGAGGAGGGAATGTGAGGCCATTGCCTCTATGAGCCCCATAAGGCCCCATTTTTGCAGCCCGTTGGCTGCCCTAAGTGAAGGCAGGCTCGACGAGGCCCTCAGGGCCCTTTTCTGGCCACCACGCAACTCAGGGAAATTCAGGCAGTTGCGCAGCACCAGTTGGTTGAGTGAACCCAGGCCCTGGGCCGCCTGTGTGAATGTATGTGAAGCAGGCCCTGGGCTGAATACGGGTACCGGGCCAAACACAGGCCGAAGGCAGTTGGGCACAGGCAACCACTTCAGGCC
>BFEA01000244.1:1204695-1224538 GCA_003427395.1 Chara braunii
AGACACTTCACTGTCTACTCAGATCACTCGACACTGAAGTGGATAAAGACTCAACCAAGACTCTCTGACAAACTAGTACGATGGTCTGCTTTCCTCGACACCTTTGACTTTGAGTTGAAGACAATCAAAGGTAAGTCTAACGTTGTGGCAGATGCATTGTCTAGGAGAAGTGATTTCTTTGGAACCATTGTTTCTTACTTGGATATAGGAAATGATGTGCAGGAACAGATTCGACAAAGCTATGCTAATGATCCTATCTGGAAACCCATCATTGACCTTGTCACTAAGGATCCTGCCCTGTTACCCAAGTATAAGATAACAAATGAATTGCTTTTCTTGATAGATGAAACTGAACAACGGTTGTGTATTCCTCATAAAGAAGAGATTAAAAGTCAGCTGATTGGGGAATGTCATGACTTTGCAGGACATTTTGGGTTCAAGAAAACTTATGCAGAAGTAAGAGAACGCTTCGATTGGAAAGGACTAAAGGAAGATGTACTAACTTATGTGCGTACTTGTCTGGTATGTCAGAGAAACAAACCACCACATGAGAACCCTCTGGGTCTACTAAGGCCCTTACCGATTCCCAGCGAACCAGGTGAGTCTATCTCCATAGACTTCATGAGTCTCGTCAAGAGTCGAAATGGCAATAGTCAAGTGATGGTTGTAGTCGATCGTTTCTCTAAGTATGCAATGTTTATTCCTTTGCCTGCTGAAGCGAAAACTGAGCTTGTGATCCAGAAGTTTCAGATGCGATGGGTAACTGAGTATGGATTCCCATTATCCATTGAATCTGATAGGGATGTGAGGTTCACAAGTATGCCATGGCAAAAGCTGATGGAGGCATACGACACTCGTTTGACCATGTCGTCAGGACGCCATCCTGAAACGAATGGGCAAAGCGAGCAAATGAACCGCTTGTGCCAATAGCTCTTGCACATGTATGTCAGGCCCGATCAGATTGATTGGGACGAGAACTTACCAAAAATAGTTAGTGCATACAACAGCAGCATCCACACTACATAAAGGATGGAAGCCGCGACATTCCATTGATATATTAACCAGGGACCAATTTTTACGGCTACCGCTAGGAACCCGTGAATATGCAGTTCTGTTCCAGGAAGACATCCAGAAAGTTAAGGAGAACCTAAAGAAAGCACAAGAACAAATGATTAACCAGGCCAACAAACATTGAAGACCTGCTCACTTTCAAGTAGGTGACATGGTTTGGGTAAAGTCTAATGAGTTCTCCTTGGAAGAAAATGTTTCACAGCAATTGTTGCCTGTCTACTTTGGGCCCTGGGAAGTTCTCAAAGTAATTGGAGATGCAGAGGGACCGTCCTACAAAATTGATATTCCCCCACATCTCAAAACCTACCGTGTATTCCATGCCTCTAAGTTGCTACCGTATGTGGAGGGAGATGAGTTTCCTAACAGGCCTTCTATGATTCCACCTTCGATGGACGGAAATTATGAAGTAGATCGGATTGTAGACCATGGGTTCTTCTCTACAGGAAGGCGTGGACGACCGCAGAAGCAGTTCAAGGTAAGATTTAAGACTAAAAAACCATCCGAGAATCGGTGGTTCAGCAAACAACAGCTCCTTGAAACTGCTCCTGACATTGTCTCTGCATATGAGTGTGGGTTGAAAGGTTAATTATTTCTGCGATGGAACTCGAAATTGGGTCAGCAGGAATGCAGTAACCCGCACTCTGCAGAGGCCGGGCTGTGTGACCACGCACTGCCCGGCCCAGCCCAGCGTCTCGCCAGTGAGACCCAGCGCTGGACTGGGGAAATTCAAAGGTCAAAGTCAACTGTCGGGTCGCAGGTACCGTACCCAAGTCCACGAATAGATGCACACATGTGTTGTATGCAGGTACCGGGCCAAGACATCAGACCAAGGGAGAAACAGTTGCAGACCGATCCAGGCCGTCGCCGCATCAAGATCTTGACGGCACAAGACCACTGCACCGGGGCATTGACCCCGAGTCAACGCTACTTAAGGTTGACTCCTGGCCTTGACATGGATTCATTCTGTCGCGAGTCAAGGCTGACTCTACTTTGACACGACGCTGGCTTATGAGGTGCTGGCTAATTGCTAGCTGGACGCTGGCGTTCCTCAGCGGCGACACGCTGCTTGCTTGCTGGCATGGGGGCTGGCTTGCTCTTGTCTACAAGGTGCTGACGTGGCAGCGTCACGTGTCGTTGCTGACGTGGCTGCTGCCACGTAGGATGTTAATGACGTGGCTGTACCACACGTTCATTCGCTGTTCAGGCTATCGTTGTCCGGAAGGAGGTCAGGGACTGTGGGACTGAGATGACACGTACCTGCTTATTGAGATGACATTGCTGCTTCATTGATGAAGAGAATGCTGATGTGCTACGTGGCACCTTGAGGAACTCAGATCTGTATCTGGATTGACGCTGCTGGAGAGGGGGCGACTCTGATTGGGCCGAAGGAGAAGTGGGCAACTTCTCTTCTAAGTCTTTTCTTCCCCCCTCTCGCTCTCTCGTCTATGTATGTATATACTCGGATAGTGGAACAGATCTGTTCGACATTATTCATCAACAAGACTGGATTACTCGAGTTGCTTTGTCATTGAGCCATTGGACTATTGCTGCACGAGCGCTGATGCTCGTGCGTTGCTGCGAACAGTATCTGGATGTTCAATGAGTGTTATCTCGCCTGGGTTCATTGCACAGGAGTGGAGCACACTCAGCACAGTAGAGAAGACAAGGGCATGTACACAAATGGAAGTGTCACATCCCAGAAAAGGCGACAATCGAGGAAAGGAGAAGTATCACTATTAAATGAATAACGCCAAAGAGAATCAGTGAAGGTGATTTTTTTCCACCTACATTCCCCACGAGTAAAAGGTAAGCCGCAACCTCACCTTGACTCTTTCCAGCCCAGTCTATCTCCTCAAACCCCAACATGGCAGGGCAGGACTCCATCCAAGGGATATTGAGGGAAAAGGAAACACATCGCTACCGTCGTATTGTACCCCAATAGAGAACAGAGAAGCGTCCACGACTGGCCTAAGTCGCATCATAGCCATCAAGGGGGTGGAGAAGCGTTGACATCAACACCAGCGTCATCATCTACTAGTTGGACTTATAATGACAGACAGAAAAGGGGGTCGCTAGCCTACGAAGCTGAATAGAAGGAAAAGTCAAGACAAGTCGGATTAGAATTTTCAAAGTAATAGACCNTTCATTCGCTGTTCAGGCTATCGTTGTCCGGAAGGAGGTCAGGGACTGTGGGACTGAGATGACACGTACCTGCTTATTGAGATGACATTGCTGCTTCATTGATGAAGAGAATGCTGATGTGCTACGTGGCACCTTGAGGAACTCAGATCTGTATCTGGATTGACGCTGCTGGAGAGGGGGCGACTCTGATTGGGCCGAAGGAGAAGTGGGCAACTTCTCTTCTAAGTCTTTTCTTCCCCCCTCTCGCTCTCTCGTCTATGTATGTATATACTCGGATAGTGGAACAGATCTGTTCGACATTATTCATCAACAAGACTGGATTACTCGAGTTGCTTTGTCATTGAGCCATTGGACTATTGCTGCACGAGCGCTGATGCTCGTGCGTTGCTGCGAACAGTATCTGGATGTTCAATGAGTGTTATCTCGCCTGGGTTCATTGCACAGGAGTGGAGCACACTCAGCACAGTAGAGAAGACAAGGGCATGTACACAAATGGAAGTGTCACATCCCAGAAAAGGCGACAATCGAGGAAAGGAGAAGTATCACTATTAAATGAATAACGCCAAAGAGAATCAGTGAAGGTGATTTTTTTCCACCTACATTCCCCACGAGTAAAAGGTAAGCCGCAACCTCACCTTGACTCTTTCCAGCCCAGTCTATCTCCTCAAACCCCAACATGGCAGGGCAGGACTCCATCCAAGGGATATTGAGGGAAAAGGAAACACATCGCTACCGTCGTATTGTACCCCAATAGAGAACAGAGAAGCGTCCACGACTGGCCTAAGTCGCATCATAGCCATCAAGGGGGTGGAGAAGCGTTGACATCAACACCAGCGTCATCATCTACTAGTTGGACTTATAATGACAGACAGAAAAGGGGGTCGCTAGCCTACGAAGCTGAATAGAAGGAAAAGTCAAGACAAGTCGGATTAGAATTTTCAAAGTAATAGACCGCCTACACCTCGCCAACACACTCCACAAACCACGCCATCATCCCCCACTTCTCCCCACAGTACCCTAATTCCAACTCCCCCAACCAATCACTCATACCGCATGCTCTCGTATTTACACTCCCCACAGTAACTGACCATCGAGTTCACACGCTTTCGTACACTCTCACCCCACGATCGCAATCTCCCAAGGCGCGACCACCAACCCCCTACCTCATCCGCGTCCCTCTACCCCCATCCACTTACCAAAACGCCCCACCTAGCCCAACCAACTCCTTCCACTACCGAATACCCATCACCTCTTATCCACTAACTAACCAAGCCATATATAACTTGTATATACTATCTTTGGTCCCACTAGTAAGTACCATTCCCTTGTCCTCCCCTAGGAATCTCGAAACTAACCGCACCCCCCCAGTTCCCCCTTCTCCCCCCCTCCCCCGCTCACTCCAATGACCTCTCCACCACCCCTCACTTACCCCCCCCCCTAACTCCGGTCCGGCAGTCTCCCCCACACCTCCTATGCAACCCTCATCTGTCCCACCCCACCCCTACCACTAACATTCCCACATTCTCACACCCCACTACTTCTCCCTACCCCTTCTTAATCACGCACGTCTGAGTTAGTACCTCCCTCAATCCCTCCATCAATCCCTGCACACGACATTGTCCCAGCCCCAGACCAGCCCTCCCCCCAGACAACCACACCCTTTCCCTACACAACAGATCCTCCTCCCCAGCATCAACCAACCCCCAGGCCAGCTCCTCAACAGCTGAGCACATTCCCTTCACCAAACATCTCGACTACGATCACTACTAATAATCATCATAATTACCAATTAGCTCTGATACCCGTATAACCGCCATCAGTGTAGTGGCTATTATCAGAAGGCACGGGTTTTAAAGGGCCTCGCCACACCGGGCCTTGGCGCTCACACGGCCACTGCGAGAGGTTTATGGTGGGCGCGGCGCGAACTTCCATTGTGTCACCAGAGGAAGGGACCACTGGGTATCCGCCATCGCAGGGTGCAGCCGGAGGTACTTCGGAGGGGCTGATTTACCATCGCTGCGTGGAGCGAGACGGTCAGGATAGGAGGAAGGGAGGTGACAAGTGGAAGTACCCACTCTAGTAGCGCCCCCTGGAGAGAGGCGGTTGGATAATCCATCGTCAATTCCGGGGCGAAGGGCGCGAAGCGGGGAGGCATGGTGTTCTAGAAGCGACCAGTGTAGAGTGAAGACACGACTCAAAGT
Organism: Chara braunii; assembly: GCA_003427395.1. NCBI lineage: Eukaryota > Viridiplantae > Streptophyta > Charophyceae > Charales > Characeae > Chara > Chara braunii. The sequence goes on from BFEA01000244.1 coordinate 1,210,110, forward strand.
GACGAACAAGTGGAGGAGCTGTATTTCCCGGGGCGAGGGACGAGATATTGAAAGCTTTGGTCTCATCAAGGATCGGATAATCTGCGCATGAAACAGGAGGAAGCAGGGCGAAAGGTGTGAAGCGGGGAGGTGCGGCGTTCTTGCTGTGAGGAACGGGAGGTGGGAAGTGTTGGAATTATCAAGGACGGAATACTCTGCACATGGATAAGGAGTGGGGGAAGGGGGGAGGTGGGGTGAAGGGTGGGAAGCAGGGAGGTGCGGAGTTCTAGAAGTTTCCGGTGAAGATTGAAGTTATACTCAGGGCAACGAACAAGCGAAGGGAGTGGAGATCCCGAGGTGAAGGCGGTCAGCGAAGGACGTTTGGAGTCTCTAACAATCGGACCATCATTGTGGAGGAGGGGAAGGGGGAGGCAGGGTGAAAGGTGTGGAGCAGGGAGATGCGGGGTTCTTGCTGTGAGGAACGGGAGGTTGAAATTTTTGGAATCATCAAGAATCGAATACTCTACACAAGGAAAGGGAGGGGGACGGGGGGAGGTGGGGTGAAGGGTGCGAAGCAGGGAGGTGCGGAGCTCTAGAAGACTGAAGACATACTCAGGGCGACGAACAAGCGAAGGGAGCGGGGATCTCGGGGTGAAGGCGATCAGCATAGGATGTTTGGAGTCTCTAACAATCGGACCACCAACGCTTCAACAAAGAGGAAAGGGAGGTCGGGCCAGCGTGGCCATCTCTGCGAAGATTTATTACACACTGACAAAGGGAGGTAAAGGGGATAGGAGGGAACACAGGGAGCGCACAAGCAGTCGGCTACGATCGGGGAACAGATAGAGTGGAAAAAGGAAGAAAGGCAGAAGGTTGGAAGAGGGTCGGTGGAGGAGCGACAACAAGTGAAGAAACCATCCTCCTCCTCTCGGGGCCCTGTGTGTAAAATAGCACACAGTGGAGGAGGTAGGATCAGTCGGGGACGATTGAGAAACATCTGAGCATGGTACGACTCTCCTCTGATTGGATCCCACACCGCACGAGCTTGCTCACCCTTTTTAACCCTTTCCCCGATTTTCATTTCCCGCGGACATATCCTCTTTCGATGGTAAAACACCTTGTCTGCTGATCTGTTTGCATAAGTAATAGATCAAACCCTCTCTGTCCCACCCCTGATCCAACTTTCCTTTTCCCAATTATCACTACCCACGGACATATTTTTTCGATAGCAAAACGCCTTGTCTGTTGATCTTTTTTTTTTTTTTTTTTTTTTTCCCAAAACGTTTAGCCAGCACCGGACCTGTCGGGACTGAAAGGATAAAGGGATCAAAATAGGGCGCTGAAGCCCATTGCAGGGCAACCCTTGGCCAGCGATTGGGGAAGGGGCAGGGGAGAGATAGGCAAGTGTAATAGCTGCACACATAGTCTAATCACTATGACGATCCATCAGAGCAGAAAGGGGGCTGGGCGTACAACAATTTTTCACCAAGGGGCGATGTGCCACCAGACCATAGGGAAAGAACAGTCCCATCGACATATGCTGCAGCAACAGGACACGACCATGTCTGACCTTTCGGAACGACAACAGCGGGAGGAGATAACCTCACCCGCACAACTCTTAGAAGAATTGCAGACAACTAAAGAGCGGATAGAGTCACGCGAGTCACGGGAGACCTCATCATATTCCTGGGCAGACAAGGTAAAGTGCATGTATAGTGGGGAATCCTTGACAGTCCAGCGGGGGGAAGAACGAACAGACCAAACATGGCAGATTCCCCTCGACAACATCACAACTGCCAGTGCTTGTTTCTTGCCTAAATTTCTCAGTCGATCGGAAGATCGCCTGGTCCACCATGGAGGAAAAAAGCTACAAGTCAAAACATTGCTTGCATCTAAAATCCAGGAGCRGGATGAACTTTACACAAGACACGCAAGCAACTGGGTTTTCTACGATGACGCCGTGTATAAGTCCACCAATGATAAGATCGGCTGGATCCGGAAAACACTCGTGGCCCTCAAAGGGACCGAGGATGGAGACCGATATTACTTCCTGATACAACCGGTCTCATTGTAAGTGTTCACAGTCATCATCATGTTTGATGTCGACAAAAGACTGATGGACACATGGCGTAGTGTGCATTGCGGAAGGTCGGAGATCCGGATCTACCCATGGACAGCCCAAAGGCAACAGAGTACGGGATCGGCTCATGGCCGACTACTACTGGGTCGAATACGGGCATGTGCCTATTGAGATCCAGGCGGCCTTCGTCTAGGACCTTGCACAAAAATATGATATCATGGATTTCATTGACCCTCTTCCTGCATATGTTGCGCCGCGTGATGATTACCTGATGTTAGCACTGGAGCTGCCGAATGACTACTTATTCCAGATCGACGACGTTATACCTTTTAGAATTGGGGCCAAGGACTTCAAGATCCACACGGCCCACAAACGCCGCCCATGGTGTTTCAAGTGTCAACAATATGGCCATGCCGTTTCTGACATCAATTGCCCCCATCATCTTGCCAAGCGCATGAAGGCCACGGGCCGCTTGCTTCGTGACCCGTTTCGAGCCACATACTGGCGAACTGTCAACCCGGGTCATGAGGGTTGGGTATACATAGACGAAGCTGGCGTAGGGGGGGTAATTAGGGGGTGGGAATGGGAAAAAAAGGAGGAGACCAACCTAGAAAGCAAACCCCCATAGCATTGGACACCCCCACACTCGGTTGAAGAACATCTAGGTTCACAACACGATCACCAAGATACCCCCGGCTCAAGACCATTACAGGAGCCACGACCAGAAACGTTCCTCAAAGAATCTGAAGTAAAGGAAATATGGCAGGTGGTTACCCCCAAGCAAAAATTAGAAAAGACTGTTAAAAAAACCCATGTGCATCGTAAGAAATCCCAAAGAGGGGTTCCCGGGGGGTCAGGGGTGCCAGAAATCACCCAGCCAAAAATAGTGCATTCGTCATTGGACCGGGACGAACAACCTTGCAGTCAACATTCTTTCAGACTCCCCCGGCACGCCTTCGGACCGGAACCAATGGAGGTGGAAGCGCCAGATCCCCTCGCAGGAGAATCATCTAAACCCTCACCAGATGTGATCATGGCCGACCCCACACCGGAAACACAAGGGGAGACAGAGGATAGGATGAAGGTCCTAACGGAATGGCTCTATGAAAAGCTGAAGAGCCATTACGGCCGGTGCACCCACTTGACTGCTGACTTTTGGGATCAAACGTATCTTGATCTCTTTGAAATGTTGCACAGCAGCCCGAGTCTCCAGCAAACTCTGGAGCACAGGTTGCCCCAATCAACCAGCTGGAAGGAGACCTGCACCGGGTTTGGTGCATTATCCATCAACAATTTCACTGCCGCCCCCCACCTCCTCCGGAAATGGAGCAACCTGTGCAGAGTGATATCGTCCCCTCGTCCCGCCTCCCACCTACCTCTCCCCGGGGCTCTCCATCTGCGTCACAAGTTGAGCCCCCTCCTCTGCCGCCACAACCACCAGGAGATCCAGATGGAGCAGACCCGGATCTGCCCCGTCGCCCACGTTTGCGACACCTAATTGAGAAGGGTCTTCACCACGAACCGCTCCCTTTGGGAGAAAAGGTCTTGGCCATCCTGTTGAGGAAAAAAAACAGTCATAGGCCTTTCCCCGGTGGAGGAGAACGACTACGCGTTCTGCAGGGAGATTGCAGCAGGACGCGGAAGGACAGAGCAGCTTCAGGCTTAAGGATGCAAAGGAAATTATCACAAAGCACAATGAGGCGGGAGCAAAAGCCATGTTACGAGTAGGATCTGGCTCCTGTAAAATTGCAGATAACGACTTATACATTCTCTTTGACGAAAAGGAGGCATACTTGAACTGGGTATCACACAAGGGACTTTTAGAACTACAACACCTCAAAGTCAAGCCCAGTCATGTCTGGTCGGATAAGGATATCATTACTGACATGTGCTCCATAATCCGGAAAAATGTTATCAACGAAGGGGTGGCATGGGATCATCACTCATGGCATTACCTGTAGGAAATAGCAAAGAGGGAATAGCGCCAATGCAAGCGAAATGGATTGGGTTGAAGCGGTATATGGTCGCAATAAGGCATGGCACAAGATCCTCCGTAATGCTGAGATCTCAGGTCAATCAATGTCAATGGCCTAGCCACGCTCTGCTCGGACAAGGCCCAGGCCATACGGGATCTCCTCCGAGGTGTGGAAGGAAGAAGCTGGCCGGATGTGGTTTGTGTCTTGGAAACGCATTTAACAGACTCTTATGCCCACAATAGGGCACACAAGACGGTCTGGCCATACCAGGCCCACAGGGCGCACGCACCACGACCAGCAAGTGCGGGGACAACGATATGGGTCCCCCCAGATTCCCGCCTTGAGGTGTTGTACTGGGAAAGGGACATGGAGGACGATCGTTGGGTCTTTGTACTTGCGGCACTGGAACTAGAGGTTATCTGCATTTTATGCATCTACGCCCCAAATGTTGCAACGGAACGCGGTATATTCTGTAGAAAAATTCAGACCAAAATGCTACAAGGCATACCCATTGTTCTCGAAGGAGATTTTAACGCAGCTCCCGATCGATGGCTAGATTGCTGGCAGGTTCTCCCTTCCACCATACGTCAGGCAGAAGAGGACGAGGTCATGCTCAACCGATTGTGTAGCTCTTTATCCCTCTTGGACACATTTCGCTGCTCCTTCCCTACAGAGCAGACTTTCACATGCATCCGCAATAACGACTCGACCAGACTCTCCAAGTCAACGATCGATCTGATTCTCATTTCGGAGGACCTAGCGGGCAGTTTAACACTTCCAGCAATCCTCCCCTCTAGCCCTTATCGTGGACTGGACCACAAGATGTGCATGATAGCGCTAATTTTTCAGAAAAGGCCAGACCAAGGTCCGAGTTTCTATAAATTAAACACCTCTTGACTTCGTCTCAAATCGTTTCAGCAATGCGTGACCTAGGTTTAGGCATACTGGAAGGAACGTTATCTAGATGTAGAGTCCCCCCGCACATGTTTCAATAATGGCTTGTTTTTTCTAGCCAAAAAATGCAACGAGTTCTCTAGGCATTTAGCCCAACAACGTAACCAGCACGAAATAGATCTGCTAAACCAACTCCAAGAGCTAGAAAGCCAGCCAATACCACATAACACGGATCATTACGTGCAGACTGTTCAGACAGTAAAAGCCTGATTACTCCAACAAGCTCAATATCGATGGCAAGGTGTTCGTATTCGCGGCAAACTTTCACAACATAAAACCGAAGGGTCAATGGACACAAAATTATTCGGCCTTGCCCGGGCCAAAGCTAAACGCACTGTTGTGGAAGCACTATATGGACCCGGTGGGTACGGAACCCACCGTATCACCACAACTGCAGGTTGTGTCAAAATTGCTCAGGACTTTTTTAAAGACCTCTTTGCAACCCATATCCCTCCCACCGATGAAGAGACCCGCCGGAAACAGATAGAGGATTTCTTGTTGCCTATTGACAGTTCCCTCTCTCTCGAACAAAAGGAGCAGCTCAAAGCTCCCCTGACCAAGGACGAAATATGGACAACCCTCCTGCAGATGGACGAAGAGAAAACTCTCGGGTTGGATGGCTTACCGAAGGAATTTTGGGAGTCAATGTGGGAGTGTATGAGTTATGATCTCATGGAATACTACAATGAAGTTTGGCGCACAGGGGATATGGGGGAGTTGGTCGGTCAAGGAGTCTTGTCCCTCTTATATAAAAAAAGGGACAAGTTCAATATACGAAACTACAGACCCATTACCCTTTTGGCCGTCCCTTATAAAATGTTGTCTAAAGCCCTGGCAAATAGGATGATCCCTGTCTTAGAGGAGGTGATTCAACCATCACAGACAGGGTTCACGTAGCACAGGCATATCCAGGAAAACATCTTGCTAGTCAATGAGGTACTGCAGTTGTCCCGACAATCAAAACAAAATGCAGCCCTCATTTTTATCGACTTCGAGAAGGCCTACGATCATGTGGATTGGCTTTTTCTGGACAAATGTCTGGAAAGAATGAACTTTGGGACATTCTTTCGTAGGTGGATACATATCCTCCACCACAACGCCACCACTAAGGTTCAGGTAAATAGGACTCTGCCCCCCCGATTAAGTTGGAACGGTCTGTACGCCAGGGTGACCCCATAGCACCCTTCCTCTTCCTCATTATCATGGAAGCTTTATCGGCCAACCTTAAGGCCAATAAAGACATCAAAAAAATCTGCGTTACGCGAATCCGTGAGGAAGCAGTCCCGATATGCTCGCCGTTTGCAGACGACCTCACCATCATAGTGGATGCGACACAGGAGAATATGATGGAAATGCAAAGTCTAATGTATAGATTTGCCCCTGTATCCGACACGGTGGTGAACTGGGGAAGCAAAACCCAGGGATGGTGGATCCACTATCAAGGGGGTCGTCCACAGGAATCCCCCAACATACACTGGCTCCCGTTGCAGGCCCCCGTTCGGGTGTTGGGGGTGTCATTGACTGCCCAGGGCCGCCCCCCTCAAATGGCGAATGGATCTTGGCACCCGCTTTAGTTAAGCTGGCCAATTGGCGCAACAAGTATACCTCCATCTTTAGCCGGGCGTTGACGATCAACAATGTAGTGTTTGCCGCATTATGGTATAAATCGATGCTTTGGCCTTTGAGTAAGGCCGCCTGCCGGTTACTTAGGTCCCGAGCGGCAGCCTTCCGATGAACGAGCAAATGCCGTAAGTAAGGTGGCGTAGGAGTGAGTCATCCAACCAAAATGGGCAGGGGGTCTGGGTATTATCGATCCCACAACACAAGTCCAGGCCCTCCGTCTTAAATGGCTCAAAATGCTAATTTTCTCCTTGGACAGCCCTTGGCGGGCTCTGGCCCTAGAGCACATCGCTCGTTTGGCTCCACCGGCTCCACCAGAGGTTAGTCCACTCACATGGCTAGAGGATTCCTACTGGTCAATTCCGCGCAAGATCCACGACCAACCTGTAGACCAATTCTGGCCAACCCTATTGAAAAGTTGGCATCGGCTCCCCCTCCCCGATAAACAGGCACCGGAGCGATGGGAGGAAGTGTACCGACAACCGCTGTTTGGCAACCGGTGGATTACACAACCCGTCATGGGCAGATCATGAATAGCTCAGCAGCCCCATGGAAGGGATGGGTGAAGAATGGGATACTGCGCATCGGGCATCTATGGGACCAAGGGAAGAAGGATTGGAAAACAGCAACCCAACAGCAAAGTACCCTCCGATACTATCATCACACGGAGAGACACCTGGAAATGATTATCGAAGCAATCCCACTGGCTTGGCACAGGATTCTCAAATAGGGCCCCACCCTAGAGGAAGGGGACTTGGTGGCCTTCTCAGGGGACACGACACGGATAGGTCATATCCACATGGTACGGAGATCGGATGTTTTGGTGGAATACTACACAATCGGGCCAAGGGGGAGGCTTTACGGCTCTTGGAACTCCTTTGAGTGGCGGGAGAAAAAAGAGGTCTTCCGAGTGCGACTGTTGGGGGAAGGACAGGATTCCATGGTCTTTTTCCCCCACACACCGATAAGGGAGCTGGCTATTGACCCCGACGAGTGGCAATGGCAAATGGCCCGGAGGGCAACAACGGCGAGCGGTAAGAAAGTCCACTTACACACACTATCGGTCAAATCTATGTATAGGATGCTTAGACCCAAGAGAGTTTTAAGGGACTCGATAAACGATAGATGGGCTAAACACCTGAATGTGGATCGTGCCCTCCTCACACCCATTAAATGGTTTAATGAAAGTAAAGCTAGGCCGGCAAAAGTTACATCTTTGCAATGGCAGATTGCCAATCGTTGTTTGTCAACAAATGCCTGGCTGATTGATCGCACTCAATTGGAACAAAAGGGAATGACACTCCCATGGTGCCACCGATGCCTAGCCGCCTTCCCAACACAAAAAAGGAATGAATCTATTGAACACATTTTCGTTCAATGCCCAGTGGCTTTGTTGACATGGCAGTGGTGGGACCGTATCTGGAGAAAAACGATACCAGATACCCCCTGGCCATGGAGTTGGCAAGCCATACTGGCAGGACACTGCCTGACAATGGAGAGGGTTCCTGCCTTTGTGAGTAACCTGTATAGCCTGAGTAGACGGTCTGTCCTATGGGCGCTCTGGTGGCAGTGCTGCCTGCTGGTTTTGGAGGGGGTAAAGATTGAAGGCCCTAAATTGACAAGGCAAATAAAGGAGCTAGTGCAGATGGAGTTGATGCGTACATGGGGGGATCTTAAACCACAACTACGTATTTTTCAAACAGACCGAGACATTAAGAGAGCGATCACAGAGCTCTGCATGGAGTGGCTGGGTGGGCAGCGGGGTGGATGGATGGTGCGAATAGAGTGGTCAGGGGATCAGGTCGTGGCGTCGAACCAAGGAATCCCGAGAGATTACAGACTTCTTTTTAATGATTGGACTCTCTTTGACCCGACCTTCCCGATGAGACCCCCAACTGACTTCCCGGACCCGTTCCCTCCCCACCCCCTTTCTCTGGCTGAAGTACTTGTTTAACCAGGCTGCAAATCAGGATCAGCTGGCGGCAAGCCTCCCTGGTGTCCCCCGACTGAGGCTTGTCAAATGTTCTCACTGTATCAAGCTGCTCTCAAGCTCGCCACTACCTGCTCAATCAATCCCCTTGAAATTAAGGTAACCAATGCTGGCAGGATGTTTACTGGGAAAAAAAAAAAAAAAAAAAAAAAGTTTCACAAATACCCCCATTATCTAGGCTACCAGCCGGGCCGCCCGGGTCCCAGGTGGCCAGCCCGTGCAAGGACCAGGGAAGGTCCCAACAAAAAAAAAAAAAAAAAAAATCTGAAAAACGACTATGTTATGCAGAAAATTAAACCGAACAACTTTTGCCTCAGGATCACATCGAATGCAATCAGAAGACTCGACTCTTGACTTGCTCACAACATGCACACTTGAGAACCGATAGCAAAACCCAACTCTTTCAACTCAGAATCAACAACGAACTTGCACTTAAACTCTGATCAATACAACTGTACAACTCGCGGCTATGGCCGTTGAACACTGTCTCAACCACCAGCCTCACTTTCCCTCATGCACGCACGTACAAGGATCACCCTGAATGTCCACGCTACACAGCCTCACACTCTTTGTACACTCTGTTTACACCAACAGTTGGACGGCTATGGCCGTCGTCGTCTTCCTCCTCCGAGCTATAGCCGTCGGTGTCTCCCTCACTGGTTCGCTATGGCGGCTGTCCTCTCCACAACCCACGTCTTCTCCGGGCACCTGCAGTGTTCCACGCACAAGATACCAAGGCAGCTCTTCCGCATGGCACACAGGCGAATGAATGAATGGCTGGACGGTGCCTCTTTATTTATACTTCTTCGGAGGTACCCGGACCTGCCTCAAAACGTGTGGGCTTGGGCCAAAACGTGTGGCCCAAGGAAGCTTCCAGACGTTTGGCCTTCTGGGCCAAAACGTGTGGAACCCACAGCGGGGTCCAAAACCTTCCCCACGTGCAGCCCCTACCCCTGGTACCTGCTGACTGGACTGACCCACAAGGACCTACGACCTTCCAGAGCCTACAGACTTACAGACATACTCTAGGCTTCAGTAGACTCAGATAGAGACTTCTAGAACAGACCTTCCTAAGCCTAACGGTAACACACCTAACTCTTAATCTACAGACCTAGAGATCGAGTCTCACACAAATCGTTGGCCCTATGTACAGGGTACAGGGTAGGTCTAGGGATCGAATCTCACTCAGCACACAGGGTCAATGTACAGGGTTTGGGCACAGGTCTAGGGATCGAATCTCAATCAGCACACATGTTCAATGTACAGGGTTAGGGCACAGGTCTAGGGGTCGAATCTCTGGGTCTGCAATGTCGGGTCAACTGGGTGAAACCGTTTCACTCCCGCTGTCCTAAATTCGCGGTCCTCCGAGAACACTCTAACTCAAGATAGGACCTTTGCCCTTTCTTTCGCTCTCATAGGCATGTACTATGTCGGGAGCGGTTTCTAGTAGCTTTGCTCTTGTAAACCATCGGTCATCCTCGGGTTCCTGGTATGTGAACGTAACTTTATACTGTCTTTGGGGACGACCTCAACCTCCTGTCATGAACACGTCCTCTTCCACTACGCGATCTATATCGTATGTACCATCCATATCTGGCAGAATCATCCATCTCCTGGAAGGGAATCTGTCAGATGCGGTGCAAGGTAACAACTTGGACGCATGGAAGACTGGGTACGTGTGGAGGTGTGTCGGAATCTCTATCGTATATGATGGGCCGTCGTCAGGACTGGTGGGTCCCGAATAACTTCCCATCACTCAAGAGATGGAATAAAGACAAATTGTGCACAACAGAGAAATCTGGAGTGAGGAGGCAAGAGAGAGAAAAGACAAAGGGGTAGGCCGCAGGAGGAAGTAATGCCCTGGGGGAAAAAACGCAGAGGAAAAAATCAGCAACGACATGAAAATAAGCGCAGGAGCAGGGGCATGAGGCCGGGAGGGCCGTTGGAATGCAATGAGACTAAGGCCAAAGGACCCTTGAAACAGCAAATGTAGCACGACGCCGATAAAAGAATGAGGAAGTCGAGAGATGGATGACCCCGGGGCCGTGGGAAGCTAGAGAATGAGGGGCCGACGTGGGGGCCACCTACGGGAGCCTCGGAGCGGAGGCCCACGACCAAAGAAATCGGCGTGCACAAGGCGCAAGAAAAGACAAGGGAGAGGGGTCACCATGGGGCGGCAAAACGCCCAAGGGACGTGGGATACCTCGGGGAAAGGCACCCGGGGCCACGTGGGACTAAGTAAAAATAATGGCATCCGGGGCGAAATGTGCCAGGGACCACCCGCGGGACTAAGCGTCGGGGACCACCGGCGGGACTAAGTGTCGAGGACCACTGGCGGGACTAAGCACCGGGAACCACCAACGGGACAAGTGGCGGGGACATGTGAAATTCCCAAGAAGAAACGACAGCACCGCATGAGGGAAAATAATAAGGGCAAGGTGCACCGTCAAGATCGACATCTTGACGACCAAGAATATTAGCATCACTAGTGCAAGCACTAGTGGTAGCAAACGGGAAGGCCAAAAGGAAAAGAAAAAGTAAAGAAAACTGAAGTGGGAGGCATGGGAGCAATTTCAAAAATCTCGGATTAGCCTCCCAAAAAAAAATGAAGTCAAATGAGACCCCGTGTGAAAAATAGGCCTTCGGGTGAAAATCGAAGTAGGAGTGGCCAGTATGGGAGAAAGATAGAAGTGAGAGGAAGCTCCCATGGGCATGAGAAAACCGTTATTGTAGTCAAATATAACGGATTGCACCTTGGGCATAGGAAGGGCCAAAACTAAGAGGAAGAGGCTAGAAAAAGGCCTTAACGGCCACTTGACACTTTGCATGCTAGAAAAAAGAGAGAAAAGAAAAGAAAAGGTGAGAGAATAAGACAAAAAGAGTGAGAGGGAGTGAGTGAGTTGGCCGTCAGTAGGGACTGCCACAAGTAGGCACTGGCAGGTCCCTACTGTCCAAGAAAGGAGGAAAAAGAAAAGAAAAGAAAAGAGAAAAGAAAAGAAAAGAGAAAAAGGCCTTAACGGTCAAAGACGGCTACTTGGGGAGATTCATCCGTGACCAGATTCATTCTCGAATATGGCAGTTACAAAAGACTTTGATTTTCTTTGATTTTTGCAGAGAAAATCAAAGAAAATCAAAGCCCCATGCAACCGAAATAAAACAGATTACATGCATGAGAAAAAACACATGTTTTAGGTGCATCCGGAACCAAAATCAAGTCTGGATGCACTTGGGAATTGCCTATTTCTTTTTCTTTTGAGTAGGGGATAGTTGTGGGGCATTGGGGCTAGGAAATTGACCCCTATTGCAGTCCGAGTTGCAACGGACTGCATGGGGGAGAAAAAACACATGTTTTAGGTGCATCCGGAACCAATATCAAGCTCGGATGCACTTAGAAATTTAACGCTTCATTCTCTTTTAGCATGGGGCAAGTTGTGGGGCTGTGGGACTAGAAAGATGGCCATGACTGCAGTCCGAGAAATCACGGACTGCATGGGGGTGCCTAGGCTAAGGGAAAATGAGCCACGGCAAGCCCGAAAGGCTAGAAAAGAGCAATTTCGGCATGAGGCAAGTGGAGACGGTAAAACGGCAACCGTGGGATGAGATCTCACGGCCTAGAAAAATCAGCACGCATGTAGAGATGATGGGACCACCAAGGGCAAGGGGGCCCCAAAAATAAAAATGGGACACCATCCGGAATGTTGTCGGGGGACCAAGTGGGTCCTAATAATAAAAATCGGAAAACGAGACATGCGCCGGCGGGACCGCCGGCGGGACAAGAAAATGGAACTAGTATGGAGGAGAGTGGCGGGGACTTGGGATGTCCCAAGGGAACCATGAGCAAGCACAAGGAATATTTGTGCAAGCAAACGACACCGTCGAGATCAAGGATGTAGACGGTGGAAAATATTAGCACCACTAGTGCTAGTGGGGGCAAGTGGGAGAGCCATAGGGAGAAAAGAAAGCAAAATAATGGTGTTGGGAGGGCTGCCCAGCAGTCCGAGATATCTCGGACTAGTTAGGCATGAGAAAATAGAGCCTCAAGGGGCTCAACATGAGAAAAAGGTTGTCCTTAGAAAATCGGAGCAAATGGGGCTCAAATTTTGACAAATGGAGGCAAAACGGAGCCCTCTAGGAGCATGGGGGTGGTATTGTTGGAATCCGAGATATAACGGCCAAGTAACAACCATGAACCTGGCCTTGAATAAGGCTTTAAGGCCTAGAAAGAGGGTGCACGGCAGTTTGACACTTGTCACAACTGAAATAAAAGAAAAAGAAGGAAAAATAAGAGAAAAATGAGGGAGAATGAGACAAAACGGGAGAAAAGAGTGGAGGAGAGTATGCCGGTCTATTGGGACCTGCACAGTAGGGACTGGCAGGTTCCAACTGCGACCTCATCCCTCCTAGAATGAGGGAGGGCAATCCGCAATAAAATCTGAATTAAAAGGAAGAAAGTGAGAGAAAATGTGAAAGGAAAATGACCGGTTTATTTTTGGATCATGGATCTGAGATCAAATCTCACGGTGGAGAGGAACTAGCCGTTTTTTGTGGGCCAGCTCAAAACGGCTAGCTCCGAAATGAGGTGGCAGCCCAAAATGGAAAGAAACAAAAGAGGCAAAAGGGCGGAACTATGCATTTGGCCCAAAAAGAGAGCCAGATGCACCAAAAATTGAAAAAGTGGACTTAGGGGCTCAAAATTGAAGCAAGGGCTGCTAGGGGGCGGCACGATTATTGTTGATCTTGGATCTCAGCCAGATCCAAGGCTGAAAATGTGCGGCTGCATGGAAAAATATCTCGGCCTACCAAAAATAAGTTACAAACTGAAAAAATTGAAAAAAGGCCCACAAGGCCTTTTTCTCTCAAGTAAAATTGCCCCTTGGGCATTAGGACCCAAGGGGGCAGCATTTGTGTGATGAAAAGGAGGCCGGACTAGGCCAAGAGGCAATCCGAGTTGGTACCACCCACTCGGATTGCATGTACTTGGCCAAAAAGAGGCCCGGGTACCTCCAGAAAGGCCTTGTAGTGGAATTTTGCCTTAGGGGTACCTCGGTTCACCTCAAGGCACATGGGGAGGCCCATGAGCTGGCCGGACGACTGGTTTCAGCCTACATAAGTTGGGAATTCAGTCCGCCACTTTCACAATTGCATGAGGAGTGCCCATGCTGCCCAGGTGAGCTCATGAGAGCACTCTTTCACTTGGAGAGAGGGGAGGAGAGCCCATGCCAGTTTGGGAGCTTGGTGGAGGCCATGAGCTAGGGAGAGGAGCTCTAGAGGCTAGTGGTAGTAAGGCTGGCACTAGGGGAGTGATCCGCCATAGCCCTCTGGGTGTGAGGAAGAAAGAGAGGCTAGAGGGAGTCTCATTAGCCCTCCTAGAGGGGAGGACTCCATAGCTATGGTGGTAAGAGCTTGGGGTAACTTGGGAAGAGGTGAGAAAGGAGGGAGAGAGGCTTGAAGAAGGAGGGAGCCATAACCATGGAGGAGTTGTGCAAGGAGGAGGAAAGCCTCATCAAGATTGAGACTCTATCTCCAAGACATTAACAAGGTGAGTGGAAGGAAATAATGCATCTTCTTCTTCATCTTTTTCTTCTTCTTCTTCTTCTTCTTCTTCTTCTTCTTCTTCTTCTCCTTCTTCTGCTTCTCCTTCCTCTTCTTCTTCTTATTTTTCATCTTCTTCTTCTTATTGGGCTACCCAATCTCTTGTTTTTCACTCACATGCTAGTAGGAGGTACTCTGATTCTTTTATGGTTGATCTCTTGCTCATTACTTGTGATTTGGACTAGTGTAGATCTTGTTTTTCACTCACATGCTAGTAGGAGATGATCCGATTCTTCCA
>BFEA01000244.1:1226918-1253984 GCA_003427395.1 Chara braunii
GAATGATGGTTGATTCAATCTTGATAATCTAGCCTACTCAAGATCATGTTTTTCACTCACACACTAGTAGGAGATTTTTCGATCTTTCCATGGATGATCTCATGTTCAATCTTGTGATTTGGGCTATTTGGACTCTTGCTTTTCACTAGGTAGGAGATGTTTCGATTCCTCCATGGATGATCTCATGTTCAATCTTTGTGATTTGGGTTACTTGGACTTTTGCATTGCACTCACACACTAGTAGGGGATGCTCCGATTCCTCAAGGGATGATCCCATGCTCAATAACTTGTAACTCGGCCTAATGAAAGTCTTGATTTTCACCCATATGATGGTAGGGAGTACTCCGAAATTTTCGCAAGTGATTTCGTGCTGAAGACTTGAGTCTTGGGACTAGTCTAGCTTGTGTTGTCCACTCATATGGGGTAAACAATGACATTCAGTTTCAAACTTGGTTGCACTCATGAGCCATGGGCATGTGTTTGAGCAAGTCTCACTCACATACATGGCTCAACTCTCACATGATGGCAGTTTATTCAAACTTGGTTGCACGCGGGAGCCATGAGCATGTGTTTGAGCAAGTCTCACTCACATACATGACTCAAACTCTCATATGTGTTGTGATGTTCCGGTTCCTACTTAGTTGATCTTTCCTCCATGTGCATGTGCTTTTCACTAGTTTTAGTTTCTCATGGTCAAGTTCATATGTGTGGTGATGTTCCGGTTCCTACTTAGTTGATCTCTCCTCCATGTGCATGTGCCTTTCACTAGTCCTAGCTTCTCATTGTCAAATTCATGTATGTTGTGATGTGCCGGTTCACTCTTAGTTGATCTCTCCTACATGTGCATGTGTCTTTCACTAGTTTTAGTTTCTCATTGTCAAGTTCATGTGTGTTGTGATGATCCGGTACCAACTTAGTTGATCCTTCCGCCATGTGCATGTGTCCTTCACTAGCTCAATCTTCTCATTGTCAATTTCATGTAGGTTGTGATGATCCGATTCGTAATTAGTTGATCTCTCCTTCCATGTGCATATGCCTTTCACTAGTTTTAACTTCTCATTGTCAAGTTCATGTGTGTTGTGATGATCCGGTTCCTTCTTAGTTGATCTTTTCTCCATGTGCATGTGTTTTTTCACTAGTTCTAGCTTCTCATTGTCAAGTTCATTTGTGTGGTGATGTTCCGATTCCTACTTAGTTGATCTCTCCCCTATGTGCATGTGCTTTCCACTAGTGCTAGCTTCTCATTGTCAAGTTCATGTAGGTTGTGATGTTCCGGTTCCTACTTAGTTGATCTTTCCCCTATGTGCATGAGCTTTTCACTAGTTCTAGATTTTCATTGGCAAGATCATGTCTGTTGTGGTGTTCAGGTTCCTACTTAGTTGATCTCTCCGTTGTGTGCATGTGCTTTTTTACTAGCTCTAGCTTCTCATTGTCAAGTTCATATGTGTTGTGATGTTTCGGTTCCTACTTAGTTGATCTCTCCTCTATATGCATGTGTCTTTTCACTAGTTCTAGCTTCTCATTGTCAAGTTCATATGTGTTGTGATGTTCCGGTTCCTACTTAGTTGATCTCTCCCCTATGTGCATGTGCCTTCCGCTAGTTCTGGCTTCTCACTGTCAGGTCCATATGTGTTGTGATGTTCCGATTCCTACTTAGTTGATCTTTCCTCCACGTGCATGTGTTTTTCACTAGTTCTAGCTTCTCATTGGCAAGATCATGTGTGTTGTGGTGTTCCGGTTCCTACTTAGTTGATCTCTCTGCTATGTGCATGTGCTTTTTCACTAGCTCTAGCTTCTCATTGTCAAGTTCAGATGTGTTGTGATGTTCCGGTTCCTACTTAGTTGATCTCTCCCCTATGTGCATGTGTTTTTTCACTAGTTCTAACTTCTCATTGTCAAGTTAATATGTGTTGTGATGTTCCGGTTCCTACTTAGTTGATCTCTCCCCTATGTGCATGTCCCTTCCGCTGGTTCTAGCTTCTCATTGCCATATTCGTATGTATTGTGATGTTCCGGTTCCTACTTAGTTGGTCTCTCCTCTATGCGCATGTGCTTTTTCACTAGTTCTAGCTTCTCATTGCCAAGTTAATATGTGTTGTGATGTTCCGCTCCTACTTAGTTGATCTCACCTCTATGTGCATGTGCTTTTCACTAGTTCTAGCCTCTAATTGTCAAGTCCATATGTGTTGTGATGTTCCGATTCCTACTTAGTTGATCTTTCTTCCATGTGCATGTGCTTTTCACTAGTCTAGTTTCTCATTGTCAAGTTCGTAAGTGTTGTGATGTTCCGGTTCCTACTTAGTTGATCTTTCCCCTATGTGCATGTGCTTTTCAGTAGTTATAGCTTCTCATTGGCAAGATCATGTGTGTTGTGGTGTTCCGGTTCCTACTTAGTTGATCTCTCCGCTATGTGCATGTGCTTTTTCACTGGCTCTAGCTTCTCATTGTCAAGTTCATATGTGTTGTGATGTTCCGGTTCCTACTTAGTTGATCTCTCCCCTATGTGCATGTGCTTTTTCACTAGTTGTAGCTTCTCATTGTCAAGTTGATATGTGTTGTGATGTTCCGGTTCCTACTTAGTTGATCTCTCCTCCATGTGCATGTGCTTTTTCACTAGTTCTAGCTTCTCATTGCCAAATTCATATATGTTGTGATGTTTCGGTTCGTACTTAGTTGATCTTTCCTCCATGTGCATGTGCTTTTCACAAGTTCTAGCTTCTCTGTCATGTTCATGTGTGTTGTGGTGTTCCGGTTCCTACTTAGTTGATCTCACCTCTATGTGCATGTGCTTTTCACTAGTTCTAGCTTCTCATTGTCAAGTCCATATGTGTTGTGATGTTCCGATTCCTACTTAGTTGATCTTTCCTCCATGTGCATGCGTTTTTCTCTAGTTCTGGCTTCTCATTGTCAAGTTCATATGTGTTGTGATGTTCCGGTTCCTACTTTGTTGATCTTTCCTCTATGTGCATGTGTTTTTCACTAGTTCTAGCTTCTCATTGGCAAGATCATGTGTGTTGTGGTGTTCTAGTTCCTACTTAGTTGATCTCTCCGCTATGTGCATGTGCTTTTTCACTAGCTCTAGCTTCTCATTGTCAAGTTCATATGTGTTGTGAGGATTCGGTTCATACTTAGTTGATCTTTCACTATGGGATGGGTGATCGACATTTGGCTGCTACTACGGGGAGGTGATTTGATTAGGAATAAAAGTTTGTTTCTCTCCCTCTCTCTCTCTCTTTCTCTCTCTCTCCTTCTTTTTTTTTTTTTTTTTTTTCTCTCTCTCTCTCTCTCTCTCTCTCTCTCTCTCTCTCTCTCTCTCTCTCTCTCTCTCTCTCTCTCCGCTCTCTCTCCCTCTCCCTCTCCCCTCTCTCTTTCTCCCACTCCTTCTCTCTATCTTCCTCTTCACCTTGCCGCTTCTCCCCCTCCTTCCCTCACTTGGCATATGACTAACCTCTCTTCCACTCACTTGTTACATTGCCAAGGCGTGAACAGTAAAAAGAGGTCAGACCTCACTTGGTGGAGTAAGAGGGCAAGGGGAGGGTAGCCGGTCCCTTGTGCCACCAAGAAGGCAAAAGAAATGACGTTTGAAAAGAGTGGGAAAGAGGCGGAATCCGAAAGAAAGTTTGACTCAACCATTTCCCCCGACTGCATGACTATGAGAAGAGGATGGGCTGATTGAGCAAAGAAAAGAGAAGAAAAGGCAGCCAAAGAGCATGGAAAAATAGACATGTGGGAAGGGCTATGTGTTGACCCCCAACGGGGGATTGTATGGATCTTTGTTTTGTGTGGGATTGTGTAGGTGAGTGAAGGCTAAGGATGCCTTGAGCGGGACAAGGTCGGGAAGAACCGGGCATCAGAAGGAAAAGGGAAGAGAGGCAAAGAAGGCTATGGGACCCTTAGCATAACGTCGACCCATGAAAATGACCTTTGCATTTGAAAATTTGGAGTGTGGATGAAGTACAATCTTGCTAAGGGAAGTGTGAAGTTGAATGTACATGCATGTAGAGGCTCCGAAAAGACTAAGGGGTCTGCGTCGATAGGGTTGCAGGAGGTGTATGGAACTCGATAAGTGCATAAAGGCGAGGGGGAGGACGACATCGCCGCACCCCGATGACGCCATAGGAACACAATGCTTAGGGAAAGGGGTGCGCGGCCTAAGGATGACGCTTAGCCTGCGCACAAGAGAAGAGAAATACTCAAAGAGCCCTTGGACTGCCTGCGTATTGGAAGGAGCAATTGCCTGAGAACATAACTAAGAAAAAAAAAAAAATCAGCTTTGCGGAATGACCAGCGGCGTGAGGGCTGAGCAACATCCCCAATGTCAAAGCTCTCTCTCACAATGGCCCACCCCCATCCATCTCGAAGCACTAGGTGGGGGTGACCTTAGGACGAATGGCCCGCGCCCTGAGCATGAGCGTGGGCGGGCCGAGCCAACTGGGACCGGCAGCGGGGTCGACTAAGGCTCGAAAGTCTACCGGGGTTTGGCCCTACACCGTCCTCTCCTCCTTTAACTTCTAGGACAGGTCACGGTCCTCTATACGCAGGTAAGGGCTTCTGCGAGATTTTTTCCTCGAGTGCGAACTCCTTTGACTTGACCCAAACTAGATCGCCTACTTGAAACTGTGAAGGTCGGCGGTCCTTGTTAGCTTGCTCTATCATCCGATGTTGGGCCTTCCTCAGATTGTCTATGACCTTAGCGACTTCATGCTCATGCTGTAACGGAGACTCTCGTGTGTCGGGTGGTAGTATGTGTCTGGTCCCGGTTTAGTCCCTCGAACCGTCGCTTTGGTCTAAAGGACTTATGTACCTCGTTAGGAGTCCTGCAGGTAGCTAGATGAACACTGTTATTGTAGGCACTTGCTACTTTGGGAAGCATCTCATCCCAATTTATCTGATCTGGTCTAATGTACATTTTGAGTAGCTATTGCAAGATCTTATTCATATGCTTTGTCTGGCCATTAGTCTCTAGGTGTCGTCCTGACGACGTCAACAACTTAGACCCATAGACTTTCATAAGATCCTGCCAATTCTGACTAGTAAACTGCGTATCCCTATCACTGACTATGGACAGCGTCATACCATGCTCGCTTACCCAAAAGTTAAAAAACTTACTAACAACTAAGTTTGTGTGTGCCTCCGAAGGCAGGGGAATAAATTTGCATACTTGCTAAACCTATCTACTATGACCATGACTTGAGTCTTGCCATGCCTACTTTTGAACCCTGTATCCATGAAGTCAATGGAAACTAGATCTTCGGGTCCTGACGGAATAGGCAAGGGCCTCAGAAGACCTAGCGGGGCTCTGGTTGTAGTTTTATTCCGCGGACATACCTTGCAACTGCGCACATACTCAATGTAGTCTACTCTCATACCTGGCCACGTATATGACATCATCAGGTTAACTAAAGTCCTTTGCCATCCGAAGTGCCCTTCTATATCGTGGCATTTCCCTTAAGATCAGGCTACGAATCTCTTCGCTATTGGGGATGCATAGTCTGTCAGCGACATTGGTCTTCTCGAACAGTAGCCCGTTCGTGGTTCGGTAGTGTGGCTCACTATCTGGGGCTTCCTTTACTCTCTTTAGCAGCTCACTGTTGATCGGGTCCTGTGCATAGGCATTTCTTACTTATTGCTGCAGATCGGCCCCTATGTCTAGATAGTGCACTATCACGCCGAAGTAATCAGCTCTCCTACTCAGAGCATCAACTACCACGTTATACTTTCCTTTTACAGGCTTTAACTCAAAGTCAAACTGATCTATCTCAGCAGCCCATCTAGTCAACTTTGGCGTCATCCTGGCTTGTGTCTTTAGCCATCTAAGAGTTTCATGGTCTGAGTAAACCTTGAAGTGCCTCCCAAACAGGTAGTGCTTCCAGTGGTTTAAAGCCTGCCTGAGAGCGTAGAGTTCCCTCTCATATGTCAATGTTGCGACTTTCTCTTAGAGCAGCCTGACTGACATGAACTCTACGGGCCTATAACCGCTGCCGTCATCTTGCTGTAGGACGACACCTATGCCAT
This sequence comes from Chara braunii, assembly GCA_003427395.1. NCBI lineage: Eukaryota > Viridiplantae > Streptophyta > Charophyceae > Charales > Characeae > Chara > Chara braunii. The sequence continues at coordinate 1,232,934 of BFEA01000244.1, forward strand.
ACTAACTAGCGTCTGTAGTGACAACAAATGGTAATGACGGGTCAACAACTTTGAGGACAGTGGATTCTATTAAGGCCTTCTTCAATTTCTTGAAGGTTGACGTACAATTCTGGTCCCACTTCCAAATAGTCTCTTTCTTCAACAACCTACGAAGGGGAGCAGTGATCGTGGAGAAGTTCCTTATGGACTTTCTGTAGTAGTTAGCCAGTCCTAAGAACGAACGGAACTTTGTCGGTGTCTTAGGAGTCGACCAATCTCTAATGGATGCAATTTTGTTGTCCTCAGGCCGAATGTCGTCATCGTCTAGTACATGGCCTAGGTAAAGGACCTGTGTCTTGGCCCATTCACACTTCTTTGGGTTAATCTTAATGCTAGACTCTCTCAACTTTCTTAGAATCTGCCGTAGATGGCCCTCATGTTCCTCGAGGGTCTTGCTGAATACTAAGATATCGTTTAAATAGACTACGACGAATTTATCTAACCACAGTCTAAACAAGTCATTCATGCAGCGCTGAAATGTAGTTGGTGCGTTATGGCATCACTATGAACTCATAATGCCCATACCTTATCCTGAACGCCGTCTTATACTTATCGTCGGGATGGACTTCTATCTGATGGTATCCTGACTTCATATCAATCTTTGAAAAATACTTACATTCTTGCGCACGATCCAACAAGTCGTCTATACCTGACTATGGCTCTGCATTCTTAATTGTGATGGCGTTCAGTCCCCTGTAGTCTATGCACATACGGAGTTCTCCCTCCTTCTTTGAGACAAACAGAACAGGTGCGTCAAATGGTGATGAGCTAGGCCTGATCCACCCTTTCTCTAAGAGCTGATCTAACTGTCTGCGAAGCTCCTCTAATTCCTTAGGAGACATCCTATAGACTGCCCCCTTAGGCGTTCTACTGTTAGGTTCTATTTCTCTACAATGTTGGATCGGTCCGGGCACTATTCCTGAAGGTGCTTCAGATAAATCCTTGTATTATTCCAGCGGACTGGCGATAGTAGGATGAATTTTCTCCTCTTCCTTTGGCTGGTTAGAAATCGGTCTAATTTAGGCTACGAACACCTTCTCTTTGAATTGCTCCTTTCACACAATTATGGCGAACGCCGGAGCGTTGAGGCAGCAATGGGCAAGGGGATTATCTACCCCTGACTCATGGAATAGGCGGACTTGCTTGACTTCGCCTGACGCACTAGGAAGCCTGCACTCGTGCTCTCTAAGGTGCAGTGTGGCTCTTGCTGCCTCTCCCCAATCCGTACCTAAAACAATGTCAAACGGGAGACTCTCTTCTACGAGGAAGGTCAAGGAGGGCAATACCTTCTCTACCTTTCTTTCTTTAGGCGAAAGTAGGCGTGGACCCCCTCGACATACTCTTCAACGTGCATCCTGCTATTGTCTGCAAGGATGCTGACTACAGGTTCTTTTAAGCGTTGGACTTTCAAATTAAGCTTAAAGTTTTTCAACGCTTTACGACTGATATAGTTCCTACTCGCCCCACTGTCTATCACGGCACCCACTCTAGCTCTAAAAATTTCTACATTTGCAAGGATAAGTTGTCCTTTACTATCCTTCTTCATCTTGGCCCAGGCTTGCCTCCTTTCTCTTAACTCCTCGGCTAAGCCTGTGAGGGAAGCGTCTAGAGAGACCCTAACACAAGCAGTCTCTGGATAACCTACTAGACGACAGCCTGCAACCTCTGCCATGGAGATATGTGGAGTGGGAGACTCTACTTCGCGCGCATGCTCAAATCCATATACTCCTAGGGTAGGGGGAGTTGCGACCTCTACCGGCGGTTGTCTTTCGTTGCCCCAGATGCAACACGGTCCCTATACTTAGGACAAAATTTGATAATGTGGTCTGGGTCCCTGCAGAATACGCATTGAGAACTGTTAATGCGTTCTTGCCATACTCTTTGATCTATACCCAGATCTAACCATGGTCGGTCTTCGGGCCGGCCTGGGTGCTACCTTCGCTGTCTGGGGGGGTGACCGACTAAAACGCGGACGACTAGGCGGGGGGCCTCCCCTTCCTCCCTCTTGGCGGTTGTCGTTGCCGCCAACCCCCTGGTCGCCCTGTTCTCGACCACCTGGGGCCCGACCATTCTGGTCGGACCGTTGTCCTTCTCCTTGCGGCCTCCTTCCGAACGCGACAGCAACGTAGGTTCTCCCCTGGCCTACGTCGTTGTTCTCCGCCTCCTCTAGTCACCACTCGATGTTAGAGTAGGGAACCTCGTCGGCACCACCTTCCTACATTGTTCGTATCAGACTATCTTTGGCCTTAATTTGGCCCGAGATGGTGCGTCCTTTCCATGTTTTTCCCTTTGACAGACCTTTGTACTGGAACGTTGTCGGTGCGAATACCCTTACAAGGGTATCCGCCCTGGCTTTTGCAAGCAGTAGGAAGAGTAAGTTGGTTTAAAATCTAAGCATTCCGTACGAGGCGCGAATGCGTCTGTGACTCGCGCTGACTAGGTGGTTGACTAGAGCGGAGAGTGTGTGGGCGCGCAATCTTTGAGGCGCGTGTGTGGTCTTTTCCCTTGAATTGTTCGTAAGACCGGCATAGCCAGCCGACCTGGTTTTTATTTTTTGATTAAGGTAAGGATATCAAAGTTCCGGCCTCCTTACCTGACACGTTAGACTGGTGGTAGGTTTGGCGTGCGGAATGGTGGCGGCATAGTATAGTCTGAACGGACCGGCACGAACGTTTAGTGCTCGCGCGCTTGGCTACGGATGGAGGAATTACTCGGACGCCTTCCTGGCCCTGAGCTCTATGCCGCACGGGTTTCTATAAGGTTCCGCGCATGTCGGGTTCAGGCTTGGGCTTAGCCCTATAGGTTATAGCATGGGACTTGTGAAACAGAGGTGCGGGGATCGAGACCAGCAGGCGACGGCTTAGGAGCGAAGCAACATTGGATGAGAAGGGTTGAGGGGTTGAGGGTCCCGCGGGACTATCCCCCTTAGTTTTTGTGGGGGAAAGCCGACCACGGGCCCGCATGGCAGGTCCAGGGGGGATGCCGTTAGCTCCTGCCCCCTTTCCTTCTTTTATTTTTAGTTTATTTTATTTATTTATTTTTGTTTTATTTGCGGCCGGTCAAATCCGAATTGGGGCCCGAAGTGGGTGTTGGATGGCAAGCTGGCTGCCAAACGACGGCATAGACCGACGAAGAGGCGTCATGCCGCGGAGGAAAGGTAAGGAGGGCAGGAGCTGCCTAGTGGTTGACTTCCCAGGGTCTTTGCAGATGTCGGGGTCATCGGGTGGACCACTACGACGAGGGCTAAGGCTAGGAGTAGGGTGGAGGAGGTGATGAGCGCTGAGGCGGTGAAGAGGGGACAAGTGAGGGGGGTAGTCGTGGAGCCAAAGTGAGTGCTGAAAGGGGAGGGCAGAATGTTAAAAGAGAGAGCGAGACCGGCGGGACGGGCTGGATCGGAGGTGAGTTGCTACACACGCCTAGCGGGTTTGACCTTTTTGGATCGCCAGTCCACGATTTGTATCAATCCGCCGCGTTGCGCTGCCCGTGTTGGAGCGCAGCTTGGCGCTGACGAGTAGAGGCCTCGGGGGTAAGTGAACCCAGGTGGGGAAGCACGCCGTGTGCATGCAGAGCAGAGCGGAGATGGCAAAAAACGGGGAGTTAGCATTTCTACTCGAATCATGATAGAACCGAGTGGGAGAAAGGTGCGTTCAAGGGTTATGAGTATGGGCGAACACGAATCTGTGGTCCGGTTTGGTAGAAAGTTAATTAGTCTAGAGTTAGTAGAGAAACTTACTGCACGGAGCTATGGCGGAGGGAGAAGTCGGGCGCAGTAAAAAATGTGTGGGACACTCGATTCGTAGTGAAATCGAGCGGGGTAAGAATTGAGGTAGAGGTTTTAGGGGCAGGCGAGCATGATTGCAAAGTCGGATTAATAACGGGGTTAGCGAACTAAAAGTTAGTACTGAAAAGTGCCGCGCGGAGCTGCCGGCGGCAGGGCTGGAGAATACTTAATCCACTCGATTCTTGTTGAAGTCGAGTGAATTAGGACTGTAAATTGGGTTATTGGTGAGCTGCGAATGTGATGGTGAAGGCGGTTTGAAGCGGGGAGTGATGGTATTAGGAGTATGGAGAGCCAGTGCTGCGTGGAGAAGAGATTGTAGAAGAGGGAGTGTATCCGGACGTGTTTCTGCGGAAGATTCATCCGCACTGGGTGCATTCGGTGGGGATGGAGAGTGAACCGTGACATAGACGTTGGCTCTCCATCATGGTCCCCTTCGTGTTGGGATCGTGATTACCGTTGCAGGCGAGACAGTCATTTCGATGGCCATATTCGTCGCTATGATGGCATCAGTCTCATGACCGATGGCGTGCTCAGTCGCGTGGTTGACTGTTCCTCTCCGTTGGCATTGAAGATGGGGTCTATCTCAATGTTGTTCAGCTCGTGAAGGGTGTAAAAGCCGCCGTGCCGCTAGCTGATGGGCTAGTACGGATCTGAGCGCTAGTCTCCGTTACATAGGAGCTTGTCATTGATCGTGGCGATCATGGTCTCGTGCGAAGCCGCCAGGTGCACTCCATCGTATTTGATAGGAGTTGTAACAACGTGATTGGAAACCTGGTCGAGTGCGGTTGGGAGACGTGAGGCGATCTGCGAGATTGGAGACTTCCTGCTATCAGGCACTCTGTCCACGAGAAGCGGGAGTAGTGTGAGGACAGCCGCGCGGTAGAAAGCTTGCTTGCCAGCAATCCGATCATCAACGTGAGAGGGAGGACCAGAGTAACAGAGCTAACTTACCTACCAGCCAGTATACCGCCTGTTCGCTGTGTGGGATTGTTGACAGTGGGCAGTGGAGGCAGGACGACTACCTAGCTAACTGGTGCTCTACCTGACGTAGCGAGGAGGAATCGACGAGTCGGAAGTTTGCCCGTCTGCCTGACATATGGATTACTGTGGGAGCCGAAGCAGCTGTAGGCAGGCCGCGAGGAACCCAGTAGGACTGACATGACCAGTGTTTGCACAAACATCCGCCTGCTGCCCTGTCGACAAGATTATGTTGTCGATCCGTCTTGACAAGAGGAGAGGGTGAGACGAGTACGGGCACTTCCCAAAGAGTCGAGGGGCAGGGCTGGAAAAGTGAGGGAGTAGCCCACCTGCGGGACGTTGGGTTACTCAGCGGCTGGCTGGTGAGACATTGATTCCGGCAGTCAACACGGCGGGAGAGGTTGCTGCCAGCTGGAAGTGCACGGACTGCTACAGTTGTTGAGCACTAGTTGTTGGGTTACCTGACTGCGCACGAGCTATGGTAGACGTATGGGCACTATCATAGAGAAGTTGGCATGCCACTGTTGGCTGAGCATTTCGATTGACACCATGCAGTACCACTACTCTATCTAGTGTTACTCTGCTGCTGGTTGAAGCCGCAGGAGGTCTCAGTTGTGCTTCTACTGCAGCAGCTGCTGTACTTGCTATGGGTTGTTGTGATTGGTGGGCAGCACTGTGCTGCTGAGCACGTTAGGTCTTGCTGCAGAAGCGGCTGCTGAACACTGCTGCACACTGCTGCACACTTATGAACACTGCTGCACATTGATGCACACTACTGCACACTGCTGCATACGGCGGGCATACTGCTGTACATTGATGCACACTGCTGCATACGGCGGGCATACTGCTGCATACTGTTGCGAACTGCTGTTGGATGCTGCTGACTGGCGCAGGCTGCTGTGTAGCGGCGGAGGGGCTAAGGAGAGGTGCTGGAACTCAGAAGGAAGGTTAGTGTTGTGGGTTGGGAGGTCAGCAGAGGGTTGACTTTGACAGTTGACATCAGATCTTGGTCAAGCTGCTGCAGTTTGACCGTCATTGAGGGGCCCTCAGGCGCATCAAGGAACCAAGGCCCTCTCTTGCGAGTCTGAGTGCATCCTCCTTGGATCTGAGAGTCTCAAATCTATCTCTTTCTGCCCTTCTCACTCTAAGTCTAGTCTGTTGGTTATGAGAGGAAGGTGGCAGGCGGGATTGCAACCCATAGGACCGCATCAAGACTCTGTGGGGAGTCCACCCACCGATTGCGGGAGCTCTGCCGAAACCCAGGCGAGGTTCTGGAGGCAGGGAACCATCAAGTATATCCTCCTCTATCGAGATGACCCCTGTTTGCTTATCTCCCCTTTAGTTTGGTTGATGTATGCGTGAGATTGTCCCTATGATTCTTGCTTTCTGTTCAAGACTAATCAGATTAAATGGAAAGAATGTGTGTGTGTGAAGCTTAAGGTTCGCCTTATTTTTGACTGAAAGCAGACTAAGGGATGAACTGGGGGAAGGTGGGAGGAAGGCAGACTGCATGCGTTTGACCGGGTCAACCAAGGACTGGGCATTGTTTCTAAGCTGAATGGCTCAGGGCTGTGTTTATTTGACTGTTTTCTGAAGGGTCAGGCATTGTTTCTAAGTTGAATGGCCTGGTTGCTATGTTTATTTTTTGAGGGTTTGCATGATGTGAAAGAGAATTTTTTGTTTTATTCTGATGGAGGATTTTTGGTCTAAGGCTGAGCATTGTTTCTAAGTTGAATGACTTAGCCTGAAAACCACGGACATAAGGACAACCTGAGTATAAAAGAAAGTATTTTTACTTATACTTGCATGTGAACTGGCAGCTGGGCATTGTTTCCAAGCCGAATGGTCCAGCGTTAAGCCATATCACCAAGAAGAGAAGGAAAAATACTGAATATAATTGGAAATAGTATGGGCACGCTGAACATTGTTTCCAAGCCGAATGGTTCAGTCCCCTGTCCATATTTTTTTTTTCTCCTTTGAGAACAAAGTTAGAGAATTACTAAACTTGGGATATTAAACAGTTCAGGGCGGCTAAGCATTGTTTCCAAGCCGAATGGTCTAATTAAATTCCCAAAGAAGAGAAAAGTAGTAGTGCAGCCTGTTCGTGTATATCCTAAGGCACGCTGGACATTGTTTCCAAGCCGAATGGTCTAGCATTTATGCCATATGTAAGTTGGGTATAAGGGGTAAAAGTTATCTGAAGAGTCATGAACTATCTTATGTGAAATAACTTGGGATTGGTGAGAGAACTTACCTTTGTGGTTTGGTCTGCATGAGACTGAGAGCGACTACTACTTAGCCTGAGTTTCGGTTTGATAGGTAGTTGCTTTAGTTACTCGCCACGTGCTAGAGCCATAGGAGTTAGTTTCAATTCCTGCATTTTCTGGACTAAGTTTATTTTTACTTAGGTCGATTTCTGCATTTTCAGGGATCATTTATTATACTTGGTCTTGTATAAATCTTGGTAAGTCACTTTCTCTACGTGAAGCGCTGCCGAAATTTTTACAAAACCAAGGAGTTAGTTAGATTTTGTATTTTCAAAGTTCAACCTAATTGTTATGGCCTAGTAAGGATTTGGAGAGTCTCATTTTCTAAAGGGAGTGCTGCCCAAATTTTTGCTATCTCAAGGAGTTAGACAAAATTGGACCTGGAGAAGACAAAGTCACTTTTCTTTCTGACCTTAGCTTTGTATAAATCTTGGAATAACACTTTCTCTACGGGAAGCGCTGCCGAAATTTCTACAAATCTAAGGAGTTGGTCAAATTTTGTCTTAAGTTGAACTCATGTCTCGATTCTGAGTTCATATCTGACTTAGTACAAATCTGGGAAGTCTACATTTCTAAAGGTAATGCTGCCCAAATTTTTACCAATTCAGGGACTTAGACAAATTTGAATTTTTCAAAGTTAAGGATTATTTCTATTTTTTTTTATACTTGGACTATTATCAATTCTGCGAAGGCACTTGTCCTACGGGAAGCGCTGCCGAAATTTTTCTAAATTTAGAGGATTCGGATTATATTTTGACAGGTGAAAATTTTGGCAGTTCACTCTATATAGAGGAAATTCTGCCAAAACGACTTACCTTTCCCTTAGGCATTGGCTTAAGGATAGACCCAGAATTAGTTAAGTGGAATGACCCTTGGTGGAATCGAGATATGGAGGTTACGCTTCATTTGGACTCATAGATTTAGCTTGGGGTTGACCTGTCTTGTGTTACAGGTCCTCCTGGACGTTTGATTTGAGATCAGGACTAGATTCAGCTTGATCCCATAAGGATCACCTTCTGTTATCACTAACAACAGGTCGGTTGTCGATTCGTCGGTTTACGACTCAATTCCAACTCATCCTCAATACTCAACCTAAAAGGCTTTAGCCCTGGTGATTTTATTGTTTTGTCAAGGTTTCACCCGAACTTTTATTGAATGGTCATTTAGCAAAGGTATTGAGTATTTAATTATGGTTGGTTGGACAGGAGGCTGGAGCTTGTATGGCTAAAGCGAGGGGCATGAGTATATAGAGTGGTTGGGGTTGACTCCGTGTAGTGTGTGGACCTTTGTTTGACTCTTTGATGTGATTGCAGGTTTTATCTATGGTTCGGATTTTTGATTTGACTATATATATATGTGTGTACCTTTATTGGGAGTTTGTGTGGTCTGAAGGGCCACGCTTAAAGGTAAAAATTGGGGGTTGGGATCGAGGGAAGAAAGAAAACCCCCTCTACGTGGTTGTATGCTTCTTAGGGGTTTCTTAGTCGAACGTTAGTCCCGAACCTGAATTCGAGGTCCTTGTCCAGGACATCCCCGACGCTAGACTCTACAGGGGAGGACTCTTTCCGTGCGCAGAGCCTATCTGCCCCGCCCGTCGAGACACCCGACCCTGGGGCCAGAAATGTCGCGGGGGCTGAACGATATGTCCTTCAGCCGTTCAATATCGTGAAGGGCAACCCCTCACGATATATTCCTTCAGCCATTCAATATTGCGAGGCCGAAACTGCGATTACTGCATATGACTAGCATCGCCAGTTGATGTAGAAAGGGCTTGCAGCCGCACAACTTTATATTAAAGTCTTGCGCGCGACGTCCGCCCGTCCTAGCATTTAGAGTTATGGGATTAGGTGATTCGTATGTGTACGTGTGTATCCAGAGTCAGGATAGGCCATTGGTGCCAACCGACAAGGTTACCCAAGGTTGTGATTTTTGGGGTGTGAAGGCCCTTCGGCTTATTTTTGCCTTTTTAGAGTTACTATAGTTGGACGTTGTAGTCCGTGGGAGCCGTCAAAGTCAAACCCCTTGACTTCTTTCCAGGCCCTAGATGATGGAGCTGGTCTCTAAGGCGACAAGAGACGATTGCGACCACAGGTATGAACCTGTGTACCACCCACTCTCCGCAGGGTGCAGAAGAGGGTGTGGTCTTCAACCACACTTGGTGGTTGTCCAACGTCGAGAAATTAACCCTCAAGGCGCGTGTCAACCGACACTTGAGTGTCGAACGTGATCCTCGAGGTTAAGGAGGACAGCATGAGTATGGGTACTACATAGTACGCCATCATTGCGATCGCTTGCGTGCGCTTGCATTGCGAGTCGATATGAGTTAGCCCTGCGTCCGCACGGTTTTACACATTGCGATCGCTTGCGTGCGCTTGCATTGCGAGTCGATATGAGTTAGCCCTGCGTCCGCACGGTTTTACACTAAGTCTCACGCGCGACGCCTATCTGATTTCCACATCGGAAAGTTATGGGATGACTACTAAAGGACTAGGAGTGTTGTCGCGTTGTTCGTTCAGTGTCGGTCTGTACAGGTATATGTACGTATGTGTGTATGTTGTTATTTTTTTATTCTCTATAAGTGGTGTGCGCGTGGCGTGCGGGATGCATCCTAGTCGACCGGCGACGAGTCCTGCTCGGGACCTTAGCCCCCCAAGATGTCGGTTCGCGTGCGGGTCCGATTAAGGCGTATTACCGCGCGTACCCCCTATGCTACAGCGAACGAGAAACGCCCTCGGATGGTCTACCTCTGCGATTGCAACTGATCAGCTTTCGTATTGTGGACTGGTAGCTCGGTGGGGATACGCCCACCGAAGAGAGGTGACAACTCCCGTAAGGTGGAGGTAAGTCGTGCCTCGCGTAGGCCCTATGTCGTAGGGGCTCGCAAGAGGTATGGCTGGCGCACTCGGCCGGAGCGGCTTGCGGAAGCTCCATGTATATTTGCGACGAAGGATGAAAACCAACTCCTACGTGACGCGGCCGGGAGGGTCCCGCGCTGCCCTTGTGCGGTGCCAGACCGATGCGCTCAACAATGTGGTAACTGGCGATGCTTGGGCGGCAAATGCAACTGCCTCCCGAGTAAGAGTATCGTAAGTCATGCCCTGCTGGTTCTTCTTCTCAAAGAAATGTCCCTGAATGTTGTCAGGGAGGGCACAATAGAAGAGGTTTAGCAGTTGGGCATCGATTACTCCATGCCCATGGCGGACTTGAGGGTGTGCACACACTTCCACGGGCGAGTGTGTATCATTTGGAGTTTGTCGGAGGGTTTGAGCCCCCGCGTCACATCTGAGAACCGTTTTGTGAGCGATTTCAGGAATTCGGAGAGAGGTGTCAGTGTCGAATACGTAACCATATCGTTATCATAGTTCCCAACGCGGGCTAGCGACCTAGCAAAACTAGTGGCCTCATCTCGAAAGGCCTGGAAGGCCACCAGAACGTGGTCCTCAGGCGTGACTCCCTGTAAGTACAAGTAGGAGTGCATGTTGGCCTCCCAGTTATCGAAATCCTCACCCTTCTTTCCACTGAAGGGTTAGGGAAAACGGACCTTGACTTTCTCACGGCGTGGTGGGGTCAACTCCTCTTCCTTAGGAGTCGTCAACTTGGCACCTTCAATGGCACCAATGCAAAACTCTCGGGTTTTACTAATTGCATTATGGACTTCTGCCAATAAGTATTTCATCATGTCACTCACAAAATCTTTGAACCCGGCACACATTGCATCTATTTTTACTTCTAAGCTGCGGATATATTGCGCTTGTTCGTGGTGTGCAATTAGTAAAGATTCTACACTTTGAGTCAGGGTATTGAGCTTAGTGGTTATCTCCGTCTCTTCCCTGATTTTCCCCATCCTGATCTTCGCTGCTTTCAGATCCTTCTCTGCCCTTTCCGCTGCTTCCAATTGTCTTACCCTCTCTTGGGACAGCCGGTATCTCCATGCCATCTGTTGTTCTTCCTCCTTCCCCTTCTCTTCAGCGGGTCCCTTTCTGTCTCAATCTGCCTCCTCGCCGCTTCTCTCTCTTCCTGGGGTATGGCCATCTCGGCCTCCCTATCTTCCCCCAACTCCAAATGTGCGGCCCACTCTTGTGCAATCCTTGCCATCTCAATTTATTTGCTTGTGCTAGATTCCCCTCTCCTTCTCTCCAATGACTCTTCTTCCTCTATTTCTTCTTCTTCTTCTTCTTCTTCTTCTTCTTCTTCTTCTTCTTCTTTTTCTTCTTCTTCTTTCTCCACCTCCTCTTGTATAGTCGCCATCTTCATTTTCTGCTCCTTCAGCTCCTCCTCCAACTGCTTCTTCTTTGCCTCTTGCTCCTCCGTCAGGACCAACATCTTGGCCTCAACACGTAGGCCGGACAAGTTAACTTCTTATGGTTCTATGACCACATACACTGAATCCTACCGACCTGGACAAAAGTGACAGGGAGATAGGACTGACCGACTTTGACAGACTTAACGTCAACAGGTACCAAGGTGAAGGTGCACATCCACGGGATAAGGGGATAGGCCATGGCTTGGAGAGATGGTCTCGGTAATCTTCTTGCTCCAGCTGGGTCGACGCTGCGGTCAACGGTCTTGGTCAACTCGTGGGTCAACGCTCCTGGTCAACGCCCTGGTCAACTTCGGTCAACGTCCGGTCAACACCCTTGGTCAACTCTCAGTCAACGTTGGTCAACACCCGGTCAACATTGGTCAACTCTCCTGGACAACCCTTCAACCTTTCGGCTATGGTGGATCTTCTTCTTCGTCAAAACCTTCGTCTTCTTCATCTCGGCTATGGCTGACGTTGTCTCTCTCTTTGTCACTTCTTCTTCCTTTTCTCTGCGTCTTTCTCTTCTTCTTGCTGGTCGTCTTCTTTCCCGAGCTTGGCAGCTATGGCTGCCATCCCCTGTGCTCTCTCTCTCTCTCTCTCTCTCTCTCTCTCTCTCTCTCTCTCTCTCTCTCTCTCTCTCTCTCTCTCTCTCTCTCTCTCTCTCTTGCTGTCTCTCTCTGCCGAGCTCCGGCTATGGCGGCTTCTTCCTTCTCTGTTGCTTGCTGCATGACAACGGGTACCAGCTCCGATACCAATGCAATCAGACTCGACTCTGGACTTGCTCACAACATGCACACTTGAGAACCGATGGCAAAACCGAACTCTTTCAACTCAGAATCAACAACAAACTTGCACTTAAACTATGTTCAATACAACTGTACAACTCGCTGCTATGGCCGCTGAATACTGTCTCAACCACCAGCCTCACTTTCCCTCAAGCACGCACGTAAAGCGGGTCTGTCCCAAGTTGGGGCCGATGAGGAGTGTCCATGACCAGGGGCGGTCCTTTTTGGTGGAGGCAGCAGTGGGGCAGGGGGACGAGGGGGACAGGGGGGACTTTCTATATCCGTTGTTTGTATTTGGAGGGACTTTTCCTGAGTCTTTTTGGAGATTTCCAAACAAGCACCCTTGTTATTCCTCGTGGTTTGAAAAATCTCTCGGGACTCTGAGGATCTGCTGGTGGTTTGTATGAAGCTACGCTGGAATTAGACTGTTATATTAAGGATCCGTGGCTGTTCAATGCCAAAACGACACTGGCCGGAGCCAGGTGATGCCTGTAACTTGCCGAAGGTGAGGGCATGAGGCCTTGTAGCCTGTAGGGAGATCTGGGGATGCTATGCGAGGGCATCCTAAGGGACAGTTGGGGGTTGTTGACATAGGACAACACTGGCCGGAGCTGGAGTGAGTTGCCTTGTCGGCGCGAATACCCTGACAAGGGTATCCGCCTTGGTTTTTGCAAATAACAGAAGGACCAGTTTGATTCAGAATCTTTGCGTGCCCACTCTGGTCGGGGTGATTGCCTGCGTATGGGCTGGAGTTGTTTGCGTAAAGAGTGTGAGTGGGCGCGCAGTTTTAAGGCGCGCGTGTGATTCTTTCCTTTGTGTTTGATTATAAACTGGTGTAGTCGGCCGGCTTGATTTTTGTTTGACAATCAGGTTATGGATTAAGAAGGTTTGACCTTTGTTTAACGCGTTCAGCCGGCGGTAGATTTGGTGTGCAGAATGGCGTGAGTAGTGGCCGCGGCACAACTTGTGTAAGCCGGCATGGATACTTGGCGGCTGCGCGCGCAGGTGTAGGTGGAGAGGAGGCTCAGGCCGTTTTCTCGGCCTTTTAACGCTAGGCTGCACTGCCTTATATAGGAAACTGCGCGTGCTGGTTGCAGGCGTGGGCTTGGCCCTATCGGTTACGGTATTGGACTTAGGATATGGAGGTGTGGGGATCAAGGCCGGCGGGGCGACAACACAGGAGTAATGGAGCAGCGAAGGAACCGAGGGGTTGAGGGTCCCGCGGGGCTATCCCCCTTAGTTTTGTTGAGGAAGCCGATCGCGGGCCCGCCCTGTAGGACCAAGGGAACACTAGCAGGCCCCGTGCCCTGTTTCCGTTAGTTCGCCTCGTTTACCTTTGGATTTTTGTTCTGGTTTTTATGATGTTTCGTCCCCTAAGTAGTTGGGGCCAGGGACCGGGTTTTGAGACCGGCCGCGACTCCAAGAGCCTAGCACAGCGGGTATACCCATGAACTGCAGGAATGCAGGCCGTGTTTGGGCCCCGGTGAGGGAATCATGATGAGCGGGGGCGGAGCCCGGATATTCGGGCTTGCTTGGGGGCTGTGTTTGCCCCTCACTCATAAGCCCGGTGTAGGGGCCGTTTGGCCTCTGACAGTACCACGGGGCACGACTGAGGCTGAGTCCTTCGGGACATCCGTTAAAATTGGAACGATACAGAGAAGATTAGCATGGCCCCTGCGCAAGGACGACACACATAAAAGGGAGAAGAGTCGGGCGCCCTGTTTTTTTCTCCCACTTTCCAGTTGGCGATTCCCTGTCGGAGTCGGACGCCTGCGAAAAGTAGCGCTACGAAGCACTTGCAGAGCTGCAGAGTATCCGAGCTGCCGAGCGCTGAGGGAATGGGCGTTGTGGGATGGAGTTAGCGGCGCCGACGGGGACGAAGAAGGGAGAGTTGGGGAACGAGAGGGGGCGGGAAGCTTGCAGCAAATGCTGTGTGCGAATCGTTAGGCAAGCTCAGGTACAGCGACGAAGGGCTAATCGAGCCACGTAACAGTTGGTTCCCTCAGAGTCTCCCCCGAAAGGTTGCCTCTCATCCGAAGTGCCCGTAGGGAAGGCCGGAGTTGTCAACGGGTTAGCGCACAGCGGAGAGACTGTGCGCTGTGGACTGCAGCTATCACTGGCGGCAGCGTGAGGAAAAGAAACGGGTTATGGCAGAAGTAAGTGGGAGTTGGTGTGATCGAGGCGATGAAGGGACGGAGCTCGCCTGTTTGTTAGCATGAGAAATAGGCGAGTTGAAGTGATCGAACAGAGACGCCTGGTTCAGGTGGATCGGAAGGCGGAGGAAGAGAGAGGGAGACGAGATACGAGCCGGCAGGGCGGAAAGTGACGGAAGGGTATAAGGAGGGAATGGACCTGGATGTGGTTCGCGCCAGGTACCTTCGGATGCTGAAGGTGGCAGAGAGAGTGTCGAAGCGAGGTAGAAGGTGTATAGCGGTCCCGATTGGTGGCGGATTTCAGCAAACCAATAGCTGAATCCTAGGTTCCTAGGGCGGGCGAATCCGATGGTCAAAGCGGATTGGCAAAAGGTGGAGTGTGGAGGGAGATAGAGAGGAAAGTGATTGCGCGGACCTATGGCGGAGGGGAAAGGTGACGGGAGTGAAAGGTTCGTATCTCCCTCGATCCTCGATGGATTCGAGCGGGACGAGATGTGAGTTGGGGGTTTTGGGGTATTGCGAGTTTAGTGGTGATGTTAGATTTAGGAGTTAGTAGGTAGATTCGGGGCTACGAGGATTACCGGCTGCATGAAGGAGTGTCGAGGGAGGAGAGAAAACAGGAATGGGGATAACGCTTTTCTTTGCCCGTTCCTCGACAAAGACAGGCGAGCGGAGAGGCTAAACCGAAGTCTTCATGTCGGGCGGCCCCGATTTCGAAGTTAGTTTGGTGCTAAGTCGATGGATTGGGAGTTAGTAAAGAGAGGCATGCACGGAGCCATGGTGGGAGCAAGGCGGGGGGGAAGCGGGGAACTCGTATCATGTGCGCCTCCGAACGGATCTCGGCGGGGTAAGAGCCGAGTCCGTGGGATTGTGGTAGAGCAAGTGCAGGGGTGAATTTGGCGGAAAGAGGCGAGCGCGGAAGGAGGTTTGAATCATTCGAGAG
This sequence comes from Chara braunii, assembly GCA_003427395.1. Classification (NCBI taxonomy): domain Eukaryota; kingdom Viridiplantae; phylum Streptophyta; class Charophyceae; order Charales; family Characeae; genus Chara; species Chara braunii. The sequence goes on from BFEA01000244.1 coordinate 1,248,183, forward strand.
CGACCAGACTTGAGCGTAAGGAAGGTGCACATACCAGTTCGGCTCCGTCCATGGATCGGAGTTACGAGGAAAGGACTACGAGTTGGAAGCTTGCCTGAGTACGTGCGCCGGCTACCTCGGTTGATTCGATGGAGAGGCTTACCTGCGCAGTCTAAGCCTACCCGCCGATGTACCTGCCTCAAACCTTCGTGGGGAGTAAGCTACGGGCTCGCACATTCAACTGTTGGCCAGGCGCCGCCCGTCTGACTGGGCAGGGCGATGGGAGGCGAGCCACCTGCTGCGGGCTAAAACGATAGCATGCCCGCTACGGAGTGGGGGCTTAGTTGTTAGCCGGGGCGCCGACTATCCCACCTGGTGCAGTGACTGATAGAGAGTGCGAGTTAGTAAAGCTTGCCTGTCTCGGCCTTGGCGGGTCATTTGCTCCAGTCGGGGAGGTTGCAGTGACTGATAGAGAGTTGCGAGTTAGTAAAGCTTGCCTGTCTCGGCCTTGGCGGGTCGTTTGCTGCAGTCGGGGAGGTTGCCAGGAGATCGGCTCTGGCAGTTTGATTTTAAGTCTTGACCAAGTTGCTGCAGATTGGTGCGTTGTGGGAATGCGGCTGTTGGGGCCGCAAGACAGCAACCTTGGAGGATCGGTGTGAGAGGACAGGCTGGACCACACAAACTGTTGGTATTGCTGCGTAATGTGGCAAACTGCTGTTGTGCCTGTTGACAGTGCTGCGTGTTGCTGCTAGCTGCTGCTGGCCGCACGAACTGTTGTTGTGCCTGTTGACAACGCTGCATATTGCTGCTGGTCGCCTGAACTGCGGATGCGTCTGTTGACTGGGCACGAATTGCTGCTGCGTACTGTGCACTAGCTGCTGCCTATTTGGTTGTTGCACTCTGCTGTACACTGCCGCCAGCTATTGCCAATTACTACGACCGGCTATACAACAGCAGTTGGGCGAAGGGGAGGTGTTGGGACTCAGGGGAGTGATTGAGATTGAAAATGGAGGGTAATGTTGTGACTTGGGAGCTCGTCAGGGGATCAACTGCGGCAGTCTGACTCAGGTTTGACCAAACTGCTACTGTTTGGCCATCATTGCGGGGCCCTCAGGAGTTTCAAGGCGACAAGTCCCTCTCCTGGGAGTTGAGTTGTCCCCCTCCTGTATCTCGAGAGTCTGAGACCTCTACTTCTACCCTTCTTACTCTAAGTCTAGTCTTGATCTGAGAGGAAGGCGGCAGGTGGGATTGCAACACGTAGGACCGCAGCAAGGCCTATGTGGGAGGTTACCCCACCGATTGCAGGAGCTCTGCCGGAACTCAGGGGGGGTTCTGGAGGTAGGGAACTGAAAGGTAACCATTGCTTTCCCTCTATAAACCCCAGATTATAGCCCCTATCTGTACTACCCATTGCATGTTTGACGGACTATATGGTGTGTTGGGTTTGACTTCAGGACAGAAACCAGATCAAGTAAAGGAATGTATGTGCAATTTCAGTTTCAGTTTTATTGATTGTCTGAAAGCAGATTGTGAACAAAGGAGATTGCATCTGGGGGAAGGGCAGGATTGAAGGCTATTTTACATGAGGGTTGACTGGGTCATTGAGGCTGGGGAGTCCCCATAAGTTTGGGGAGACCCAGTGCTATGTTTATTTTGGATTGTGTGGAGCATCATACCATTCTATAAGCTTAGGTGGTCTGATTGCTCTGGAGGTTGGGAAGTCCCCATAAGTTTAGGGAGACCTAGTGCTGTGGATTTGCATTGAGAATCAGATCATTCTATAAGTTTAGGCGATTTGGTTGCTCTGACTTGCGAGGGCTGATTGTGATTGACTTTTTTTTCATGGGCCAAGTGTGTTCTGTAAGTTCAGGTGCCTTGGTTGCCTTGGTTATTTTGGGTTTTCTTCTGTTTGTTTGATTCTGAACGAGGAGGTATGAGCCATTCTATAAGTTTAGGTGGCCCAGCCTCTTCCTCTTTTGTTATGAGGAAATGAACTTGACAGAGGGTAGACCATTCTATAAGTTTAGGTGGTCTAGCCCAATGCCACGCACAGATTGGATCAGAGAGAAACGGATAAGGCAGAGAGTCAGACTGTTCTGTAAGTTTATGTAGTCTTGACTCAAAGCCTCGCACATGCTGGGACCCAAAGATTATAATTTGGCTATATTTTATTACTATTTTACTTATGAACAAGCTAGTCAGACTATTCTATAAGTGTAGGAAGTCTGACTATAGCTTATCACAACCTGAAGAGAGTATTACTAAGAGTATAACTGAAGGTAACTTGGGCCGGCTGAGCATTGTTTCTAAGATGAATGGTTCAATCCTACGTCCACTTTGAAGATTAAGTTCAAAGAAGTATATATAACTTGGATACTTAAACAGTTCAGGGCAACTAGGGTGGCCTAGTCATATGCCCAAAGGAGAGAGAAGTAGTTGTGCACTTTATTCTGTGTATACTCTTTGGCTAAGTTAGGCTCATTTCATAAGTTTGGGTGGCCTGACTTTATGTCTGGCTAAGTAAGGCACATTCCATAAGTTTGGGTGTCCTGACCTTATGCCTTATGTAAGTTGGGTATAAGGGGGTAAATCATTAAAAGATCATAAACTATTGTTTGCTAAGGGTTACTTGGGATGGTGAGAGTACTTACCTTTGTGGTTTGGCCTACATGTGACTGAGTGCGACTACTACTATAGTCTGAATTTCAGTTTGATAGGTAGTTGCTTTAGTTGCTCGCCACGTGTTAGAGGCATAGGAGTTAGTTTCGATTTCTGCATTTTCTAAGCTAAGTTTATTTTACTTAGATCAATTTCTGCATTTTCTGAGATCATTTGTTATACTTGGCTTTATATAAATTTTGGTAAGTTACTTTCTCTACGGGAAGCATTGCCGAAATTTTTGCGAATCCAAGGAGTTCCTTTTTTTTTTTTTAACCCAAAGTTCAACTTGTCTAAAGTTCATATATGGCTTAGTAAAAATCTGGAAAGTCTCATTTTCTAAAAGGAGTGCTGCCCAAATTTTTGCTAATTCAGGGAGTTAGGCAAAATTGAACTTTGGAAAGTCGAAGACTGTTTCTTTTTTTATATTTGGGCTGATATAAATTCTGAAGAGACACTTCTCCTATGGGAAACGCCACCGTAATTTTCTTAGTTTAAAGAAGATAGGTTATATTTTGACAGGTGGCGATTTTGGCGATCCACCTTGTGTAGGGGAGATTATGTCAGGGTCTACATTTGCTTTGGGCACTGCTTAGCGGTAGATCCGGGCTTAGTTAATCATGAAGATTTTGAGTGAGATCGTGATAAGGGAACTATTCTCCCTGGACTTCTAGACTTAGCTTGGGGGATTGGCCTGTCATGTGTTACATGTCCTCTTAATCGATTAATTCAGTATTTTGGACTAGATTCATCTTGATCCCACGAGGATAACCTTTTGTTATCATTGATAACAGGTCAGTTGTCGATTCGTCGGTTTACGACTCAGCCCTAATCCACCCTCAACACTCAACCTAAAAGGCTTTAGCCCTGATGATCTTATTGTTTTGTTAAGGTTTCACCCGAACTTTTATTGAATAGTCATTTAACAAAGGTAGTGAGTATTTAATTATGGTTGGTTGGACAGGAGGTTGGGGCTTGCATGGCTAAAGCGAGGGGTATGAGTGTAAAGATTGGTTGGAGTTGACCCCGTGTAGTGCGTGAATTTTTGTTGTCTCTTTGATGTGATTGCAGGTATGTATGTGGTTCGGATTTGGGTTGGCCTGCCTGCGATCACACATATAAATATGGCCATGAGGAGTCCCGCTGTGATTGTGAGAAGAGATCGTCACATACTTATCCCCCTTATGTATACGTATAAATATGTGTGAACTTGTGTTGGGAGTTCGCTTGCGCTGAAGGGCCTGCACACTGAGAATTAAATAGGGGTTGAAGTTGTACAAAGAAAGAAAAAACCCCTCTACATAGTTGTATGCTTCTTAGGGGTTTCTTAGTCGGACTTTAGTCCTGGGCCTGGATTCGAGATCCTTGTCCAGGACATCCCAGGCCCTAGACTCTGCAGGGGAGGAATTTCCCCGTGCGCAGAGCCTATCTGCCCTGCCCGTCGAGACACCCAACCCAGAGGGCAGAAATGTCGTGAGGGTTGAACGACATGTCCTTTAGCCGTTCAATATCGTGAAGGGCAGCCCCTCACGATATATTCCTTCAACCATTCAATATCGCGAGGCCAAAACTGCGATTGTCGCGTATGACTAGCATCGCCGGTTGATGTAGGAAGGGTTTACGGCCGCGCAACTTTATATCAAAAGTCCTACGCGCGACGTTCGCCCGACCCAGTGTCTAGAGTTATGAGATTAGGTGATTCATATGTATACGTGTGTGTCTAGAGTCAGGATAGGCCATTAGTGCCAGCCGACAAGGTTACCCAGGGTTGAGGTTTGGGATGTAGAGACCCTTCGGCCTATTTTTGCTTTTTAAAATTATACGATTGGACGTTGTAGTCCGTGGTAGTCGTCAAAGCCAAACCCCTTAACTTCTTTCCAGGCCCTAGATGATGGAGCTGGTCTCCAGGGCGATAAGAGACGACTGCCACCACAGGTATGAACCTGTGTACCACCCACTCTCCGCAGGGTGCAGAAGAGGGTGTGGTTTTCAACCGCACATGGCGGTTGTCCAGCGTCGAGAGATTAACCCTCAAGGCGCATGTCAGCCGACACTTGAGTGTCGAATGCGACCCTCGAGATTAACGGGGGCCGCATGAGTATGGGTACTACATAATACGCCATCACTGCGACCGCTTGCGTACGCTTGCATTGCGAGTCGATATGAGTAGGCCCTACGTCCGCACGGTTTTATACTAAGTCTCACGCGTGACGCCTATCCGATTCCGCATTGGATAGTTATGGGATGGTTACTAAGGGACTAGGAGTGTTGTCGCGTTGTTTGTGCAGTGTCGTTATGTATATGTATTCGTGCGTGTGTTGTGTGAGTGTTTTATTTTTGTGTTCGTAGAGTGGTGTATGCGTGGCACGTGGGATGCGTCCTAGTCGACCGACGTCGAGTCGCGCTTGGGACTTCAGCCCCCCAAGACGTTGGTTCGCGTGCGGGTCCGATAGAGGCGTATTACCGCGTGTACCCCCTATGCTACAGCAAACGAGAAACGCCATCGGCTGGTCCACCTCTGCGATTGCAACTGATTAGCTTTCGTATTGTGGCCTGGTAGCTCATCGGGGATATGCCCACCGAAGGGAGGTGACAGCTCCCGTAAGGTGGAGGTAAGTCGTGCCTCGCGTAGACCCTATCCTGTCGTAGGGGTTCACGAGAGGTATGGTTGGCGCACTCGGCCGGAACGGCTTGCGGAAGCTCCATGTATATTCGTGACGAGGATTTAGACCAACTCCTGCGTGACGCGGCCGGGAGGGTCCCGCGCTGCCCCGTGCGGTGCCGGACCGATGCGCTCGACAGAGTTGCTCTGTAACCTAGCAGATAGGGGGCATGAGGCCTGGATGAGTTTGTCAGAGAATAAGTCAGTTTTAGTGAGCTTTGTTATGATCTGTTGGAAATCCCTTAGATACTCGAGTGTTCGAAAAATTGTCGTGGATTTCAGGAGATGTTTAACAATCATAAAAAAGGATTCGGAGTCTTCTCATCATCTATTACGAAGTCTAGTAGCTTGTTCACAATCTTGGAGGATACTCTCAAAGGTGAAACCCCGGTACCTCAATGGGTTCACAAATTGTTTTGTGCATGGCTTCATATGGGATGTTGGGCCCGATTCCCAGCACGTGCCGCTCCCCACGAATAGATTGGAGAATGTTTTCAAAAAAA
>BFEA01000244.1:1264179-1278720 GCA_003427395.1 Chara braunii
GTCCCGGGTGCCGACCCCCGGAACCCCGGAACCCCGGCGGGGTCCCGGGTCGGGGGTCGACAATCCTGGTTTATACCACAAAGCTATCACCGTCTCCTTTAGATTCACTAAAACGGGTTATTTGGGGAAAAAATTTTACTGCTTTAATAATCTCTTCTATCTAGCAAGTCATTCCAAATATAACTATAGAACATCCTAACCCAAACAAAGCAAAAATGGGAAGGGGATGACATCTACACCAAGTTTCCAAGAATAATGAAAGAAATTAGCCACCGAGTATCACAAACATCCAGAAAATTGGCTGCCCAAAGAAAGGAAAGAGAAGAGATGCTAAAAAATGCAATAGAGATGGCGGAGATCAACTTGCAACTCAATCCCAGCTCAACATTCTTCTCAGAGCTATACTCTGAATCCAAGGAAGAACTCTAAGAGTGGACCAAACTGACTCCAAGGTCTCCAACTGAGAGCTAGAATGAGAGACTAGGAACTGAATGAAAAAATGTCCAAATACTTCTTTCATAAAATAAAATCTAACTAAAAAAACCTCAAAATAGAAAGAGTATTAGATTCCAATCGCAACCCCACCTCGGAAACTACTCAGCTAATCAACATAGCAGCCCGTTCTACAAAGAGTTGTATACTAGCAAAACACCAACAAGTTAAAATAATGAAGTTATAAGAGATAGGAATAAATTTTTAACGCATTTGGACCACTCCCTATCGCCCGAGGCAGTTGAATATCTGGAGAAACCAATCACCCTAGAGGAACTGCATCAAACACTTAAGGAGATGAAACCGAATAAGGCGCCAGACAGAGATGGACTAACTAAGGAATTTTGGCTAGCAAGCTCGCACTATCTAGGCCCCCTACTTCTAAATTTCCTCAACAAAGCATGGACCGAAGAATCCCTAGGGCTAGAAGTAAGCATGAGGGTAGTAACCCTTCTCTACAAAAAGGGGGACAAAGAAGACATAAGGAATTATAGACCTATATCCTTGCTGAATGTGGCCTATAAAATCCTAGCAGAGCTACTAGCTGTCAGAATCAACCATCTCACCGAAAGATGTTTCCATCTAGACCAGACAGGCTTCATCCCAGGCAGACTCGTATTGGATATGCAATGAACCGAACCGAAGCAACTAGAGTAAAAAACCAAAAAAAAAATCACAGCAACAATATTTTTTTTCTGTGTTAGTCCCCGGGCGGCCCGGTTGGGGGAAGGTCGTCCGGGTACCCTCCCGTGCCGCCCGGACCGGGCAGGGCCCAGGCAGGGTCGGGGGCGATCCTAGCGCATAATATTCTAAAAAATAGAAAATAAAAGATTTTCAAAAAAATCCGAAAAAAAAAAATGTTATGTAAAATTGCAATACAAACGACTTTTGGCTGAGGGCCACCTCAAAATTCCTTGTTAATTTCAAGAAAAAAATATATGAGAAAACCTGAGTCCCAAAAGACTCCAAATGTACCCTTTTAAGCCCATTAGTCACCGTTTATACCCCCCAACCCCCCCTGGATGACCCATCACCAAAACCGAAGTTAAGACCGGATTGTGACTGCTTGGGCCAAGCGCAGTCTTGGCCTGAAGTCTTTTTTTTGGGGGGGGATCCTTGCCTCTTTTTTGACCCGTCTGGTTTCGTCGGGCGACCCCCCTTCTGCCCAAGTGGCCCGGGCGTGCCGGGCCGGGCGACGGCCCAACATAGCTTTTTTTCGATTTCAAAAAAGCATGCGATCTGGTCAACTGGGACTTCTTACAAACATGCATGGCAAAAATGGGAGTAGGGTCAATCTTCAGCAAATGGGTAAGAGTTTTATACAAAATGCACAAGGCATAGTTCAAGTAAATAGGTTTCTATCAAACCCTTATACAATGTCAAGATCAATGAGACAAGGCGATCCCTTAGCTGCCCCGGTTTTTGTTCTCGTCATAGAAGTCATCGCATCCTTCTTCAGAAAGGACATTTCTATAGAAAGACTAAAATCAGAGTCACTAACTCCTCTTTCCAAGCGCTAACTAGAGTCATGCAAGCCTTCCAGCTAGCTTCCGAAATGAAAATCAATTGGCCAAAGACTGTAGGTTGGTGGGTCTCTCCAACTCCACCCCCCACGACGAATATTCCAGAAGACTTCCAATGGACCGACCCCACAATTCCAATCCGGTTCTTGGGAATACAACTCAACATAAACGGATGCCATCCCGCATTAGCAGCAACACTGTTGCCAACAATGATCAACAAAATGCATAGCTGGCAGAGATCACACACATCCCTCCTGGGTAGGGTTCTGGCACTTAACAACTCAATCTTCGCCATGATGTGGTATGCCACATCCATTTTGTTCCCAACACCTGACTTTCAGCAACATATAAGAAGTAAGGCGGCAGCCTACCTATGGACTGGTAATCCAAACAAGCAAAACTTCATTCACAAAGTCGCATGGCAAATAGTAACGCTATCCAAAAGGAGAGGAGGTTTAGGTCTACTGGACCCAGCCCGACAACTACAAGCCCTCCAAATCAAATGGATACTAAGACTCATTCTACAAAACAACCTCCAGTAGGTCGCACTAGCACTCAACTACATCAAAGAATTAGCCCCATGTAACTCCCCCCCCAATATGTCAGGTCAGTACTGGTTACTCAACAAACGCTGGCCCATACAAAACTGCAAAAGGTTTCACAACCAACAAACATAACAACCAGAAGTAATAGGGAACAACCAATCCAGACCCTTCTGGGAACAACTCCACACGTGGAAAAGAATATTCCCAGAAAATAAACTAGGCGCCAAAAGGAAGGACGAAGTACTCAGGCAGCCCATATTCGGCAACCCCTGGATAAAAAATGAAAGGGGAGAAATCTTGTCACTCACCAAAACAAACGCCGAATGGGGCTGGATGGAAAAAGGGATCTGGCAAGTCCAACACCTGTCGGATGATTCCCCCAATAATTGGAAAACTGAGAAGGACTTGAGACTAACTCTCAAGGGGGAACATAACCTACAAGCCAACCTTGCATACATCATAGGTTCTATACCTATGGAATGGAGGCGCCTACTAAGATCGGAGCAAAAATGGCTAATAGGAGACTGGGCGGCACAGAAAGACCAGAAAAATACCCAAGAAGTCCTAAAAATTATCAACACAGAAAAACATAACAAAGAATGGATTGGATGCAGCATCTACCCCTTGAAAGAAATAGGAAACCCAGTAAGCAATCTTCAAGAGGGAAGTAGGGCAGAGGGTTCTTTTAAAATTAGTAATCTTAGAAGAATCAGATTTCTAGAAGGAGAGACTAATAGAGTTTACAACCCGGAATCAAACATTCAGCACCTGGAAATCGCCCCCGCAGAATGGTCTTGGAACATCCCTAACAACACTACAGTTGTGTTAAGAAGACACAAGTTGACAGACTACACAACCAAATTAGGCTATAAACTATTTTCTACACCCATCTCATCCAATACAATCATCCAAAAAAGATGGCAAAAAAAGGAAATCCCACTCTCAGCATCTACTTTTAACCCCTCCTGATCATCAATCTTCTGCGCAAAACCGGTGAAATTGGCAAGCTTACTATGGCTCATAACATTCAGAACAGTCCCAATAAATGATTGGCTAGCACAAAGAAGAAGAAAGGAGGACATAACAAAACAAGCTTCATGGTGCGAAGTTTGCAATTCGGAGGCTAGAGAAACACTCAACCATTGCTTCCTAAAATGTTGGTATGAGATGGAGAACGCCTGGAACAAGCTCTCCAACAGAGTGATACAAATAAACCCTGACACTGTATTGCTAGACATAGAACACCCCCCCCCCCCTTCAAGGCTTTGACTTATTCCTCTTTTCACAAATAAGAAAGGCGACTATATGGCCCATATGGAAGAGGAGATGCGAACAAACTTTTGAGGACAATCACACCAATCCTGACAACCCCCTCATTACCATTAAGCATCTCATAGAAACGGAATTACTCACTGTGGAAGAAAAATACGACCCTAATTGGTAATAACCCAGATAAGAAAACAGATATAATCCAAAGATTCAAGACATTCAAACTAGGAAGAGGTAACCTAGGCACAATAAAATAAAACAAATTGGTCATGAAAAATTGCCTAACAATACCACCCCCGCACTCCCATAGACCGTGCAACGCCAGCGCAGACCCCCTAACCAACACAACCTCAACAAACACCATTGGACCATAAGTCAGGATCGAAGATAACATGTAAGCCCCTAAATCAGGAAACCCCACAAAAGTCATACCCCCCCCTAAACAATACACTATAGATAATCGGACTAAGAGCCAAAATCTAGCCAACTCTACATCCCGCATACAATATCATCGCTTATAGCCATCCAATAAGCATCATAGCTCACAGCATGAAGCCACTACCCTCCAAACCCCAACTCAAAACTAACACTCCAACCAACGAAACACCCAACCCATTTGCCTCCCTCACGTCACCATCTACCCTCCCCTCGAAAGCCCTCACAAAACACCATCACCAATCCCACTACTCACAAACCCCACTAACCCACATCGAATACCTCCTTCCCCACATTAAGCAATCAGCCCCTGAATCTATTTTTCTCATAACCCCTAAATTCTGCCTCGCAGAAAACACATCCATAGCCACTGATTGCAGCACTAAAACACAAGGATAAAAGCGGCCATTTCGGCTAACATGAGACAAAAAAACAGGGACAAAAGGAGACATAGTATGCGAAGTATTTGGGCGCTAGCCCTCATCAGAAGAACAAAGACAGAATAGAGCTTTTTTTCACAGTAACTAAAGAGCCAGAGTCTTAGGGTTTAGGGTTTTAGAAAGTTAGGCAGCATTAGGCCTACCAAGTAACTCCAGTACGCAAAGCAAAAGATGACAGTCACGAATCTGGGAAGAACAAGTAGGACTAGGCTACAAGGGATAGACAACTGCTCACAGATAGAAGCCCTGGCAGACAAAGTAGGACCCAACCGAAAGACAGATAGGCTAACTTAGGCAGGGGTGAGGGGTGGTACATCCTTCCAAATGGAAATAGTCAATGCTGTCCACTCGGGCCTCTCAACCATAATGGGGGAGCGTGTGTGAGTAACTGTTGTAACTCTTTTTGACTTGCCGGTGGAATAGGAACCGGACTGATGCTCCCCAGAATGGAACGGAACCAGAACCGTAAGGTTCTGTTTTCTTGACAAAAGGAAAGGAAAAAAAAAAGCTGCAAAGCTGATACTTCTCTGCATATCTGAGGCCGGTCAGGTGAGTGTATGCAGATTTCACAGTCTGCATGATGAGCCTTGCACACACAGGTTGAAGATGCTGCTCGCCACCTGGGTTGGACGCCAAGGATGACAATTATGATATAATACTCTGTGTTGTATCAAATGGGACACTGCACCTCATTGACAGCAGGTGCAGCACACCCCCAATAGACCCACAAATCAACGAGGCAGACTTGAAATCATAGGGGATAAAAAATCATCCATCCAGACCAATATAGAAAAAGTTCAAAAAACATTGAAAGAAAAAGAGTAATGAACTCCCACATGTTACCAGCAGATGAAGCCCAGCATAAACGTACCGCTAGAGAATCAAAGCAACCTATCAAGACGTCATCTGCACGCTTTTCAGTTTTCAAGCCTCTCTTATAAATGTTTTAGACTAGATCAAATTTGGGCCGGTCCTCCAACCCACACTCCATGGCCCTCAAGCAAAGACAAAGACATTCTTCTCCCAAACATTCAGAGCCTTGAGAGATATGATTACTCACACATTGTGACGCACGTGAAGAGGGCACGTGCGGAGATGGTGAGAGAGAGAGAGAGAGAGAGAGAGAGAGAGAGAGAGAGAGAGAGAGAGAGAGAGAGAGAGAGAGAGAGAGAGAGAGAGAGAGTAGATGGACACACACGAAAAGCAACAGCTGGGTGAAGGTCCCAGTTCGGCTCAATGAAAGAACGAACAACTGAATGAACCAACTGACCCCGGACCTGGACCTAGGCCGAAGTGATATACCGGCCTAGGTCCAGGTACGGGAAACAACCTGGTACCGGACCAGGGTCAGGCCGAGGGCCTGAAACTGATCCGGTCTCACTGTCGGGCCGTAGGGGTACCGCTACACGATCCTCGGACCTGTGAATGGATCAAGCGATACATCAAACACGCTTTCCGCTGAAATAGCGGAAACCCAAAAGGAACGACAAAGGAAACAATCCTAGATGTGGAGCAAGCTCCATGCAGGAAAAGAGATGCAATGTAGACTAAGCCTCAAGCCAAATCTATGCAACAATGTCCGGTCTGAGTCGACCCAAAAAGCAGAAAAATGTCTGACCTGTCTCGGCCAAGAAAGAGAAAAATGTATGACCTGTGTTGGCCAAGAAAGAGAAAAATGTCTGACCTGTGTCAGCCAAGAAAGAGAAAAATGTCTCCTGAGCCAAAGAGGCTGAATATAAATCAACACCAGGGCCCTAAAGGCCAAAGAATATCTAAACCAACGTCCTAAGTCGAAAACGAATGTGGCACAGTCTCACGTGCCCTGTACACAATGCACAATACCTGAACAAAAGAGAAGGGAACTCAGTTACATGGCAAAGGTAGGAATGGGTGGGAAGGCGGCAGGTACAGCTCTCAGAGCAAACTCCAAGGGGGCACCCACACAACCAGGTAAGGGTCATCAGGCTCAGAGGGAGAGTAACAGCACGACACTGGGCTGAATGGAAACCATCAAACGAGTACCGCCAGCTGAAAGGGGAAGGGCACTCACACAAGGGAGCACACATAAGGTGAGCCTGGAAGGAGAGAGAGGGCTATGCCGACATAGACATGTGGCCAAAAGCCGCGAGCAAAGAAAACGTACACTCCAGAGGAGGGCGCGCAACATACGGTAAGGCAGAAGGACGACAGACGGACACACCCACATAGACAGGGAAAATAGGGGTCATCATGCGACTGAAGGGTAAGCTCGAGGGTGGTGGATAGGTGGGAATGATGGGAACTCTGTAGCCGAAAAAGTGAAGTAGTCCAGTTGATGAGTCTCCAGACTGAAGTCGAACCGAAGTAGCCTGGATGAAGTAGGAGTACCGCAAGAACCGAGTAGAAGTCCGGAACAATGCGACAGGTACTCTAGTACTGAGGAGAAGCACTGAGGTCGAAAGTCGAATGTAGAAGCCGAATGTAGAAGCTGAAACCAGGAGTTGCTGCATAAGTGTCCAGGAATGGTAAAAGATAGAGAGCGTATGGGGGGTATAGATCAGTCACGATAACGAGAAGGAAGTCGATGGGTACGCTGAGGGCGAGAGGAATCAACTGCAATAACAGGCGGAACCACATCCACAGGGGAAGGAGGACCTGAGGCGGGCACCAGTGTCTGAAGGGGCGCAAAAGAGATACATGGAATACATCATGTAAGTTAGCGCGGTACATGGAATCGGGGAGCTTTAATTTGAAGCTCACCGGACAGTCATGATTGGGGCCGGCGGGTGCAAGAATGGTGCATGGTCCAATATCTCGACGTCTGAATTTCCGAAGCGTGTCGGCTTCGGGCTGGAAGTGACGTGCGTCGACAAGAACCTTGTCGCCAACTTTGAAGGGATGGCGACCATGCGAGCCTAGGAGTCAGCAATGCTCTCACGAGCCTTGCTTAGAAGCGCATCCATCTCCTTTACCCAGTCATCGAGGGCAGGGCATTTAGTGTCGGGATGGATCTGAGATGGACGGAGGAGGTCGGATGGGACACGAGGATGGTATCCCAAGTCACAGTAGTAGGGAGACATGCCAGTGGCAGGCGAAATAGCATGGTTATAAGCAATCTCTGCGTGAGCAAGGTGGAGATCCCAATCAGAGTCATTCTCAACAAACTTCTTGAGGATACTCCCAAGAGTTTTATTGGTGACCTCGGTCTGTCCATCTGACTGGGGGTGATAGGAGGAGGAGAGGTGGAGCTCGGAGCCATAGATCTCATGGAGTCCATGCCAGAAGTGAGAAGTAAAGTGGGGATCGCGATCAGAGACGATGCTAGTGGGAAGACCGTGATGAATGGCAATGCGGTTAAAGTATAGGGAGGCGATGTCTTTGGCGGAACTAGCATACTTGCTAGGGAGGAAGTGAGCATGCTTAGTCAACCGGCAGACAACGATGAAGATGGCGTCGTGGCCTCGTGGGGTAGGGGGACGAAGAGGACCGATGAAGTCCATGGAGACAGAAGTCCAACGCTGAGTGGGAATGGTTAAGGGCTGAAGAAGACCGTAAGGGGGGGGGTTGGGAATGTTGGCCTCCTGGCAGATCCTGCAGTTGCGGACGTACTCCTTAGTGAAGGGACGACGGTGGTCCCAGTAGTAATGGCGGTAGAGGCGGTCAAGTGTCGTGAAGACACCGAGATGACCAGCGGCGTGCTGGTCATAACACTCAACGACGGCCCGAACGCGGAGCTGGCCAATAGAGGGCACACATAAGCGAGGAGTACGGGTACCTTGGCGACCAAGCCAGTATAGGAGTCCAGAGGGATCGAGCTGGAAGTTAGGGACGAACTTGCCAGCCTGTAGGTCAGCGTAGATGGACTGAAACTCGGGGCACTAGGTGTATGCGCGGCGGTACTCATCCAGAAAGGCGGGGTGGATGGTGGGAGCTGAAATAGCAGATAGTTAACGATCCTCGCACTGAAGGTCGGGGCGGCGGGATAAGGCATCTGCGACGTGATTGCTTTCGTCGGAAATCTTCTTGATGGTAAAGTCGAACTCTAAGAGATCACACCACCAACGAGCCTGGCGAGAAGTGAGCTTAGGCTTCGTCTGGAAGGTGGCGGGGACAGAGTTGTCCGTCAAAACGATGAAAGTGTGACCGTGCAAGTGATGACGCCACTTCTTAACAGCGTAAACCAGCGCAAGGACCTCACGCTCGTCGGCAGTATAGTTACGCTCAGCGGGAAGTAGCTGTTGAGATAGATAAGCAACCGGACACTCTCCATCACAAAACTCAACTGTACCGTCATCAGTGACGTCAGGAATATAAGGGGCTGGGGCCCCTAAGGAAGTGGGCTCGATGGGTGCAAAATGAGCCGCAGTCGCTGGAGGTGGAGGAGGAAAGCGAGGAATGCAAGGGTGGCGGGACTCTTTGGAATCGGGAGAAGTAGAAGGGGCTGGGTAGATCTGGGAGAGAACAGCTCCAATTGTGAAGTCGGACGCGTCAGTGGTGACGATGAATGGACGCGAGGTGTCGGGTAAGTGTAAGACAGGAGCTGACGTGACAAGTCGCTTGAGAGAGCAGAAGGCATCCTCGTGAGCCGGGGTCCAATGAAAAGGGAGATGTCTGCGGGTCAGAGGGGTAAGCTGGGAAGAATATTGCACGTAGTTTTTGAGAAAAGGACCATAGTAGTTGGTCAAACCAAGAAAACTACGCAGGGCGGGGAAAGATGTAGGGGTAGGCCAATTGACGATGGCCTGGATCTTTGAGTCATCCATGTGGAGGCCGTGCTCGGATACCTGATGCCCGAGGAAGTCGACTTTGGGTTGAGCAAAGCTGCATTTGGAAAGCTTCGCATAGAACCCGTGCTCGCGTAGTCGCTGCAGGACAGTGCGAAGGTGGATCAGATGCTCCTCTAAGGTACGACTGTAGATCAGGATGTTGTCAATGTAGACTAGAAGAAAGTCCTCAAGGAGGTCTTGGAACATCGTGTTCATAGCCGTCTGGAAAGTGGCGGGGGCATTACGGAGACCAAAAGCCATGACGGTAAACTCATAGTGCCCGAAACGAGAACGAAAAGCGGTCTTGGGCTGGTCCTCCTCGACTACACGGATCTGGTGATATCTGCTACGAGGATCGATCTTCGTGAAGAAATGGTGGTCAGCGAGGCGGTCAAACAGATCATCCGGGCGAGGCATGGGATAGCTGTTTGTGACCGTGTAGTGGTTGAGACCGCGGTAGTCAATACAGAGACGAAGGGTGTTGTCCTTCTTGTGATCGAAGAGGACCGGGGCACTCCATGGGGAAGTACTCGGTTTAATGAAGCCCTGACCAAGCAGCTCCTCAAGTTGGCGCTTGAGTTCCTGGGCTTCAGGAACCGAAAGGCGATATGGGGCGCGATTCTGAATGCGATAGTTGGGCTCGAGCTGGATGTGGTGCTCGATATCGCGCATGGGAGGAATATTGTTGTAGGAGCCGGATGGTGGGAAAACATCGCGATACTCGCGAAGGAGGGCACCAACGCTAGGCAACAAGGAAGAAAGAAGGGTGTCAAAATCCTTGGCAGCGGCGGCATCTGAAGCAGAGGTGGAGGGAGTCTGTGTGGAGGTGGGGACTGCGGGTGTATCCGTGGTAAGGGAAGCGAGGAAGTGAGATGGCTAGCAGGGGTAGAGGAGGGTAAGGAAGTTGAGGAATCCGGAGGGTTGGGGGGTTCGGGAGGTGGTGGATCGAGCTCGACCAACTCAACGTCCTGATGCATGGAGTCACAGGTAAGGAGATCCGTGATGTCGACAATATAAAGTTCTACATCAGGCTGACGAAGGAAGTGGTGGAACTGGGTAGGTGTACAAATGGTGGCATTAACAGGGGGGGGAAGTGTACAGTCCGATGTGTCCAACAACGAAATACGGTATTGCTTTCCATCCTTGGCGTCGAGGACGAGATCGTTTTGGGTCCAATAGCGGCTAGCATGGGCGAACTGATGGGAGTAGGCAGTGCCGAGAACAAGATCGTATAGGGTTTCCATGACGTCGAAGGTCCATTGGTCATGGAACCGAGGGGCCTTGCGAAGGCTGTGGGGCATACGCAAGGGGAAAGAAAACGGAAGATCAGGCACCACATAGTCGACAAAGGATTTGGCGTGATTGTCGCCAAGTGTGACAGTGACAGTTGAAGGGTAGGGGGATGTATAGAGAGATGCCTCCTTAACTACGCGAGGATGAATGAAGTCGCCAGTAGAGCCAGAGTCCCATAGTGGGCGATACACTCTAGTAGAGGTCTTGAGGCGCACTAGAATAATCGGTAAGGTATGATCGGGATTGTGTAGGCGCAGAGATATCGCGAACAGGGTGCGCTCTTTAAGGCGGAGACGTTCCTGATGGACCTTAACACACTCAAGGTCCAGGGAGTCAATGATATCCTCGGCTGCAATAAGGGGAGCACTGCAGCGGGCCGTGCGAAGAGCACACCTGGTAGGAGGACGTGGAGGAGGGGGATCACGAGAGACGCTAGGCGAGGAAGGAGAAGGTATACCAGTGCTGGTAGGGTCAGCCAAAGATAAAGTCGGGGCAAAGTCATCGGGAAGAGTAGCAAGCGGCGCAAAGGTAGAGTCGTGAACGGGTATGCTTGCTATCGTAGGAGGGTCAGGGAAATGAGACATCGCGGCTAGGTGGGTGTTGCGCTGGAGGTCGTGATGGGGGGAACAACCTGAGGGCGAGCCTGCTGTGCGAAGTGACTCTGGAGGGCGTCTGCGTACGGGCACGTAGAGGAGGTATGGCCGGCGAGGCGGCAGCGGGTGCAGATGCCTCGTGTACGAAGGTCCTCACTCTCAGCGATGGTCAAGCGGCTGCGAGGGAACACAAAACCCGCTATGAGGGGTAGTTGAGGGACTGTGGAGTGAGTCCTGGAGGATGAGGGTTGACGGCAGAGGAGGGCGGAAAGGGCCCGGACGAGGCGGTCGTCGTGGGAAGAGGCGTCGTCCTCTGCGGGGGACTGAGGGTCGGGTCCCTGGTCTGGGTCACTCGCAAAACCATCTGAGGCGGTGTCGTCATCAACGCTCGACCTATCACGAAGCAGGGCATGCAAGTGACGAGAGAGGGATCGTCCAGAGCCTCTGCGAGGGCCACGGCGGTATGTGGAAGACTGTCAAGGTTGGGAGGGGCGAGGGGCTGTAGTAGTAGCGAAATGGGCAGCGGAGGGCTGAGGCGAGGGGCCGACGAGTGGAGCGTAAGTGAGATGAATGGCCCTAGCAATGTTGAAAGCCTTGGGTAAGGTGGGTATCTAATACGCCATCATCTGCAACTGGAATGGCTGTGGTAGACCTGCGTGGAATCGTTGGATCATGGTGTCCTCGGGTATGGCTGTGACGGGAATCTGCGCGCGTACACGCTGAAATGTCGTGATGTATGACTCTAAGGCATTGTTGCCACCAAGCCATCTGATCTCAGCCACATGGGTAATCGGGTCGCGGGTTGGCGTAGGGCGAGAAAAGTATTGTTGAAGGAAGTCGCGAAACTCAGGATAAGACATGCCCTCATGTACGCCGCGCTGTGAGCGAAGGGCGAGGAAGTCGCGCCAGGTGGAGACTGCACGACCTGTGAAACGAGAGGACATCTCGGCGGGCCACAGTTCCATGGCGACACCATGGTAGCGAAGCTGCTCCTGAGCAGTAGAGATCCATCCTTGGAGCTCAGAGGCCCTGCCGTCAAACTGCGGGAGGCGATCCGGTCGCTACTGTGGAACATACATCGACGACTGATAATGGGTAGGGAGAGGAAGAGTTGACTGTGACAAGAGGGCAAAGGACGTAGTGGCACCAGCAAGAGAACTAGAAAGAGCAGGGAGTTGGGCCAAAGGTCCCTGACACATCGTGGTGGCCGGTGGTGGAAGAGTGAAATGCATCGCAGCGGCCTGTGTCTGATGTTGTTGGTAGATGAAAGGGGCAACACGTTGTGTCGAAAGGTGGGGAGGCAGGGGTTGACCTCCTTGGAGCTGGCGGATGTGATCATGGGCCAGGGCGAGCTGGCGTTGGAGCTCGGCATTCTGTGTCCTAGGTGTAAAGGGGGGGGGGGGGGGGGGCGAAGGAGCGCGGGGTGATGAGGGAGGTGTCGTGGAAACTAACGTCGAGGAGGTGGCGGGACAAGATGCCATGGGTCCTAAGGGGGGAGGTGCAGGGGCGGGAACCTGGGAGGAAGAGATGGCTGCACAGGAAGGGTGGGACTGGGGTGAGGACATGCAACCCGTAGAAGAGATAAGCATGTAGATAACGCCAGCCGAAGAAGGAGAGGAAACTGGCATAGATGAAGATGAGGGGGGTGGGGAGGGAGGTGCATTGGTACGGGGCTCCAACTGTTACACGAGGGCCGACAGGGATGAAAAGTCGGTATGGAGGGCCGTGAATTTGGCCTCTAATCTGGCCTCGAATCTGGCCTGCATGTTCTCGAGGAGAGCCAGTAGGCGATCCGATTCGGCGGCTGGGCCCGAACTGGTGGCCATAGGGTTGGAAATGTGAGTCGAATCGGCCATGGTATTGCGAGCTAGTATCGCAAGCGCTTCACTGATGGAGTGGGAGGGGCTGACCGACTCTGCACTCTATATAGAGTCAACGAATGAAGAAGATGAAGATGATGTCGAGGGAGGACCGTGACGAGAGGGACGATCTGTGGCCGCGGTAAGTCCGTAAAAGCGAGCGAGTCGATTGGTGGCACAAGCGTCTCGAGCGCGATTTTGGAGTGCACGCTGTTGGATGTCACGGGGAGCCAGGGTGGCACGCAGAAAGGGGAGTAAGGGACTGCGAGGGGAAGGCGAGTAGAAATGAGGTCGAACGAACTTCCAAAATTAAATTAAGAAAATTTAAAGTCGGAGTGAGGGGGAAGGAGGGAAAAGTTCCAATTCAGGCGAGGAAATGAGGGGAGTTTTTCAAGGGATGGCGTGGGTATAGACAAATGCACAAGTCAGTCACGAGGTCAAATAAAATTCCGAAATTGTTTGGGCTGTAACGACCCGTCAAAACACAGACCGAGAACACTTCTGATTTCTGAAGTTCTGCCGATGGAATGGATGCCTTGCTGAGATTCCTGCATTCTGCTGTGTTTCTAAGTCTGTCTGTGTGTTCGTGCTTGTGACCTGCATGCCTATCTGAGTGCTTGTTGGTATGAGTGTGTGTGGGACCCGCAAGGGTACTTGCTTGTTTGGTAGGCCCGTAGGGCCGGTACTTACCWGTGGCCGTGGCATTGAGGGTTGTAGCAGGGAAAACACTCAAGTGGCGAAGCTAGCGGCCCTGAGGCCCTTGGGGTAGCGGAAAAACACTCAAGTAGGCCGGTAGGCCGATACTGCACCCCACTGCAGTTGGCGTGAGGGGTACTGGAGGCCGAGCACAAAAAGACAAAGTTGGCATTTTTAGAGTCCAGTAGCGGTAGGGTAGGTCTAGGCCGGTACCAGTCCAACCAGTCTGAGTCTAGAGCCTGTACGGGTAATATCAGGGTCTGCAATGATGTTTCCCTCCGAAACGGAGGAGGTACCGGTTGCTTGGAGAGGCCGAGCGGCCTGGAAGTCACCGCCCAGGAGGCAAGTAGGYCGCTATATCAAGAGGCAGGGCAAAGAGCCCGGCCYCATTCTTCAGTGTGCGAGTTGGGCGTYACGCTGCTGGAGCGYTGGCTGGAGTAGCGCTGGGCACTACAGCGCTGCTGGGAGGGAGAAGCYGGGAGCTTCCACCTTGGCTATGGTGGAGCTCTACCGGTAGGAAGAGGAGGGAGAAGGGGACCAAGGAGGAGAGTGGCGACGTACTTACCGGCTATGGTAGACACCATCTTCATCTCCTTGCTAGGCGTTGTATCAGGAAGGCCCCAGTGGGGGTAGTGCCGCATCAAGGAAGCT
>BFEA01000244.1:1322799-1341943 GCA_003427395.1 Chara braunii
CAGCGCTCCTCCAGAGTGCTGCTGCCGAATCCTGAAGACTGCCTCCTGCCTCCTACACGTGAAGTGCCTGGGAAGTTCCTATGAACTACCTCGTGGTTGTCTGCAGCCTGTAGGGCGGGCCAGTCTTATATAGTGCTGGCCCGTCCAGGAGGCTGCTCTTGCCAATGCCAAAACGTGCCAGACCCTGGCATTGAAGTTCAAACAAGGGTTGTCTTGAAAACAGGCCAAAAATGGCCTGTGCTAAAACCCTGGTCTAGTGCCTAAGTTTCAGGGCAGGTCGATCTTACGAGGGCCTGAAAATGGCCCTCCGTTTCAGGCTGAAAAGACTCAGGGCCTGGAGGGCCCTGTTTTAGGCTGAAACGACATAGGGCCTGTAGGCCCTCGCTTTCAGGCTTTCAGGCTGAAAACGACACCAGGCCTGTAGGCCCTTGTTTTCAGGCTTTTAGCGACACAAGGCCTGTAGGCCCTTGTTTTCAGGCTTTTAGGCTGAAAACGCTGGTCGGGCCCTGCAGGCCCGTGTGGCTGCGCAGTATGCCAGACCCCCCCCTCCTTGAAAGACCGAGCTTACCAGTGCGGGTGAAGCTGTCTATCTGAGGGAGGGTCCAAAGTCTGGGTGGGAGGGGCAGGATGTGAAGCTCCCTTAGCTAACCTTTGTCGTTCGTAGTGAGCCTAGATCAGCAGTGCGGATGCTTTCAAATTTGCTCCCGAAATCCATCGAGTGTCGTCGGCATTGCATGCTTTGAAGGTAACTTTGTATTGTCGAGGCTTGCCGCCGTACTTGCGATCCGTGATGACGTGGTCAACTTCCTGATGACCATCCATAGATGGAGGGTCTTGCGATCATCGGCCCGGGAAGTCGTCGCTCTTAGTTGGTGTATATATCGCCAGCTTCGAGGCGTGAAAGACTGGATGGACCGTCAGATGCGGGGGAATGTTGATCACAAATGAGGGGCCATCGGGCTCATCGCCTGCGGCTGATGTTACGGGCCATGGTCCAAACCACTTGGGAAGCAGTTTGCACAAAACATCCGGCTCGAGTGCAAACTCTTCCACGGAGACCCACACCAGATCACCGGCGCGGATGGGACATGGCACGCGACGCCTGTTGGCTTGCTGCTGCATTCAGACTTGAGCCTTTTGCATGTTCACGCGGGCTTGAGCCAACAGTTCCCTGTACTTCCGGACGGAAGCCGGGGAGCAAGCAGCGTCTACGTTGGCTGTTCGTGGGAGGAGAAGATCAACAAAGATACGGCCTTTCCGACCACCGTGGTGCAACTCGAATGGAGTCATGCCGATCACCGGATGCAATGACATGTTGTAGGCGAACTCGATGCCGGAGAGGCGGTCAACCCAATCCTTCTGATCCGGACGGATGAGCGTACGAGCATCATTTGAGCAGTTTGATGTGCCTGCTCCGTTTACCCGTCCGTTTGTGGATGTCGAGCCGAACTTGGTTTCATCTTGGTGTCGAATTCCTGCATGAGAGAAGTTCAAAATGCTGACATGAAACGAGTGTCGCGCTCGTTGACGATGTCTTCCGGTACGTCATGGCCGCAAATCCAGCCGGTGTGCGAGAGGCGCGCAAGTTCGGGAGTCGTAGCGTAGTACTGGCAAGGGAGAAATCGCGCGTACTTACTCAAACGGTCAACGACCGTGAGGATGCCGTCGTGCCCAAGGCGATCATGGGGAAACGGACCGGTGACTTCCATGGCAATGGAGAGGTCGGGTTCCTGTCGGATAGGCATCGAGCGTAACTCGCCGTAGGGATTGCGGTTGTGGGGCTTGCTTCGTCGACAAACTTCGCAAGAGTCGCTATACCGAGTGACATCGGTAATGAGGTTGGGCCATCAGAATCGTTGTCGAAGTTGTGCAATAGTGCGATTGACTCCGAAATGGTCGGCGAGTCGCGAGTCATGGTACTCACCGAGAAGGCGAATCCGAAGACGACGGTCTCGTGGGACACACAATAAGTCATTGCCTCATGAGTGGAGGAGCAAGTACCCGTCGACGATGCGATAGTGGCTGGCCGGCGGGTGATCCGAAGATAGTTGCGCATACAACGTGGCGAAGTCCGGATCAGACTCATAGCCCCAAATGAAGTGCCGCTGGAGTTCCCAATCAAATTCGAAGGCATGATGTGTCATAGCGCAAAGATCGGGTCTTCGCGAGAGTGCATCAACTGCACCATTGGAGAGGTCGGCGAGATGTTTCGGTGTGAAGTCCAATTGATCGATGAAGTACATCCATCGTCCGATTGTGCTGCTCACAGTATCCTGCACCTTGTAGTAGGTCAACGGGTTGTTGTCCGTGACCCATGTGAACGTACGACGCCCAAGGAGGAAGTGCCGCCATCGCTTGAGAGTCATTACGAACGCGAGCAGCTCCTTCTTCCTTGCATCATCAAGTGAATTGATGGGAGGCACTTTGTGGCTGAAATCCTCCATGGGGTGCCAATCGTCGTCGTCGTGTTGTTCCAAGGCTGCCCCAATGCCATAGCCGGAAGCGTCAGTTGTCACTCTCGTTGGCAGGGTGGGGTCATAGATGCTAAGGACGGGTGCCATGAGCATGGCCGTCTTGAGTGCTTGGAATGACCGGCGTGCGCCGTCATCGAATATGAATGGCACCTTTGGCGATTGTAATCTCGTCATAGGTGCGGCAATCCTTGAGTACCCGGTGATGAAGCGTTGATAGTAGCCCGCCAACCCCATATGAATGAGCGAACGTCCGTTGTGTTGGTGGGCTCGGGCCATACGCGGATGACCTCGATCTTGTCCGCAAGCGGACGGATGCCTTGCGGCGTCACATAATGTCCCAAGTACTCGAGCTCTTGCCGCGTGAATTCGTATTTGTCGCGGTTGGCTTTGTACTCGGCTTGTCGTAGCTGCTTCAAAACGGTGCGCAGGTGCTCCAGATGCTCGTCCAAACTCCAACTGTACCCCAAGATGTCGTTGAGGTAGATGAGTACGAATCTATCCAGCATGTGTCGGAACTGCGTTGTCATAGCCGCTTGGAATGTGGACGAGGCATTCGTAAGGCCAAAAGGCATAACCAGCCATTCGAAATGTCCATATCGCGTTTTAAACGTGGTCTTGTAGCGGTCCTCCTGCCGGATCTCGAGTTGGTGATATCCCGATTTGAGGTCAAGCTTGGAGAACAACTTGGCGCCGCCCAGCCATTCGAGGGGGTCGTCGATGCGCGGAAGAGGGCCCGCGTTCTTGACGGTTTGCGCGTGGAGCTTGCGATAATCGATGCACAACCGCCAATCCTTGTTCTTCTTTCGGACGAAGAGAACGGGAGCACCGTATGGCGAAGAGCTAGGCCGAATTCAACCTTTCTCGAGAAGGTCGTCGAGTTGTGCCCGTAGCACACTTAACTCTTCCTCGCTCATGTGGTAGATGCAACCATGCGGAGGTACGGCCCCGGCCTCGAGGATGATCTCGTAATGGATGAGCCGATCCGGTACTACTCCGTGCGGGGCTTCGAACACGTCGCTGTAGGCGTCGAGAAGCTCGGTGATGCGTGGGTCCGGTGATGAGTCCGTCGATGGAATGTCATGGGGCGGGAGGGCGTGGAGAAAACACACCCCCATCTCCTCGATGTCATCCCGGATGATGGAAGCATGAATGCTTGCGGCGGATACCACGTGGCAGCTGATGGAAGGGTGAGGAGGAGGCATCGTGCATGGGACTAGTACTCCGTTCCGATCACGAACGTGAACGGTGCGGCGGTAGAAGTTCACCGGGTGATCCTCGCTTTGCAGCCATGACATGCCCAGGATCATGTCGAATTGAGTGTCCAAAATGTCGAAGGACACGGCCTCGCTTGCATTTGGGACGAAGTACACGGGGACGGATTCAATGCATCGGTCCATTGACTTGTGCGTTTGACCGTCGGCCAACGTGACTTGCATAGGCTGCGACTTCCTCCGAACGCGTGGCCCAAGGCCAGCGCGTACCATAAAGTCTTGGCTCATGTAGTTGCGAGTAGCTCCACAATCGATCAAAACGTTGCAGGTCGCCTCTCCGATCTGAATGCGTATGTATAACAATGGCTCGTCGATGTCGTCGTAGCGTTGTGTCTTGAACTCGTTGTCGATCTTCGCAACGTAGTCGTGAAGGTTGACAACATTTACTCCGGCGTCCATCAACGGAGCTGGTACTACAGTGTACAAGTAATCCCGCAATTGTGCCATGAGCACGTTGCAATGCGGTTTCGGCAATCGACCGGACGGGGGAAGGGGCATCCATTGGAAGTCCGCAAATGTCAACGGGTCGAGCTTTTCAAGTCTTGACCATAACATCGAATCCCCGGCGGTAGATGGCGGCGAAGCTGCCAAATCGGTTGTCGATGGTGGTGAAACCGTGCATGCGGTGGATGCACGTGGAGTGGTTGGTCCAACGGTGGGACCAAGTGGACAACATAATTCTCGTAAGTGAACCGAGGACTTGCGACATTTGCATCCTCCCCAGATGTCTAGGAGGCCGCTAGCAAGGCGGCCCAATCTAACGGAGTGAGAGGTGGAGTCGCCTCACCTTCCGTGCAACTCAGTTTCCTGAGTTGATGCGAGGCCGAACATCCTCCTTGCCTTGATCCGGGCATTGGGAGCTCTTATGCTTGGTGTTGTTGCACCAATAGCAGCAGCCATACCCGCCGCGCCACTTGTATTCAGCCTCGGTCAAGTGAAACTTGAACCATGGTGCTGGCGGTCCGTTTCCGGCCGGCGATGCGGTTTTCGCCTTCCCTTTTCCTCGGGAGTTGTTGTTGCTTCACGGCTGGACAACGGCCACCTGATCTCCCTCACGTGATGCTTGGGTGGCTGCCGGGTCTTCCACAATGTTGCCCGGTTGAACTGCAGTGACATGCTGCAGACGTGGACCACATTTTCCTTTCTCCACATAGGTTGGCTGCCACTCTAACTTCTCGTGTGCGGCCGCCCTGTTGGTGTTGATGATCTCCCTTGCCTTGTCGATGATTTTGGCGAAGGTCGTGTATTGCTCGCGACCACCAAGTGCGAGGCTCAAGGCGGCACATGACCAGTTGTAGAACTCCCAGTGTAGATGCGAATATGGCAACTCGAGATCAGGCGTTGCAGCGATCTTTTGCCATTCCGTGAGCTAGTCGCGTGTTGATGTGTTGCCTTGGGTCATGGCGAAGAGGCGGTTGATGGCGAGCGTCGGGGCGTCGTCCACGATGAACCACTTCTTCCATAGCCTTGCCAACTCTTCCCAAGAGATCTTCTCATGTAGATCGGCGACCTGGACGCCGTGAATGGTTGCCAGGTGGCTGAGCCAGATCTGGCATCCGCCCTTTGAGTTGAGGAACAGCGCGCCGATGTACGACTGCTCGGGGACCGAAAAGAATCCGAAGTTGCGTCGTTAAGCCCTCCTACCAGGGGACCGGGTCTTGATGCGTATATCATCGAACTTTTCGATGCGCAATGTCTGCATCTTGTAGTGTTGCCCACTGGTGTTGCCATCCTTGTTGGGCAGCTGGTGCAGTTGCTGAACCTCGGTCTTCAAGGTGTCCAAGTGCTTGCTGATGGTGGCTGGTGCAGCGAAGGTGCTGATGTCGCCGGGCATTGCGACTATGTGGTCAACTCGTTCCTCCAATTGGCGGGTAGAGGGTGCACTGCTGGACTCGCCAGCATCTGGTCTCGGTGCAACTTGCTCCATATCCTGTACACGGGAATCAAGTGCCCGTGTAGCATCCTAGTGCAGATCCTTGTGGTTCCGCACCGCCCGTCGGAGATTCGCCAGCTCGGGCTGGAGGTGGTTACAAGTGTAAACCAACCGGGTCACGAGTTTGGCAAGAAACTCCTTATGGTGCTCTTCCAGTGTCGCGTCTTCATGGTGCTCAGATGGTTCAAAATGCCAGAACTTGAGTTTTTCGATGCTAGCGGCTTCATGCCGTTGTAGCAGATCTTGGGCCTCCTTGCAGCATGCCTGGGTATCTGCGTCTTCTTCGGCCTGAAGCCACTGCTTTTCAGCTGTTGCCGCCACTTCAGCCTGTAGGCGGGTAGCCTCGGCTGCCGCCTGACGCTGTTCCTCAGCCTCGATCAGTGCGAGCTGAGCTTGGAACCACTGTCGGTATTCGGCAATGGACTCATTGGCCAGTTGGTCTGGAATGCCCTGAACTGAGATCGTCATGGTGGCGAGGCACTGTTGACGTGGCACTGTTGCTGACGTGGTACTGCGGACGTGGCACTGCTGACGTGGCACTATTGCTGACGTGGCACTACTGACGTGGCACTGTTGCTGACGTGGCACTATTGCTGGCGTGGCACTGCTGACGTGGCACTACCAAACCGGGAATGCAGGCAAAGGGTTAGGTGGGAGGGAAAACGCAGGAAGGGAACCAACCAAACTGTCTTTCCTCCCGGTTCTAATCGACAGAATAAAATAAAAATAAAAATAAAAAAAGAGGATCACCCCCCCCCTTTTTTTTGATATATCCGTCGATCTTCTATGAGTGAGGCATTTCAGAGGAGTACTATGAGCGGATGCAAGCAAGGTTCCAAAAAGTTTCGGTTAAAAAAAATATGCGATTTTGAAGAAAAAAAATTGCGCTAAATAGAGTGGAGGTTCCACTTTCAGAGAAGAATAATTCCAGTCTCCAAGAATATGGGAACCTCTATCGTTATCCTAATATGCCTAGAAAACAAAATGCTAACATTATAAATTTTCGGCTATGTATGCAAATATAAGAAGTTTTCGGATGCCAATATCAGAGAAACGAAATGCTACTATCAAAAATTTTCAAATATTTGTTGTGTGAAAACGAAATGCTAATATCAGAAATTTTCATAAAAATTTAAAAAAACAAAATGCTATTATCAGAAATTGTCAGATATTTGTTGCGTGAAAACGAAATGATAATATCATAAATTTTCATAAAAAACGAAATGCTATTATCAGCAATTTTCAGATATTCGTTGTGAGAAAGAAAAAAAATTGCAGAGATTTGACGAAGTCCTACTTGATTTACTAATAAACAGTCAATCAATCAATTATTCAACAATCAATAGATCAAGCAAGCTGGCTACTTGATTGGGCGGATCCTCTGATTGAGAGGTCCGCTCCAATACCAAATTGTCGCATACTGTAAAGATGCAGACCAGAACAAAAATCGACCACTCTCACATAGTACAAGATAGCACAGCAGAAGGCTTAAATACCAATTATCCGAACAATCAATGTTGCCATGCAAACCATACATACATCGTCATCATTCCATGGAGTGAAGGGGCCTGGCGCTCACACAGGAAGAATGTGCCAGTCCCCAACCATACACAGATGAAGAAGAGGGGGGTTAATCGAAGAAGAGGGGAAGATGGGAATGTCGTCAACAGACTCAACACCAAGTCTTCGGTACAGGTCCCAAATAATCCCTCGTCGAATGTCTGAATCCCAATGTCGCGTCTGGACCCAAATGTCGTCAAGTCCCAAAGTCACCAATCTCTCTCTCTCTCTCTCTCTCCCTCTCTCTCGTAGTCTGTAGATACTGAGTAGTCAGGTAGTGAGAGGGGGAGGAGGAGATGGTGGACTTAGAAGAGGAAGAAGAAGGACTCTCTCTCTCTCTCTCTCAGTCCGCTACTAACCTGTGAAGGTGGCGCCTTGTTGCAGGTACATCGAAGACGAAGCTAGAGCTATGGCGCCACAGGTAAGCCTCCCTTGCCTCCACCAACCATCTCTCTCTCCACTACTACTCTAGCTCCTGATAGCGCCCAACGTTAAGACTACTGCTAACGCTACTACTACTACTGCAGCGCTCCTCCAAAGTGTTGTTGCTGAATCCTGAAGACTGTCTCCTGCCTCCTGCATGTGAAGTGCCTGGGAAGTTCCTATGAACTACCTCGTGACTGTCTGCAGCCTGTAGGGCGGGCCAGTCTTATATAGTGCTGGCCCGTCCAGGAGGCTGCTCTTGCCAATGCCAAAATGTGCCAGACCCTGGCGTTGAAGTTCGAACAAGGGTTGTCTTGAAAACAGGCCAAAAATGGCCTGTGCTAAAACCGTGGTCTGGTGCCTAAGTTTCAAGGCAGGTCGATCTTATGAGGGCCTGGAAATGGCCCTCTGTTTCAGGCTGAAAAGACTCAGGACCTAGAGGGCCCTATTTTAGGCTGAAACGACATAGAGGTTGTAGGCCCTCGTTTTCAGGCTTCCAGGCTGAAAACGACACAGGGCTTGTAGGCCCTCGTTTTCAGGCTTTCAGGCTGAAAACAACACAGGGCCTGTAGGCCCTTGTTTTTAGGCTTCTTGGCTGAAAACGACACAGGGCCTGTAGGCCCTTGTTTTCAGGCTTTTAGGCTGAAAACGCTGGTCGGGCCCTGCAGGCCCGTGTGGCTGCTTAGTATGCCACACTCAAGGCTGGACTTACTTCCTCACAGTAAGAAGAGATTGAGAGGGTAGTTAAGGTAAGGGAACAATGTACCTGGAGATAACTGCCCCCAACCACAAATTTCTCACCAATTGAGCCGATGTGCATTTTGACAACCGGCCGTAGCTTTGGTACCACGCACAACGCAATGTAGTGCCACCTTAGCCAAAATGCCACATCAGCATGCTCTCATCATCACACATACATTTGTTGTCGCCACAGCTCCCACGCTATCACCATAGCCTTCCTGTGATGCACCCCTTTACCCAGGTGTCGCGTTGTCAAACCAGCGCCAATGTATCCTCATTGCACAAAATCATCGTCAGCGCACAAAGTAACAATGTCGCCGGCAACAGATAGGCGATCTTGAACCAGCTCCGATACCAAATTGCAGGGAATATGAGTGTGAGCGATATACAGAAAACCAAGTTGCAAAATCACTTAGAAGTCCAAATAGTCATGTAACAAGCAGAGAGCTGAAATGCACCAAGATTCCATCCAAATATGTGATGGGCCCACCGGTCCATAGGGATGAAGACGAAGGGTTGAGGGAGGAGGAGATGGAGGACGGACCTGGAAAGGACAGCGCGGCTCCGATGCAGACTCAGCACGCACGTACTCCGAAATGTGCAGAATGAAGAATGAAATGAAAACTGACTGCAGTTGGGGTATACCCCCAACGGACTAACTAAACTGTGGACTAGACTGGCCTGGTACAGGCAATTGTACCGGGCCGGGCTGGACTCGACCGAAACAACATACGGCCTATGGGGTCACTCTGCGGCCTAGTTCCACAGGCCGAACAGGCAAATAGCCCAATTGGCCCTGGTTGTAGGCCAGGGCAAATGGAGGTCCGTTGCACGATCCTCAAACCTGTTGTGGATCACAAGAGTCATAAACACGTTATCCTCAAAAGCAGTTGAACTCTGTGGTAAAGAAAGGCTAAAAATTTAGGATGCGGAGCAAGCTCTATGCGGAGTCCATGCGATGCAGCCTAAGCTACATAATGTCAAATGAAAAGCAAACGTCTGTATACACATCCTAACTAACAACGGAAAATGAAATGTAGCATGATACAATCCTAAAGTCCTTGAGGCAATCGCCTCAGTGTTGAAAGGAAAAGAGAGCAGTATGTCACAAGTATGTCATGTCGTTGAACCACTAAAAGTGGGATGGTCTCAAAGGGGTGAATGCAGCCTAAGAATCGAAACTCCTAAGGGCAGTCACACACGAAGGTGGGATACGTCATCAAGATCAGGGTGAGGGAGTGGTAGCGAAGCCAAACCAATGACCTAACAAATAGTCCATCAAGGCGGTTAATGCTCGACCATAAAAGGGGAGCCTGGAATAGGGAGGACGTATGCCTAACTAAAGGCATGCAATGACCGACACTAGCATGATAAGGGATGTAGTGGGTGAGGGAAACATGCACACAACTCACCGACAGGGGGAGAGAGTTAGATATGGGAGCAAGGAAACCAAGATAACGCTACAGTCCAAATGCCTATGCGATACCAAGGGAGAGCCCAACGCAAAGACACCCAGCTAAGTGAAAACCACCATGCGACACATGCAAGGGAATGTACAGGGTAGGGTGGTGACGTGAAGTAGTCACGTCCAAAGCAGTTAAAGTTGATAAGGTAGTTGAAGTCGTTCAGGTGGTCGATGACGTCGATGAAGTAGGAGTCGAGTCGATGTCGAAGCAAAGCCACAAAACGCTGACATCCTGAAGAAGCTGATGATGGAGTGCCTGAAGGTGTGAGTCAGTAGGGAGATGGTAGGTGGTCAGAGTGTCAGTCGTCGAGTCGCTGAGGGCGTCGACGAGTAAGTTGTGGACGCGCGGAGGTGTTTGTTTGCTGTTGAAGAATGATCGAAGAGGAAGCGAGCTTGACCTCAGCAATCTCCTCACCCGGAGGAAGAGGAAGAGGGTCAGTCGGTTGAGTAGGAGCAGACGTCTCAGCACTACGAGCACGATCATATGCACGCACCAACATTCGGGCATGCTCCAAGTGCTCGAGGGGCTCCCAAATAGCCTCCTCATCAGTATAGCGCTTCCAATGCACAAGGTACTTGTGCCGGACCCGCCGGGATGGCAGTCGGACAGGATGGAGAAGAAGGGGTTCAAGAAGGAGGAAGTGGAGATGGAGCTGGAAGGGACAGCGCAACTCCGACGCAGACTCAACACCGCACATACTCCAACAATTGCAAAAATGAAGAACGATGAGATACAGACTGCAGTTGGGGTATACCCCCAGCGGACTGATTGGACTGGACTGGACTGGACTGGTGCCGACAGTGGTACCGGACAGGATTGGATTAGATAGAAACAGTACACGGCCTGTGGGGTCAGGCCACGGCCTGGTCTCACAGGCCGAACTGGTAAATAGTTGAATAAGCCTTGGATGTAGGCCAGGGCAGATGGAGGCCCGTTGCACGATCCTCAAACCTGTAATGGATCGCAAGAGCCATAAATACGCTATCCGCAAAAGCAGCGGAACCCTGCAATAAAAAGAAAGTTGAGAAATCTAGGATGCGGAGCACGCTCCATGCGGAGTCCATGCGATGCAGCCTAAGGTACATAATTTCAAATGAAACGCAAATGTCTGGTATACACATCCTAGCTAACAGCAGAAAATGAAATGTAGCAATATACAATCCTAAAGTCCTGGAGGCAATTGCCTCAGTGCTGAAAGGAAAAAGAGCAATATGTCACAAGATAATGTCATGTTGCTGAGCCACTAAGAGTGGGATGGTCTCAGAGGGGGTGAATGCAGCCTAAGAATCGAAACTCCTAAGGGCAGTCACACATGAAGGTGGGATAGGTCATCAGGCTCAAGGTGTGAGAGTGGTAGTGAAACAAAACCAAGGACCCTAACAGATAGACCATCTGGGCGGGTAATGCTCGACAAAAGGATGACACCATGCATGGTCGACCATGAAAAAGAGGGAGCCTGGAATAGGGTGGAGATATGCCCAACTGAAGGCATGCAAGGGCCGACACTAGCGTGATCAGGGCAGTGGGTGAGGGCAACATGCACACAACTCACCGACTGGGGGAGGAGGGAGCTAGATCTGGGAGCAAGGAAGCCAAGATAACGCTACGGTAATGCCTATGCGATGCCAAGGGAGAGCCCAACTCAAAGAGACCCAACTAAGTGAGAACCATCATGCGACAAATGCAAGGGAGTGGCATGAAGTAGTCACGTCCAAAGTAGCTGAAGTCGATAAGATGGTTGAAGTCGAGAAGGTGACTGAAGTCGTCGAAGTGGTCGATGACGTCGATGAAGTAGGAATCGAGGTCGATGTCGAAGCAGAGCCTCAAAACACTGACATCCTGAAGAAGTTGATGATGGAGTACCTGATGGTGTGAGTCAGTAGGGTGAAAGAAGGTGATCAGAATGTCAATCGTCAAGACGCCGAGGACGTCGATGAGTGCGCTGTGGACACGCGGAGGCTCCATCTGCTGCTGAAGAACGACCTCATAGAGAGCGGGCTCGTCCTCAGCAATCTCCTCAGCCGAAGGAGAAGGAAGAGGGTCAAATGGCTGAGTAGGAATAGATGTCTCAGCACGACGAGCACGATCATATGCACGCACCAACATCCGACCATGCTCCAGGTGCTCGAGGGGCTCCCAAGTAGCCTCCTCATCAGGATGGCCCTTCCAATGCACAAGGTACTCGATGCGTGGAGGGGTGTCGTCGGTAACTCGGCGAGACACGATATCGGAAACAACGAACTCCTCGTGACCGTCCATGATGATAGGTGGAGGGCGCTTATAAGGACGTCCGGTGAAGCACTCGGACGGTCTGCAATAAGGACGCAGTAAGGAGACGTGGTAAACATCGTGTACGCGAGCCTGTCGAAGGTAATCAGGTAGCTTCACACGGAAGTTGACTGGACTAGCAGCAGTATCCGAACCGATGGCTTGAAGGATGCGGCATGGACCGAAGAAACAACGCCTGAACTTGCAAAGCGTATCCGCTTCGAGCTATAAGTGGCGTGCATCGACGAGCACATCGTCACCGACTTTGAATGGATGACCCATTCATGATCGGTTTGCTCGTGCGGCCATGCGAGTCTAGGAATTGGATAGACTCTCGTGTGCGCGCTTCATAATCGCCGCCATGTGGGCGATCCAGTCATCAAGCGCAGGACAACGATTGTCTGGGCGCAACTGCGATGGTCGGAGGAAGTCCGTGGGTACTCGAGGGTGGTAGCCGAGGTTGCAATAAAATGCCCGTGGGTGGCAAAACAACGTGGTTGCACGCAATCTCCGCGTGGGCTAAGTGTAAGTCTCACTGCTGGTCATTCCTAACAAACTTTCGGAGGATATTACTGAGAGTTTTATTGGTGACCTCAGTCTGACCATCCGTCTGAGGGTGGTAAGACGATGAGAAGGGGAGTTGGGATCCGTACACCTCGTGTAGGTGTTGCCAGAGTGTGCTGGTAAAGTGCGGGTCACGGTCGGAGATGATGCTATGAGGTAAGCCGTGATCTGTCATAACTCGGTCAAAGACATTGTCAGCGACCTAATGAGCGCTAATACGATAACGGCACGGGACAAAATGTGCACACTTCGTGAAGTGATCGACGACGACCAAGATAGCATCATGACTGCGCTCAGTGGGTGGGCGGAGGGGACAAATGAAATTCATCGAGATGGACTGCCAACGACCCTCGGGTATGGGTAAGGGCTGTAGTAACCCATACGAAAGGTGGTTCGTACTCTTCACCTCCTGGCAGGTAGGACACTCCTGAATGTAGGTTTTGACGAAGTCCTTGGACTTCGGCCAGACGTATAGGCGGCAAACACGAGCCAACGTCTTGTGGAAGCCCATATGACCGACAACTGCCTGGTCATGGAACTCTGCTACAGCCTCGACACGGAGTTGTCCGGTGGAGGGAACGCAGATACGTGGTTCGAGCTGACCAGATTTGCCATGCGAGTACACGAGACCATTTTCACCGAGTGAGTATGAGGGAACGGTCTTGCCACTCCGCAGTGTCGCATGGATGACGCGATAATCCGGCAGTGGCGGTAATGAGTGCGATATGCGTCGATCACCGACTGATCAACGGTGGTGATGGAAATGGCATCAAGATGGATGGGTTCCTGATTGTGATCAGGACGGCGGGACAAGGCATCGGCGACTGCGGTTCATTTCACCCTTGATGGGCTAAGTGGTGAATCTGAACTCGGATAAGTCACGCCACCAACGTGCCCATCGAGGGGAAAGTTTGGGCTTCGTGAGGAAAGCCTGGACAACTGAGTTGTCCGTGCGCACCGTGAAGGGCGCCCCATGCAGGTAGTGACGCCAGTGCCGGGTAGCATAAACTACTGCGAGAACCGCATGTTCATAGGCAGTGTAGTTTATCTTGGCAGGCAGTAGCTGACGGGAGTAAAAGGCAATCGGGCAATCCCCGGCACGAGCCTCAACAGTCCCATCCTCCGCAATGGTCGGGGAATAAGTAACGGGAGGACTGCCAGTGCAGGGAAGTGGTGGGAGGGTAGGCGTTTGTCGAGAAGCAGTGTCAGCAGGAGGGGGGGGGGAAAGGAGGAACATGGGGATAAGGTGAATCTGGAGGAGAGGGAAACACCTGAAAAAGTACTGCTCCTACTGCAAAATTTGACGCACCAGTGGTGATAATGAAGGGGCGATCAAAATCGGGGAGGCGAAGAACCGGCGCACAAGTCACTGCCTTCTTGAGGGCACGAAAGGCGTCCTCGCACACGGGTGTCCAAAACCACAGTGAGTTATTCCGGAGGAGGGTGGAGGTAAGGACGTAGGAATACCTAGCGTATCCCTGGATAAAATTAATATAGTAACTAGTGAGGCCTAAAAAACTGCGAAGCTGCTTGGCAGATGTGGGGACGGGCCACTCTGCAATAGCAGTGATCTTCGCGTCGTCCATGTGGAGACCCTGGTCAGACACATGGTGTCCTAGGAAGTCCACTTTGCTCTGAGCAAAGCGGCACTTACTAAGCTTGGCATAGAAGCCATGCTTGTGTAAGCGCTGTAGGACATCGCGGAGGTGTTTGAGATGGTCTTCTAAGGTACGAGTGTAGACCAGAATGTCGTCCAGGTATACGAGAACGTATTCTTCAAGGATGTCCCTGAAGATATCGTTCATCGCCATCTGGAAGGTGGCGGGTGCATTGGTGAGGCCGAATGGCATCACCGTGAACTCGTAGTGGCCGAAGCGCGACCGAAAGGCGGTCTTCAACTGGTCCTCTGTGGCTACGCGGATCTGGTGGTAACCGCTACGAAGATCGATCTTCGTGAAGAAGCGGTTGCCGGCCAAACGGTCAAACAGCTCATCCGCGCGAGGCATGGGATAGCTATTCTTAACTGTGTAACGGTTAAGGCCGCGGTAGTCAATGCAAAGGCGGAGAGTTCGTCCTCTTTACTCGCAAAGCGGACGGGTGCACCCCAAGGGGAGTTACTGGTTTAATGAAACCCAGTGGAAGGAGCTCCTCAAGCTGACGCTTGAGTTTCGTCGCCTCTGGAATCGAGAGTCGGTAGGGTGCCTGATGGTGGACACGATATTCAGGCACGAGTTGGATAGAATGCTCAACACTGCTCATGGGAGGGATTCCGCTGTATGAGAAATACGGGGGGAAAACATCGCGGTACTCTCGAATCAAATCCCGAACGGCGGGCTCTAACTCGGTCGTGAACCGCATGAGTTCCTCAATGTCTGCGTCAGCACAAGACGTATGGGTGGACTCGACAGTGACCGGCGAAGGGACATGGGATGTCGAGGGGGTATCCGCAGGCCGACGGGTGGATGTGGAGATGAGAGCCGCGAAGATGGAGGAAGGGTCAGGGGGATCGGGCTCCAGTGAAACGAGCTCAACCTCGGGACAGAGTGGATCGTAGCGAAGAAGATCAATGACGTTCACTGAGTAGAATGTGACGTCCTCCTCTCGTATGAAGTGAGCAAATTGACGAAGAGAAGTGAAGGCGATGTCTGGGTGGGACCCAGAGGGACGAGGGTTCGGGGGGGGGTAGGTCTGGAGGGGTGTTGCCCGTGGTTCCAATGAGGGGGACTCTATGGGTTTGACCACACTTTGTTTTGAAAACGAGTGTCTCAATCGCCCATTCGGCCTCTAAGCCACGGAACCGGCGAGACCAGGGAGTGCCAAGGATAAAGTCGTACCCAGTCTCCAGCAAGTCGAAGTATGCGGAGGAATGGTAGCGCCGAGGCGCTTGGGTACTATCCGATGGCTGGAGGGTGAGGGAGAAGTGGAGATCAAGGACCGTCTGATCAAAGGAGCGCTGCGTCTTGTTATCTCCGAGGGTAACGCAGATAGGAGAGTGAGACCCGGAGGTAGCTAGGCGAGCTTCCTCAACCACGCGAGGGTGAACGAAATCTCCCTGCGAGCCAGAGTCCAATAAAGCGCGGTACACCCTCGTGGATGTCCCTAGGCGAATAGGGATAATGGGAAGGGTGCGATCAGGGTCAGAGAACAGAGTAAGAAGACGATGCAGGACGTTTACGTGTCAGGTGAGTCGCTCCTGGCGAGCGTGAAGGATGCTCAAATCCAAGGGAGATGACACAACGTCATCGGGAGTCGCCAACTGGGCACTACAACGAGTTGTGTGAATGGCGCGACGTGTCGAAAGTCTTGGAGGCGGAGGACTAGATGCGGTGGTCTGCTGTGGAGCAGCCGGTACCTCGATAGACGGTAGGGCAGAGAGAACAACGTCTGTCATGTCTTGAGGATCCTCTAGTGGGGTAGCCAAAAGGACAAATTGTGCCTCGGTGGTCGGGAAGCCGGCTACGTGCGAGGACTCAGCGATACACTGCACTGTGGCTAGCTGGGTGGGGCTGGTCGGGCGGGGTCGGGGGGGGACTGAGAGCGGCGCCGACGAGAGATGTCAGCATAATGTCGATCGAGGGCGGCATGGTATGGACACCGTGAGGAGATGCGTCCATCCTGGCGGCAACAAAGGCAGCCACAACGGGCCTTGAGGGCGGCACGCTCCTCAGGGGATAGAGCTCTGCGAGGAGGGACAAAATCCTTTGGGAGATCGATCTGAGGAACCGTGGACGTGTGGGCACCAGCCTATGAAACACCCGCGGACGCGTCCGCGGGGTTGAGCTCGAATGGCGACCGTATTTACGGCCGCGTCCGCACAGCGGAGGCGAATTCACCATATTTTCCCTTAATTAAATAATATATATAAATGGGGTTGTAGTGATTAAAAAATCCCTACAACCCCATATTTATTTTTTTGGAAAAAGATAAGTTTTTAGAATTATAAAAAATAAAAAACAGAAAAGGTTGCAGTAAACCGCGTTCAGCAGCGGCCTGGGCGCTGTAACCCAAGCCCAGGCCCAGCAAGCAGTGCGACCACGCGCTGCTCGGCCTCAGGCCGCTGCGGGTGCTGTGTGACCACGCACAGCAAGAAATTCAAAGGTCGAAGTCAACTGTAGGTCCAGGTACCTCGCCCAGGCCCTTGGTCGTGTGCATTGACTTGTATGTGTGCAGGTACCCAGTCAGAACGGTGGACCAAGGAGGATACAGTTTCAACTCAATCCAGGCCGTCGACGACAATCGATCTCAGCCGTGTCTGACTTGAGGACTGGGGTCCAAACCCCGCCGTCAACACTACATATTTAGCTGACTTCCTGGCTTTGACATCTAGACTCTCGTCTGGAGTCTATGGGGACTCGACGCTCTTGCGTCAATGCCGGCTCTCGTCGCTGGCGAGACGCTGCGGGGAGAACTTGACGCTGCGGGGAGAACTTGACGACCGGCGCTCGTCGCTGGTTCGTGGCTTGAGTGTGCGGTGCGACCAGCATGCTGGCTTGCGCACTACTGTTTGAGGGGTCGTCAACGTGGCAGATGCCACGTGTCATCTTCGTGGCTGCTGCCACGTAGTATTGCTGCTGAGGTGGAAGGCGCTGGGCGCCTGTATTGCTGTTCTGCTTGACGAGTACTCGGAAGGAGGATTCAGGACTGTGGTTGGGGTCGTGATACGTACCTGGTGTCTTCAACTTCGTCGTCACGCTGCTGCTTGATGACTGGTCTGCTGGTGCCACGTGGCACTGTTGTACTACATTGTCTTGGATGTCCGGATCTCTGATTGAGACACGATTATGCTGCTAGGAGGAGAAAGTGCCCGAAGAGGAAGTGGGCTGTAGGGAGGAGACTCGTCCACCCTCTCAAAGTCTATTCTCCCTCCTCCCTCTCTCGTCTGTGTATGCATTCTCTCTCATTTTGGGATCATTATTATTATGATTTATCAGCAGTGTTCGTTTATTTTGTCTTTGCGAGTGACGACTGATTATCACGACTGGGCATATTGCAATTTGGTATCGGAGCTCTACTTCCGACATTGTCTATCACGGCGTTCGCGTCTCTCCGACGCGATTGATTACGAGCGCGCCATTTTCTCTCCACGCGCGCAGGTAAGTGATTATCGGGGATGCGAGCCCGACGACGCGCGCGAAGGACATGGTGATGACGGGCAGGATATTGACTGCCGTTGGACTTTGATGCTGACGTGGCACTTCCATGTCCGCGTGAGATATTGATTGTGAACTTCTTGTCAAGTGCTGATGCTATCTCGCCGACAAAACAGAGTTGCCGCATTGCTATTTCGCCAGCCAGAGACGAGAAAAGCTGATTATTTGGCTCCTTGATTACTCGCTGGTACTGGCGAGATCAAGCGCTGACGTGGCAGACTTTGATTAAACTTGGGATACGGCGAGAAGACTGGTGAAGCGCAGCATTGTTGGAGATCACCTTCACGAACGGATCTGGGTAATGAGAGAAAGCGGAGCGGCCAACATTTACCGCTGAAGCCACCCCGACGATCTTTGATTGGTTCGAAGTAATGACTTGGCGAAAGCTGAGTTGGCATACCGGGGGGTTTGGCCGAAGCAGGCACGACGTGCCTCGGGAAACGATTGATGCATTCCGACGCTGGGAGCGGCACGAGCGGCAGACTTTGGCTTGTGGTGCTTGATTGCTGTCAGGGTGATTAGAGTGCATGCTGACGTGGCATTGTGGGGAAGACTGACGTTGATTGGTTGTGTTGTCGGTACTTACCTGTTGTCTGGCTGTGCGTGCACACRTACSYRTGAATGCTAACGATCTTGGCCTGCTCGATTACCTGGAAGAGGAGTCATCACACGAATAGGAGAGAAAACAAAATTAGAACAGCTTATAGAAAAGACATCAATCAAGAGAATAATTAATTATTTTTATTTATTTATTTTCTTGTGAATCCTCTGCTGTACTGACGATTGAGTGGTTGTCCAGCCATCAGATAATATTGTCTGTTTCATTTTTATTTGAGAAAGGATTGGCCTGTTAAGTTTCCTGTTGACGTTAATCATGGCACCGATTGTTCAACACATGCGTCAGTCCCTGCTGACCAGGTGGGTGCCTCATCTGTTCGGTCTTGGGCAAGTGCCTTATGCGGTGGGAGCAAGTAGCTCCTCGACTGAGCCGCGTACACGTGCCCAGATCGAGGGACGAAGAAGTGAAAAGAGCTCCTCTCCGAACTGCTGGTGGATATGGAGTTTGCTGTCCCTGTTGCAAGAGAACACATCCGGGGTAAATTTGACCTTGATGCGATCTCTGATCGTTTGGCCAAAGCTATCACGGGTGTGGAGATGATAGCAGCAGCAACTGAAATCCATAAGGTTATTGGCCAGTGTCGTAAAATACTGGACCAATTTACCATCCAGCAGTTGGAAGAAATAGCTCAGCGAAAGGATGGTGCGCCAGAAGTGAAAGTGGAAAGCATTGAAG
>BFEA01000244.1:1355208-1373714 GCA_003427395.1 Chara braunii
AAATACCTTCACTCACCCAACCCCTCCCCCAAAAAAATTGGTTTTTTTTTTTAGTTTTTTTTGCTTGAGGGGGTGGGGCTGGGGTTGCGCCACCCCATGGCGCTTCCCGAATCCCCAACCCCCCTCCCCAGCGGCCGCCACGCGTCCGCGAAGTCGCGCGGCCACGTGGACGTGTCCGCGGGGTCGCGGACTCGGCCGCGCTTGTCCGCCGCCGAGGGGGATTCATAGGCGCCAGCCTGTGCAACCCGACTCTTTGCACGACCCATAGCGGACATGGCCATCTGCAAGCCCTCGGCCACTGAAATAGTGTCGTCATCCAAGTGATACTGGATGACGTCTCAGAGGTCGATGTCCTCGGGGGCGTCCCCAAAGGTAGGGTCAAGCTCTGCCGAGGCGTCCTCGTCGTACTCCAGAGAACTGTAGCGCCAAGAGAATGGC
Source organism: Chara braunii (assembly GCA_003427395.1). Lineage (NCBI taxonomy): Eukaryota > Viridiplantae > Streptophyta > Charophyceae > Charales > Characeae > Chara > Chara braunii. The sequence continues at coordinate 1,355,647 of BFEA01000244.1, forward strand.
GCTCCAGGTCGAGTTGGTCGGCGAAACCGACCGGCGAAGAAGGATCGACCACGAGTGGTGCCGCGTGACTGGGTGGCGGCGGCGGTGGATCGCGAAGAAGATGGGCCGCCGGAGAAGCGACTCCGCATCTTCTGGTACTGTCGAGCAGCCTCGTAGGCCTGCTCGGAGGAAGCGAAGCTCTGTCACCAGAGCTCGATGCGGTAGTCAGTCGGAAGGCTGACTACGAACCTGTTGGTCAAAAGGACCTTAGGTAGGAGTGCCTCATCGCAGATGAGGCGGGCGTCCTGAAACACTCTAATGTGACGCTCAAGATCGGCTGGTGCGGAGGACCTACGCCACTGCGTCTGAGTGACCTGATCTAGGGCGTCGGTTGCATCGTGGAGAGTGTCGTAGCGATCATGGAGGAACGCGGTGAAATCCGCGAGAGTGGAAGCCTCACCTGAGCGAGTACGATGGGTATAATAGTTCTCCCATGCAGAGAACGTGCTGCCTCGCAATTTAGTTGCGAGCGCAGAGCACCACAACTCCTGACCAGTGTTAGTGAGTGTCAGCGCACGTGTGGCAGCCTGCAACCAAAGCGACAGACCCATAGTTCCATCGAAGTCGGTATGTCCGACAGATGCACAAGGGTGGGACCGCTGTGCTGACGACGAGGGGAGAGAGGTCGAGGGGCCTGCACTGCGGCGGCAAATGTCGAGGCCGGTGCATACGTGGAAGTGGTAGCAAGCTGAGAGCCAGGCTGCTGGTGGACGATCTAGCAGACGTGGAGGCAACAGTCGCAGCCAACTGTGACGGAGTAGCGAGGTAGTAGGGTAGAGGGGGGGGAGCCGATGGAGGGAAACGAGCCGGCAAGACATAGGTGGGAGGGGTGGTATAAAAAGAAGAAGGGTGAACAGCCTGTGAAGGGTGAGGCTGTCTCAGGGATAGAATCTCCACCTGGAGCTGCGCCACGGTGGCTTGTTGGGTAGCCACCCGTTGTGTGCGCGGGGTCGGGGGTGGAGGAGACGGAGAGAGTACCTTAGCGGGAGGAGGAAGAACTCCAGGCCGTAGTGCCGCGACCGGTGCAGGAAGCTGGAAAGCAGCATCGGGGTGGGTAGATGAAACTGCCTGGCCAGATACTGGTATCTGGGCGACAACACATGCGGCAGTGGCCGAAGCGGCCGGGGCGGCGGGAGCGGCGGGGGCCAATGGATGTGCCACAACATACGGTATGGTCTGAGCGGCAGCAACACTCACCACTGCGGAGGGGGAGTGTTGGGCCTGGCCCGTGGAGGAGGACGAACCACCACGTCTCCGTCCCTGGAGTCGTGTTGAGCCGGACTTCGAGCCGGTAGGGGATGCGGTCTGAGAACGGTGGGGGGAGCGATAAGGAGAACCCTTGAGGCAGTGAACTTCAAGGGCGAGCGCATTGACTTGCCTCTCCAGGGGTGCAAGCGCATTGAGTCGCGCTTGCAGAGGTGCAAGGAGAGACGCAAGAACAACACGAAGGTCCGTAGGGTCCACAACGTGGTGACCGTGGGCCGTTGGGTGGGTGGACGCCTAAGAGGTGGACGGCGCCGCGACAATCTCCTCAGCTATAGTCTTGTCCGTGGGCGGTGGAGGAAGAGAGGTAGACATGGTGGGAGGTGGGGGGAGAGATGGGTTGTGCTATGGGGACAAAGGACCATCGGTGAGAGGGAAAGGACCGCGAGAGCGGAGTGGGTAGTCGTGGGTCGGCTCGCCTCGTGACCAGCGGGTCGCGTATGAGATGGTGGCGCGGATCCGGTCGTGGGGAGAGGAGCCGTTCGGGTCCAGAGTGCCCGACGGAAGGAGGCGGGACAGTAAAGGGGGTTAGGAGAACCCTAAGCCCTAGAAAAACCCTAAGAAAACCCTAACCGGGGTTTGGGTGGTTAGGGGAGGGTAGCGGCGACCTAATCAAGAAAAGAAAATAATGACCATGGAGGGGAGGGGGAGAGAAAATAAAATAAACAAAGAAATTTCGAGATAAAAATAAAAGAAAATAAATAATAAAAATAAAGAAAGAAATAAGCAAACAAAATGTGAAAAAAGAAGTGATATTTATTTTTTTGGAATTTTCGGCAGCATTTTCCTACTGTGAGGAGTGAGCCCTCAAGAAGGGGCCTTGCCATGATGTACATGTTCTGGGCTAAGGCCCCAGCAAGCCTCGTGCCCGCCCTAAGTGAAGGCGGGCCAGCAAATCAACAAGAACCCTCTGTGCAAGCATTTCACGAAGTGGGGTCCATACAGTTGCAGCACGCCAGTTGGTTGGAGTGCACCGAGTATCGGAGCGCAGCAAATGCAGAAACCCAGGGCTCCAGAGTTGGTTAGGCCCTGGGCACATAAACGTGAGGCCGACAATGCATGCTGGATATAGAGGCCAAAAATGCCAATGGGAAACCGGTCCACTATCTGAATCGGGCCGCAGGCCTTGATGAAAGAGGCGCAACTGCATCTCCTGGGCCCCCAACTGCATGGGGCTGGGTACAGGTACTGGGGCCCAGGCACAGACTCAAGGGAGGCCGCCCACACGCAACACTGGCATATAGGCAGGGAGGGCGAGTGGGCAGGGATCTGGGCCATTGCGAGCAATGCCGGCACGTTGCGCGTTTGCGAGGTGCTGCGCTGCGCTAGGCTGAGGTAGGCAGGCAAGCGCTAAGCGGTAGAGTGCTGCCTGGGCGTAGGGCGCTGGCGGCCGTAGCCGGGCTGCCTGTGGGCGCAGAGGGGGTGAAGGGCGAAGGTGGTTCTTTGGAGGTGAAGGGCGCTGTGTGGGAGAACAAGGGAGAGTGAGGGAGAAGAGAGAGACGTACCTGGTGGAGAGGAAGTCGGCATTGGTGTTGACATCATCACTCGCTGGTCGTCAAGTTGTCTGGTTGCTTCCATGCTGTTGTTGTAGTGTTAGGCTGTAGAGTAGGTAGGGCGCCAGGCGCCATTCAAGAGAGAGAGCTACATTGGGTTATGCTGTTGGTGTTGCCCGATTGGGCTTGGACATTGACTCATGATTCTTCTGTATCGTTCTCAAATGGATGGTTACTTGGTTCCATTGTGCTATCTGCTCTTGCTTTGACTACTTGGACTTCAGTGTGATTTTGCAATCTGGACTTTTTGTGCTTCGTCCACATTCATGTTCCTTGCATTTTGGTATCGGAGCTGGTTAGATTCGCCACTTACCTTGGTGCGCTGGCGTTATATAGACTTGGTGCGTTGATGATGCTTCTTCGCAGTTGGTTCTTGTGACATCAGGCCAACATTAGGCGCACGACCTGGGTAGAGAGGTGTGCGCCGGAAGGCTATACGGCATGGGTTGCCGTGGTTACAGCGGAATGTATGATTGGTGATGAGAGCATGCTGGTTTGGCATTAAGCTGAGGTGGCACCGCATTGCGTTGTGGGTGGTACCGAGGCTACGACCGGTCATCAAATGCACACTCAGCTCAATTGGTGAGAAATCTGTGGTTGGGGCCAGCTATCTCCAAGTACGTTGTTCCCTTACCTTATCTACTCTCTCAATCTCTTCTTACCACGAGGAAGTGAGTCCAACTTGAGAGTCCTCTCTTTTGGTGAGGTGTCGTGTGCGCGCTACCTTGAGAGACGACAATCTTCCCGGAAGCATCTGGAAGGAGAAAGGGCGGTGCCTCTGAAGGGCCCTGGTCGAAGCACTGGGTCACGGTCACCATGCCAACCCAATGGGAGTAGATCACGCATGTGATGGCTGCTGTCCATTTTGGCACTTTGCTGCACTGTAGAAGTCGTGCAGGGTGTGCCAGCCCATAAGAGATGCCATCCAGACCGTCTATAAATATTTCTGGACGGGAACTCGGTGTTGACTCTGGCTGTGATTGTCGTCCTGTTTGCGACGTTAAATAATTCCTGCGGAGATGGGGGCTCTCCTTAAATCCCTCCTGATCAGCCAGATCAATCCGGGTAGTAAGGCTCGTTCCGTACGAGGGTAAATAAGAGTGGATGGGCTGGCTTGCTCGGCAATGACTTGGGGCACAGGGGTGGGCCGACAATACACAAGAAGACACTGCTGCTCAAAGATGCTTTCCGGTATGTTGGATTGAGGGGAGGGTAGGTTCTAATTGGTGCTCAACTGGAAAACACAACCATACCCACTGTTCATACATCTGCAACATAGTCTTGTTTTTGTTTTTGATTAGTTGGTTGACAAACTGCTAATACCTCACAGACAGATTAGTAGTACGACTGTTGTATACTACCATAGCCAGTCCTATGCAAACTTCTGTAAGTGAACTAATCATGACAGGACTAAACTATGTGAACAGTCTTTTGTGAATGTTGTAGGCTGCCACTTCATCGGTCAAGTAGGGGACCTGCCGGACACATTTATTTTTAGAAAATTAGGTGCAGGTCAGACACATGTTGTGGTAGGACTCCAGCAGGGAGTTGTAGTGCAGATAGTGTTTGCCTAACTGATGAGCGGGTCAGACACCGATGAGGGTAGAGTTGACGACATGAGACTTACACATTCGGAGGCACTTAGGGTCCCGCATGTGTTCCAGGCCTTACAACCGGAAGACGAAAGATGGCTTCGTGCCGAACGTAGAGCCCGTGCTCTTGCAGCAGCGAGGGCAGCAGCGAACCTAGCAGCTAGAGAACAGGCAGCAGCAGCCAGAGCAGCAGCAATGGCTAACAGCGCAGCCTCTGCTGCATCCTCGTCAGGACCCTGTTGGGAATGCCCTCAGGGCCCGCGGGTACTTCCGGATCAATAGGTGCTGAACAGTCCACAAGTGAAATGGCGGGCTCGCAGTTAAGCCCGTTGACCCCATGCGGGAGGGAGCTCCTAGAGCTCCAACAGGTCGAAAGGATCCGCGAGCGGTTAGAGAGGGAACTGAAGCAAGCAACCGATAGAGAAAGAGAGATAAAAAATACAACAGCCAGGCTTGATAGGTTAGAGGCAGACAAAGCTGCTTTAGAGGGTTTGGATGAGTCAACTATGACTGACCAAGTGAAAATATTGAAGAACAGCATGCTATCGCTGCATGCACATGTGGACAGCAGGTTAGACTTCATGCAGAACTCTTTAGACCAGATCTTGGACCTTTTGCAAAGGCCAGGATTCCGGCCAGCAGCACAGTCGCCGTTGTCGTTAATGGCGATGTCAGGCCCCTTTCAGGTACAAGCTGGCACACAACCAAGTGGTACGTCTGCAGCAGCCGCACAGACTGTTGCTTCTTCTTCTTATGGGTCAGCGGTGGTTGCTACACCATCACCGCAACAACCTGTCCATCAACAGGGACAGCAACAAGGTCAATGGTACCCAAAGACCCCTATGAAACCGCCCCTTGCCTTCTCCGGAGAGAAGAAGGATGAGGAACTCAACACATGGTTGAGAACGGTTCCGGTGTGGGTAAAGGCGAAGAGGACTTTGCAGGAGGAGGAGGTGATTACTGTTGGATCTTACCTTGAGGGTAAGGCAGCCAAATGGCTGGATGGTTTAGTTGCAAAGGCCGGGTACGAACGACGCATGGCGGACTGGGCTAAGACCATTACATTAGACCAGTTCTTAGAGATGGTAGAAGCTCGCTGGCACAATCCACAGTAGGCACAAATTGCCACTGATGCGATGCACAGACTAGACCAAAGAAAGTTCAAGTCAGTCAGGGAGCTTACGACTACCGTAGAGAGCCTCATCGTCGTTCCGGGCATAAACTACGATGACCAGTTCTTGTTGACCACGTTTGTGAGATGTCTCCCAGAGAATCTCAGAAATTTGCTGGCCAGCGAGGCTCGCCTTGAGTATCACTCTTTTGAGACCTTGTCTAGAAAAACCTTAGATTTAGAGGCCACTCTAGGAAGTGCTCAACCTACTTCAGTTGACGCGAGGAAGAAGAAGAGTCCACACAAATGGAAGAAGAAGGGGAGCAAATTGATGATGGTTGCGTCCGATGGGACTCAAACAGAGATCGAAGAGCTCACAAACCTGTTGGACTATTCAGAGTACGACGGCGAGGAGATCGTTGAGGGTAGCACCCTCGCCGCAGTAGTGAAGACTAAGGCAGGTGGCCGAGGGAAGGGCCATCAAAAAAATCAAGGGCAGGCCGCCTCCAATCAGACCAAAGTTGCTGATTGGGTCAAGCCAGGTCTTGATCAGGAAGTGTGGAGGGACCGTAGAGTGCGTGGTGCTTGCATCAAGTGTGGTGAATACGGACACACCCAGTATAAGTGCAAGAACGCAAAGGTCACGAAGAAGATACCTCCTAAGATGGGGGCACCTTCTTCCCAGGCTTCTAGCTCGGGAAACACGTAAGGCCGGTGGAAGTTGTAGCTGCTTCTACTCAAGACGAAGTGGGCCAGATACCCTCCCCACTTCATGAGTAGGCCATAGCTAATGATTCTTTAGTCACCCTGCAGACTCATCCAGACCAAACCATGCTCTGTACGTTGGATGTGTCTGAAGCCTTAGAAGATTTGGAAAGTGAGTGGTCAAGTAAGGACCCTCGTGAATCTTGGGTGGCACTAAGGAAAGGTCCTAGAGAGGAACATTTCGTTGTGGAAGTTGATGTAGGAGGCCGCAAATGTGGTGCCTTCATAGACATCGGCTCCATGCGGAACTACATAAGTCGCGACTGTTTGGAAAGGCTGCACCTACAGGACCGGGTACAACACCTTAGTAGACCCGTAGCATCTACTTTGGCCAATAAGGAGCGCATGATTGTCACAGACTATATAAAGAATGTAGTCTGCACCTTCTCCTATGGAGGAGGGAAACTTAATCATAAGATTTCGTTCCTAGTTAGCGACGACTTACCATTCGACATGTTGATAGGAATGTACTACCTTGAGGTTGCCAAGCCCCAGTTTGACTGGGACAAGAAGGTGCTAAAACATAAGTTGCCTAGTGGAAGAACACTGAGACTGACTAAGTTCAAAGCCAGTAGTATAATCGATACCTATGGCTGCTTGTGCGCATCAGCGTTCTACAACTACCACAAACAGAACCAAGAGGAGGGTATGTACCTAGTGTATGCCTCTGAGAAAGGGGCGACCGTTAAAACACCCCCAGAGATAGAACACGTCGTTGCTAAGTTCCCTGATCTGTTCACGGAGCCTACATGAGTCGTAGAAAGGGAGGTTGTCCACGCCATAGAAATCATTCCAGGGAGTAAAACCCCAAAGCGAAGGATCTATAGGATGGCTCCGGCGGAGTTGGATGAACTTCGGCGACAACTGAAAGAGCTAACAGAGAAGGGATGGATCCGGCCGAGTACTTCCCCCTACGGATCGCCAGTACTATTTGTACCAAAGAAGGGGGGTACATTGAGGATGTACATTGATTATAGAGGCCTCAATGCCATCACAGTGAAGAACGCAGGGCCTCTACCTCGCATAGACGACCTATTGGATAGGGTGCAGGGATGTAAGTACTATAGTAAGATAGACTTAAATTCCGGCTACCATCAGATCGCAATAAGTCTTGTGAGTCGCTCCTGACGAGCCTGAAGAATGCTCAAGTCCAGGAGTGATGGCACAACGTCATTGCGAGTCACCAGCTGAGCACTACAACGAGTTGTACAAATGGTGCAATGCGTCGGAAGTCTCGGAGGGAAAGGACTAGATGCAGCAGTCTGCGGTGGGGCAGACGGCACCTCGCCAGATGGTGGGGCAGAGGGAATTGTGTCTGTCATGTCCTCAGAATCCTCTAGTGGGATAGCCAATGGGGCAAACCGGGACTCGGTGGTCGGGAAGCCAACTACATGCGAGGCCTCAGCAGTTCACTGCATCATGGCTAGCTGGATGGGACTGAGATCGACGGTAATAAGAAATGTTAGTATAGTGCCAATCGAAGGCGGCATGGTATGGACACCATGAGGTGTGTCCATCCTAACAAAGATAACCGTGACGGGACTTGATGGCAGCGCGCTCCTCAGGGGATAGAGCTCCGCGAAGAGGGATAAAACCATGCGGGAGGTCTGAGGGACCACAAAATTGCGAGCATCACCCTGTGCAACCCGGCTGCGCGCACAACCCATGGCGGACATCGCCATCTGCAAGCAATTGGCCACCGGGACAATATCATCATCCAAGTGGTACTAGATGACGTCCTGAAGCTTGATGTCCTCGAGGGCGTCCCCAAAGGTAGGGTCGAGCTCGACTGAGGCGTCCTCGCTATACTCGAGAGAACTGTACTGGTGAGAGAATGGCGCGCGAGGCTGCGTTAGTCGGCGAAATTGGACGGCAAAAGATGATCGATCGTGAGTAGTGCCACGTGACTGGGTGGTGGCGGCGGTGGATCGAGAAGAAGATGGGGTGTCGGAGAAGCAACTCCGCATCTTCTGGCACTATTGAGCAGCCTCGTAGGACTGCTCTGAGGAGACGAAGGTCTGTCCCCTAAGCTCGATGCGGTAGTCATTCAGAAGATTGACGATGAACCTGTTGGTCAAAAGGACCTCAGGTAGGAGTGCCTCATCACAAATGAGGCGGGCATCCTGAAACACCCGGATGTGACGCTCGAGGTCTGCTGGTGCAGAGGACCCGTGCCACTGCATCTGTGTGACCCGATCTAAGGCGTCAGTCGCATCGTGAAAGTGCCATAGCGGTCATGAAGGAACGTGGTGAAGTCCACGAGAGTGGGAGCCTCACCCGACCGAGTACGATGGGTATAATCGTTCTCCCATGTGGAGAACGTTTTGCCTCGCAATTTAGTTGTGAGCATACAGCACCACAACTCCTGACTTGTGTTAGTCAGTGTCAGCGCACGTGTGGCAACTTGCAGCCAATGTGACACACGAAGTGTACCATCGTAGTCGGGTATATCCGACAGACGCACAAGGGTGGGACCGTTGTGCCGACGTCGAGGGGAGAGAGGCTGATGGGTCTGCACTGCAGCTGCAAATGTCGGGGTTGGTGCAGGGTGGAAGTGGTGGCAGGCTGTGAGCCGGGGTTGCCGGTGGAAGGTTTACCAGAGGTGGAGGCAACGGTCGCAACCACCTGTGACGGAGTGGCGAGGTAGGAGGGTAGGGGGGGAGGAGCCGGTTGAGAGAGACGAGCCGGCAAGACAGAGGTGGGAGGGGCGGTATGAGAAGAAGAAGGGTGAGCAGCCTGTGAAGGGTGAGGCCGTCTCAGGGAGATAATCTTCACCTGGAGTTGTGCCACGGTGGCTTGTAAGGTAGCCATTGGCTGGGTGCATGGGGTCGGAGGGGGAGGAGGCGGTAATGGTACCCTAGCGGGAGGAGTAACGAACTATAGGGAACCCTGAGGTGGGAGTGAGGAGATGACGGGAGGAGGGAGGACTCCGGTCAATAGTGTCGGGACCGAAACGGGAGGTTTGTAAGCCATACCAGGATGAGTAGGTGAAACGGTCTAGCCAGATACCGATATCTGGGCAGCAACACCGGCGGTAGTGGCCGAAGCGGCAGGGGCTGACGGGTGTGCCGCAACAGATGGTATAGTCTGAGCGGTAGCGGCACTCACGACGACGAAGGATGAGTGTTAGGCCGGAACCGCGGGGGAGGAAGAACCACCACGTCTTTGTGTCTGGAGTTGTGGGGAGCAAAACTGTGAGCCGGTAGGGGATGGGTTGTGAGAGCGGTGAGGAGAACCCTTGAGGCGGTGGACTTCAGGGGCGAGCACATTACTTGCCCTTCAAGGGGTGCGAGCTCATCGATGCGCGCTCGCAAAGGTGCAAGGAGGGACGCAAGGACAACACGAAGGTCCGTGGGGTCCACAGAGGTCTGACCCTGGACCGTCAGGTGGGGGGGCGTCTGGGAGGTGGAGGGCGCAGCGACGATCTTCCCAGGTGTAGTCTCGTCCGTGGGCGGTGGACGTATGGGGGTAGACATGGCGGGAGGTGGAGAAAGAGATGCAGAAAGAGATGGGTTGTGGCGTGGGGACAGGGGACCACCGACGAGAGGGAGAGGTCCTAGGGAGCGGAGTGGGTAGTCGTGAGTCGCCTCGCCCCGTGACCAGCGGATCGCACATGAGAGGGTGGCTTGAATCCAGTCGAGGGGCTAGTAGCCGCTCGGGTTCACGGTGCCCGACGGGAGGAGGCGGGAGAGGAGGGGGGTTAGGAGAACCTTAAACCCAAAAAAAAAACTAAGAAAACCCTAACCGGAGTTTGGGTGGTTAGGGTAGCGTAGCAGCGACCTAATCAAGAAAAGAAAATAGCAACCATGGAGGGGGAGGGAAAAAATAAATAAATAAATAGTGAAATTTCAAGATAAAAATAAATAAATAATAAATAATAAAAATAATTAAAGAAGTAGATAAGCAAAATGTGAAGAGAGAAAGAATATTTATTATTTTGGAATGTTCGGCAACATTTCCCCACCCCCCATGGGGTAAAAAATATGCCAAGAGAAAGAAGAGACCAAGAGAAGCACACTAAGTTTTAAAATGCCGCTAATTATAAATTTTAGAAAAGTAAATAAATAAATAATAAATGAGGAGGTGGATGAGAGTGAAGAGAAATTAGGTGTTGGATTTTTCAAAAACTTCGGCAGCATTTCGTTACCCCCATGGGGTCAAAGTGTGCCATAAAAAAAAAAGACTAAGTAAGATGGAAGAGAGTAGTGCAATGAACCTAGATCGTGAAGACACTTGTCAACAATGCAAGCCCAGATGAATATCAACCTGCTGATGATTACCAATAATCATAATCGTGTCCAAATAGAATGAGATGGGAGAATCATACACAAACGAAGGAGAGAGGAGGGAGATTAGACAAAGAAGAGGAATAACGATCAATGCCCACTTCTGCTTCTGACTCCCTCCTCGATCACCACCTCAAATAATCAATAGTCTGAACACACAACTAAAGTTCTATTACAATGTGCCAAGTGGCACGTTGATCAGTCCCTCATCAACGTACTGGAGCAATGTTGACCTCAAGATAACCAGGTACGTGTCCACAATCATCCCACAGTCATAATCTTCTCCCGAGTGACGATGAATTAGAACAGCAGTGTCGGTCACGTAGCCCAGCCACGTCAGAAGATAGCACACGTGGCAGCTGCCACGTCAACATGCCTTGAAGACAATAGCCAGCCAGCCACCATGTCGAGTCAGCCGTGCCTTGCCGTGATCTCCCAAGTGCCAGCACAAAGCCAGCGTCCACCAGCGTCGCAGCGTCGAGCCAGCGTTGCATCGTCAACACGTGAAGTCATTATTTTCGCAAGACTGAATGAATCTCAAAGTAAGGAAGTCAGCGCTTATGTAGCATTGACGCGGGGTCTGGACCCCGGATGCTGCATCCCTCAGCCGTCCAGATCTCAATGCAAATGATGACCTAGATTGGCCTGAAACCAAATTCCTTCTGACCTTGATGTTGTCTGTGTACCTGCGCACAACAAGTGAGTCTATCCGACCAAGGGCCTGGGCGGAGTACCTTCGATCTGACAGTTGACTTAGACTGTTGATTTTCCCACGGGCAGTGTGCGGTCACACTGCCTGGCGCAGACCGAGTTTGGCATGCGCCGTATGGGCTCCGTTTCGAGGGCCTAGACTGCTGCAGAACACGGGTTACTGCATTCCTCCCGAGCCATTTTCGAGTTCCATCGCAGAAATAACTAAGACTTTAACCCACGTTCATATGCAGATACAATATCATGAGCAGTTTCAAGTAGTTATCGTTTACGGAACCATTTGTCCTCAGATGGTGCTTGAGATTTGAAACGTACCTTGAATTGCTTCTGAGGTCGTTCACGTCCACCTGTAGAAAAGTATCCATGTTCTTTGATTATGTCTACCTTATCCCGCCATCCATGTCTGGTGGAATCATAGAAGGTCTGTGTGGGAACTGTCTCTTATACACATCTAGATGTGTATAAGAGACACCTGTAGAAAAGTATCCATGTTCTTTGATTATGTCTACCTTATCCCGCCATCCATGTCTGGTGGAATCATAGAAGGTCTGTGTGGGAATTCATTTCCTGCTACATAGGGTAACAATTTGGACGCGTGAAAGACAGGATACATTTTGAGATGACAAGGAATATCAATTCGATAATACGGTCCCTCTGCATCCCCAATTACTTTGAGAACTTCCCAAGGTCGAAAATAGATGGGTAGAAGTTTATAAGACACATTTTCTTCCAACGAAAACTCTTTGGACTTGACCCAGACTAGATCACCTTCCTTGAATGTTGAGGGTCGGTGATGCTTGTTAGCTTGTTCAATCATTTGGTCCTGAGGTTTCTTCAGATTGTCCTTTACTTTCTTAATGTCTTCTTGAAACAATACTGCATATTGTCGGGTCTCTGGAGGTAACCTAAGGAATTGGTCCCATGTTAGTACGTTAATGGGACGCTTAGGTTTTCACCCCTTGTGCAGTGCATTGGGCGTACGTCCGGTGGCGGTATGAACACTACTGTTGTATGCACTTACTATCTTGGGTAAGTTCTCGTCCCAATGAATCTGATCGAGTCTCACATACATGTGCAAAAGTTGCTGGCACAAACGGTTCATCTGCTCACTTTGTCCATTCGTCGCAGGGTGTCGCCCTGACGACATGGTGAGTCGTGTGCCGTATGCCTCCATGAGCTTTTGCCATGGCATACTTGTGAACCTGACGTCACGATCAGACACAATGGAGAGGGGAAATTTGTATTCAATCACCCATCGCATCTGAAATTTTTGGATCACAAGTTATGTTCGTGCCTCTACGGGTAAGGGAATGAACATGGCATACTTAGAGAAACGATCCACAATAACCATTACTTGACTATTGTCATTACGGGTTTTGGTAAGACTCATAAAATCCATCGAAATTGACTCACCTGGTTCGCTTGGAATCGATAATGGTTTCAGAAAACTGAGTGGATTCTCATGTGAAGGTTTGTTTCTCTAGCATACCAGATATGTACGAACATAAGTTAGTATGTCTTCTTTCAGTCCCTTCCACTCAAAGCGTTCTCTAACCTTTGCGTAAGTTTTTTTGAACCCAAAATGTCCTTCAAAGCTGTGACCTTCCCCAATTATCAGACTATTTATTTCTTCCTAATGAGGGATACACAATCTTTGTTCAATTTTGTCTATCAAGAAAAACAAATCATCGGTTATTCTATAGTTGGGAAGTAAAGATGAATCCTTCACAAGGACATTCATGATAGGCTTCCAAATAGGATCAGTAACATATCCTTTACTAATTCTATCTTTCAGGTCATTTCCAACATCCAAGTAAGAGACAATAGTACCAAAGAAATCACATTGTATGAACAATGCATCTGCAACAATATTAAATTTACCTTTGATTGTTTTTAGTTCAAAATCAAAAGTATCAAGAAAAGTAGACCATCGTATCAGCTTATCAGAGAGTCTAGGCTGTGTTTTTATCCACTTCAGGGTAGAGTGGTCTGAGTACACAGTGAAGTGCCTCCCTAACAAGTAGTGTTTCCAGGTGTTCAGGTGCACAGACTAGTGCATACAATTCTCTTTCATAGGTGGAGTTGGCGACCTTTTTCGACGGCAGTCGGGCAGACATAAACTCCACGGATCTATTCCCATTGCCATCATTCTGTTGCAATACCGCGCCAATTCCGTACTGCCTTGCATCAGTAGTGACGATGAAAGGAAGAGATGGATCAGCAATTTTTAGAACGAGATAGTGAGTCAGTGAATATTTCAATTTCTTAAAAGAAGACTCAAAGTCCTTGCCCCACAACCATATAGTTTCTTTCTTTAACAATCTTCTCATTGGTGTGGTGATCAGTGAGAAGTTTCTAACAAACTTCCTATAATAGCTTGCCAAACCAAGGAAAGATCTTAGTCCAGTTATCGACTTAGGTCGTGGTCAATCTCTAATTGTTGATATCTTCTTTTCCTCTGGCCTTAGCCCATCTTCGTTTATTATATGTCCTAAGTATAAGACTTCAGACTTAGCAAACTCAGACTTCTTTGGGTTTAACTTAAAGTTGTCATCACGCAACTTTTCCAGTACAAGACGTAAGTGTTTTTTATGTTCTTCTAGTGTCTTACTATACACTAGAATGACATCGAGATAGACAATGACAAATTGATCCAACCATTGACGAAACGATTCATTCATGGATTTTTGAAAGGTCGATGGGGCGTTTGTCAGTCCGAAAGGCATAACCACATACTCGTAGTGACCATATCTTGTTCAGAATGCAGTCATGTGTTGATCTGCGGGGTCCACCTCGATCTGCTGGTAACTAGACTTCAGATCAATCTTACTGAAAAACTTACAGCCCTTCAATTGGTCCAACAAGTCGTCAACACGTGGAAGAGGTTCGACATTCTTAACACTGACGACATTCAACCCTCTATAATCAATGCAAGGACGTAACTCACCTTCCTTCTTGGGCACCATAAGGAAAGGAGTTAGGGCGAATCCAGCCTTTCTCTGTTAAGTCCTGCAACTGCTTCTTAAGTTCCTCAAGTTTCCTATGAGACATTCGCTAGATAGGGTCCTTGGGAATCTTACTACCAGGAATAATTTCTATCGTGTGTTTGATAGCACGTTCAATTATTCATGTTGGTTTAGTGTGCAGATCTTTATACTCCTCTGAGAGTTTTTTAATCAAAGGAGGATAGGAAGTAGAACATTCACCTGCTTTCTTTACGAAGACCATTATTACTTCCTGTTCCAAGTTTTTCTTTGAAACTATTGATCGAAAAGTTGTGTAACTCATATAACAAAAAGACAAAGTAGAGTCACAACCAGACTTATGATATAGTTTGATTGGTTTCAATTCTGTGTGTGCATCCCAAAGTTGTACTGTCTTTTCTTTGAACTTAATTTCTGGGTTGGTTTCCTCGTGCCAATCCATTCCTAGAATCAGATCGAATGGTAAGTTCTTTTCCACAAGAAATGATACCTTATGAAGAATTTTTTTTCCTTCTTGGGTTGAAATTGATACTTGACACGATCAATACACTGCGAGATAGTGATCGTGCGTCTGTCAACTAAGATAGACGTGATAGGTCGAGATAGATCTATCACCTTCATTCCGAGATGCAACTTGCGGATTGCTTTCTCGGATATGTAGGATTATGTGGATCCCGAGTCCAATAGTGCAACTATACGTGTATGCACAATCTCTATGTTTGCGAGTAGTAGGTCACCCTTAGACTTAGATTTCTTAGCCCACGAGCTTCGTAATGCTAGCAACTCGTTACCAAGGTCGTCAAGAGAGTCGTCCAGAGAGACAGTACATAAGACAGGTTCAGGGTGTTCTGAACGATGGGCCGAAGAAGAATCATCCTCTGGCATGCGAGTCAAAGAGTTATAAGGGTTTGTAGGCGCCTTACCTTCATCTTGGTCTAAACCCTTTGGCTCAGTAGGATCAGATGTTACTCCTACTGGGGGCTTGCTTTTGGGTTACGGATTAACGGGCACCATGCAATCACATGGCCTGCAGTACCACACTTCAAACATTGCGCGTTATCCATCCGCTCTTGCCAGGTTTCTTGCGACATTCCCATCTGTTCCCATGGCTTCCCGACCACAATTCCGGGATGCTCGGGAAACGAGCGTGGTTTCTTCTTCTTCACCGGTGGTCGTGGTCCTCCCTTGCTGACCACTGCGGCAACGATTTCCCCCTTCTTGGAATCACTGCCGCTTGCCACACTCTCGGCCTCCAATGGCCACTTTTTCACAATATCGTCATCAAAGACGATGAGGGTGTGGTCATGACGCTTTTGGCGCCAAAGTACCCGCTTACCTGCACTTGCACCACAACCAAACTTAACAACAGATAAAAACGAATTTTTTACCCGAGAAGTCATTTGCTCTCGTTGGAGAGCCAAATCACGAAACTGCCTGTAATTGTACTTGCCAGATTTGGACTCTGCCACGAGTTGTCCCCGGATGGGTTCGGGCAGAGCGCGGGAATAAATATACAAGACTTGGTTGTCTTGCAGGTTCAAGCCAGAAACCTGCAGCAACCAATCCACTTCCCGAGACAAGGTTTCTACCGAGGTCCAATGTTTCTGTCCGATGGTAGTGAGCTGGTCAAAAGCCTTGTCGGCCGTCGTCTTATCCAAGAAGTGTTCTTTGATTTAACTCAGGAACTGTTTCAATGTCAATGTAGCAGCCCATTCCCCGATATCATCAAACCCCACTGCATTGGCTTTGGCCAGAACCCATTCGAGTAGAGAAAGCAACTTGAGATTCGGGTTCCATAGGGGCCGTACTGCAGTAAGTCAGAATTTCGGCAATCCAAAGCAACAAATTTTCATCTTTCTTGTTGCAGAACGTGAAAGGTAGGTTCATTTTGACTTTCTCTTTTCTCTTTGGTTTCTCAGGTTGTGTGGTGGTATCTTTCTTTCCATCGGGAGATGTCAGCGGATTTGAAGGTTTCCCTTTCTTCTCGTTCATTTTCAGAGTGTCTTCCTTCAAATACTTCATGGCATTTCCCACCAACTTCTTTGGCTTTTCTTTTTTGGCTTCTTCTGACATCTGATTTTTTCCCTTGACCAGATTGGTAATTATCTGCAGTCCCGCAGTCACATCATCGATACGTTGACCATACTGATTGATTTTCATTTCAAGGTGAGCCAAATAAGTCACAAGTTGAGCCAAAGAAATTGTCTGATCTTCCCCTTCGGTCATAATAACAGTTTGTCTAATTTCTTGTAACTTCTCCTTTCTTTTCTTTTCCCATTCAAGTGCTTCTTCTAGTTGTCTGATATTTTCATCCACAACTTTTTCAGAGACAACTACTTTCTTCTTCTCTTTCCGATCGGAAATCTTTGTGAGTTGCTCAACGATGTACATATCAAGTGCCTTAGGACAGTTGATTAGTTCATTCTGAGCTTGCATGACGTCAGTAGCTGTTTCAGCCGATTCAGTCGCACCGTTGTCGAGCGCATCGGTCCCGCACGGGGACCCTCCCGGCCGCGTCACACAGGATTTGGCAGGACTTGTCGCGGAGAGCATTTGCCGCTCCGGCCGAGTGCGCCAGCCGTACCTCTCGCGAGCCCCTACGACAGGACAGGGTCACGCGAGGCACCACTTACCTCCACCTGCGGGAGCTGTCACCATCCCTTAGGTGGGCGTATCCCCGCCGAGCTACCGAACCACATGCGAAAGTTTTTTGTATGCAATTGCAGAGGTGGCCCAGCCGAGGGTGTTTCTCGCTCGCAGTAGCATAGGGGGTACGCGCGGTCGAACACCCAAAATCGAACCCGCACGCGAAACGACGCACTGGGGGGCTGAAGTTCCAAGCGCAACCCGACGTCGGTCGACTAGGACGCACCCTACACACCACGCGTTACACCACAACACTCACACTTACCATGCGTAACACATGGACACACACAAAACAACCACTACAAACAACACCACAACACAAAAATACTCCTAGTCCCTTCAGTATCCGACCCATAACTCTATGCAGCAACAATCAGATAGGTATCGCACGCTGGATTTCCTTATAAGTACCGAGCGAGCGCATGACCTCCTCATATCCACCAGCCATGCGGACATACGCAAGCACTCGCGCTGATGGGGTACTATGTAGTACTCGTAGCCTCGCGGCCCTTGGTAATCTCGAGGGCCGCGTTTGACGCTCAAGTGTCGGCTGACAGGCGCTTTGAGGGGTAATCTCTCGACGCCAGACAACCGCCACGTGCGGTTGAAGACCACACCCTCTTCTGCACCCTGTGCAGAGGGGTTGAGTAGACAGCTCCAAGCCGTCGTGGCGGTCAAATATCAAGGGGTTTGACTTTGACGACTGCCACAGACTACAACGTCCAACCATAATAACTCTAAGAAGCAAGAACTAAGAAGGGACCTCTCTTTTCTCTCAATGCAAAACTTATTTAATAACTACGTGCGACCTCAACGGGTCGTGCGGACACAAGAAAATATGATATAAAAGTTACGAGATAGGAGACGATCACTCTCACAATCACAGTGCGGCTTCCTTCAAAAGTATATATACACATATAATCATACGCAAAACCAAGTCTGGACTTCAATTCACAKAACATACCTGTAATCRCATMAAAAATMCACATCAACAGAGCACACACTKCACGGGGTCAACTTCWACCATTCTTTGCGCTCACACCCCTTGCTTTAGCCATACAAGCCTTACTCTTTGCGCAACTCTCAAAACAAAGTACTCAACATCTTTATTAAATGGC
>BFEA01000244.1:1393387-1423387 GCA_003427395.1 Chara braunii
CCAGGATCAAAAGCTGCACACAACCACCCTTGCCTACGGGTCATGCTAATACTCCTTGTACCAAGGACTGACCCGTGGGCACGGCACTGGGATATCCCCACGGAGCTGGGCAGCCCCGCCCCCCAGAGTGATTCAGACTTGCATCATCCGCTTATCTACTTCTTGGAGTTCGAACTCAGGGACTGGTACCGCCCCAGCCCATATCAATGGAAAATTATACTTTTACCCTTTATTCACCTGTTTCCAGCGGGGCTCGAACTTAGGTATGTATGTCAACCATTCATAGGTGTACCAACTRAGCTTAGCCCATTGGTACCTTAGCCAKCCCCGSAACCAACGCCWGGGCCGTCTCCCAACTGGAACCAAAGGGTATATGAAAATAAGTAAAAACAAAACAAAAAARATAACACAGCAAAACGGGGAGGGGTTCCATGTGACCAGCTGTGCACTCAGCACCGCTGCAGGCCTYCCTACAGTGCCCCGGGCCGTTCCGCCCAGGCACAGTTCACATCTTTCAGGCCCYAACGGGCATGCTCACACTGCGACTCCAAATCTGCAAAGTACGCAGATTTGGGACAGACCAAATTYGAGGCTTTGAGCATGGTTCGGGTCGCACTGMTGTGCCTTTTCAGATGGGACAAGGCCCTACGTGCCTGCAGCAATGKCGGATTGGTACTTTGCTGGTCCCATGATGCCGGGTGTGCGGCCTATGTTCGGTTGTCGTGAAGAGTAGAGGAGTGCGGGGCCCGCAACCCTTGCAGCGTGATCCCAGGGGACGCAGGTCCCGCTGCATATCTTGGTGGTAATAGCAGCTCTCAGATAGGAACTTTGAAGACCGGTGTGGCAAAGGGTTCCACGTGAACGGCTGCGCACAGTCAGTGTTGCTGCAGCGGCCGCCCCCAGTCTCCCGTCCTGCTGTGCCTAGGCACGGTTCACCATCTGCGGTTCCCAACCGGGCATGCTCACACCGCACCCCAAATCTGYGAAATATGCAGATCTGGGATAGGCCAACTTTTGAGGTTCTGGGCATGGTCAGGTCACACTGCTGTACCTCTTCAGATGGAACAAGCCTTGGCTGTCTGTAGGAACARCAAATTGGTGCTTCGCAGGTTGCACAGCACCATCCACAACTGTGCAAACTTCTTGTCAGCGAAGCTTTACAAAAATAAAATAAAAAAATAGGCATCTGTGGTCGCCCTYGGATGTGACYGTGAATTTTTGTACCCCGCGGCTACACAACTGCGGCTGCYGTCAAGCGGTCATACACCAAATGGTACCTTTGGAACCTCGGAAAAACTGTGTAACCGGTCCCATGCCTTACCGGCCTTGATGGGCAGGGTCACGCTCAACCCCCTTATTGTAGAAATGGGACTGGGCGGGCCCACACACAAAGTTYTCACAGCAAGATGGAACTGGGCAGGCTCACACCCACGCCTCATACARCGGATCGAAGTCGGTGTCCGCTRTGTCYYCTGGTMACGGCCGGTTCCGGTGCCACTGCCGGACCACRTTCAACATATGGGACMASAACAAGAAATAAGGGAAAAAGAAAATGAAAGTAAAAAATTAATAATAATAAATAAAAAAACCTAGAAAATCGGAATAGGGGGAGGAGGCCGTTGGTACTCAGTCCTCAGCCCTCCCTCGCGGGCCCGTGGTAGGACTCCCCAGCAAAACTAAAGGGGATAGTCCTGCAGGACCCTCAACCCCTCAATCAACCGCTCAGTCTTCTCCACAAAACGCTCCTCCGCTCCTATTATGCCGGTTGCTGGCCTTGATCCCGAGATCCCGCTGGTGGAAGTTCACTGACGTAACCTATAGGGCTAAGCCCAAGCTTGAGTTGGTTGTGCGCTGCCCTGCATATGAATGGTATGGCCAGCCAGCCCGGGCCTGCAGCGGTACCTCAGGCCGTTTTTCTAACGTACGGCTTGAGCCCAAGGCCCCGTAATGGCGCACTTGGCTGCGTCGAGGGCAAGGCTTCGCTTGGCCTACCCCACGCGCCCGCTCCACCATGGTATGGCTGCGGGCCGAGCCCCTCATAGCCTGCGATAACGCCTTTTTACCGCCCTCCCACCGAGGAAACCCCGACTGTCACTCTAGTTTGTGCCCTCCTCACTCGGCTTCGGCGGCGGCTTCTACTATTGACGGCGCATGGCCAACCTAGTGCCCGCGTAACTTTACACAGTGCGGCCCCGAAAAGTTGTTAACAATAGTGCTAGTACCCAAGGCTGAGATGGACTACTGCAAAAATCAGTATAAGTTGTTTGCCGCACGGTACGCGGACCTATCAAAATACCTCAAGGTCAGTTCTTCCCCTATAAACCAAACTCACGACTGCCGACCTATGGCGCCTGCTGGTCATAGGGCCTGGTTCCGTCCATGACCGTCAACCTCTCGCATCTACCGCGCGGAGGTCACCACTTGCGTCCTACTTTTTCTCGCACACTCCAGTCACTGCCCAAAGCAACACCGGTTTCGATGACACATACCGTATGAACGTTGGTGCACCACGGTCACTTCAATAAAACAAACTTTTCCTAGTCTTAATCAAAAGTCAGAATTTTGTCGGCGGGAACGCCGACTCTATAACATCAAAATAAGAATCATCATGCGCGCCTGAAAGCCGCGCGCCCACACACTCTCTTCTCCTAGTCGACCATTCAGTCAGTGTGAACAAAACGCACCGCGACTCGCGCAACGTACTTAAACTTCAAACAAAACTTATTTTCTGTCCCTTGCAAAAACCAGGGCGGATACCCTTGTAAGGGTATTCGCGCCGACAGCGTGCACTGTTCTCAACTCGAGATGGGCCCGTACATGGGCCTCGGCTTTTGCACCGGCGTCATGAGGTTCATAAATCATTTTGTCCAAGCGGCCTATGAGAACTCTCTTCCGCTCTTCCACTTGTCTAGTTCGGGGATTAGGTGTCTCCTCATCAATGCCAAAGATGAGTGAGACGAGATAGAAAAAGAGAGGAATAAATCGAGTGAGTGCGGATAAATTTTAGACAGTTCCAGAAAAAAGATTTGATGTGCGTCTAATGTACAATAAATACTCAATAACAAGAAGAAATTCCACGGCTGCATTATTCTACAACAGAAAGGATTTCGATAACCTAAGAAGAAAAATAAATACAATCATTTCTACTTCTAACTTTCTTTGTTCTTTGTCTGTTTGTGTGATGACATCCTAGTCAAGAGTGTACAGGTACTACCTAAGGCCCGTGTGATCAGATACAACACACAAGTAAGTACGCACAACACCCAACACAACAAACGATAGGATAAGTATGCCAACATCAATCAGCAAACAATTTGTCAACAATCTTCTTTTTCTTCCCTGCGTCGTTCCTGGTGTCAATGCGATACCGCACCCCTCTTGACAACCGGCACTACAGTTGTCCAGTCAGCCATACAGTCAGTCGTAGCACCTTCGTCTTCGAGGTGCAACTCTTACTTGGCAGCCACCTGCCTGCCACGTGTCATCCCTGGCGTGCCAACATAGCAAATCTGCCACGTCAGCACATCATGTCCAATCAGTTATCGACGGGATGCCACGTCAGCAAATGTGTACTCTGATTCTTCCCACTTGCCAATTCGTCTCGTCTTGGTGTGATACCATCGCTGCCCCAGTCAATCAGACAATGCCACGTCAAACAATGGAGACCGATGCCACGTCAACAGGCAATCACCACGTCAGGAAGACTGGTGTGATGAATCTCCCTGCCATGGCAACAATCACCATTAACTTCCCCAAAGGCCACGTCAGCATCTGTTCCAGACCTGGTCGCGTCTCAGCTGCTAATGCAGCATGAGAATGCCACGTCAGCAATCTCTCAATAAACAAGCCTTTAGACGTGGCACATAATAAGCCACGTCAACATGGGATCGCGATGCCTTACTTTCGTGATCCTGGCTGGCGAGCGGGCACTTCTTGATCGCGATCCCGTTTGCCACGTTAGCAATCGCGACGGGATCTGGTCTTCTCGCCAGTGAAGTCTGTGCCACGTCAGCAACACCGGCGGTCTTCGTCGTTGTCCACGTCAGATCCCGTTGTCATCACATCATACACACGTGTGTCACTTACCTGGCGCGCGTCATTATCAGGCGTATGCTCCGATACCAAATTGCAATGAACCCAAATCATGAAGACACTTGTCAACAATGCAAGCCCAGATGAATATCAACCTGCTGATGATTACCAATAATCATAATCGTGTCCTGATAGAATGAGATGGGAGAATCATACACAGATGAAGGAAAGAGGAGGGAGATTAGACAAAGAAGAGGAATAAAGACCAATGGCCACTTCTGCTTCGGACTCCCTCCTCGATCACCACCTCAAATAATCAATAGTATGAACACACATCTAAAGTTCTATTACAATGTGCCACGTGGAATATCGATCAGTCCCTCATCAGCGTACTGGAGCAATGTCGACCTCAAGATAACCAGGTACGTGTCCACAACCATCCCACGGTCATGATCTCCTCCTGAGTGGCGATGTCGGTGCGAATACCCTTACAAGGGTATCCGCCCTGTTTTTTTTGCAAGTAACGGAAAATAAGTTTGATTTAAAAAGTTTAGGTATACCGCGAGAGGCGCGGCTGCGTCTGGGGTTTACGTGGGCAGGATGGTTGGCTAGAGTAGAGAGTGTGTGGGCGCGCAGGCTTGAGGCGCGCATGATTTTTATTTGTTGATGATTGAAGAGTCAGCGTGATCACCGACCAAATTTTTTACTTCTGATTAAACTAAGATTAAAAAGATTTTGTCTCCTAATTGGTGCACTTGGATGTGACTTGTGCGTACGTGTAATTATGGAAAGGTGTGCGAGGGCACCGCATAACAGATGGCTTAGCAAAAACTATGAAGATAGGGGTGAATGGATTTTTGACAGAGCGGGAGAAAAAATTGATCAGAAAAGCGTGTAGAGAATTTCACCTTACCTTTGCGTTTAATAACCATCATAAAGGGCGGTTGTACGTAAAGCTGATGCCGCCAGTTAGGATCCACATGGTAGAGCATGAATGTTGGAATGGCAAGGGGTCAACCCACGACTATGGGATAACAAGCAACGTGGCGAAGTTGCTGAGGGCAAAGATGAACTCTTTCATCGTTGAACTCACTGCGTCGTCGTTTGCAAATCAGTGGTTTGTAGTCCGAAAGCCAAACAAAACGTTGTGATGGATACAAGACCTGCAAAGTTGAATGCGGTGACAATTCGGGATGCAAGGTCACTATCCCAGGCTTATCAGCTTGCTGAATCCCACGCAGGTCGATGTATATGTTCACTCACAGATCTTTATTTGGGGTATGACCAACTCCTTTTAGATGCAAGGGAAATACCGTACACAACCATGCACACCCCTATAGGACAACTACAAATGCAGGTCACCCCAGAAGCACAAAGGAGAATACTCGCAGTGGCCGACGATATGTTCCTAGCAAAATGCGAGCCCTACATTGACGACGATCTAATTAAGGGAGCCCGGGAGAAGGATGAGACAAAAGTTCAACCTGGGATTCAAAAGTTTGTATGGGATCACCTTCATGACATCAAAAAGACTCCTCTTCTGGTTTCAGGTTTGTAACATAGCGACCAACGAACCAAAGAGTATTATAGTTGCTCCCGAGGTAACAACTTTGGGGTTTCACTGCAGATGGTATGAGAGGAAACCAGACCCGTCAAAAACGGATAAAATCTCGCACTAGCCGATACCTTTGAGAACGACAACCGAAGTAAGTGCGTTCCCAGAGGTAGTTGGGTTTTGGTGAATTTTCATCCAGGGATTTGCACGGATAGTTGAACCTATCTGATCTATGATTTGGGAGGAAGGGACGATGGATTGGACTGAAGTGCGGGAGATTGTCACGAAAAAATTGAAGGACATCTGGACCACGGAGCAGGTCGCGTTGGGCGCCCCATGCTTTAGTGACGAGGTGGGACGACCGTTCATTCTTGAGACTGATGGAGGACCTATAGCGGTAGGCGAAGTCCTGATTTAGTGGGGAAGAAGATGGGAAAGAAAGACCTGTTCGATTTGAAAGTCGAACCCTAACTTTGGCAGAAAGACGATATTCAGAGTTCAGGAAGGAAGTGTTGGTTATCCTACACTGCCTTAAGACATTCCAGAGGTGTTTATTTGGGAGATGTTTTGTGCTTAGGATTAACCCGGCCAACCTCATGGAAGCCCTGAAAAACTACAAACCTACAGATCCCACGGTCGGTATGTGGGTGGGATTCATTTGGCAATTTGATTATAAGATCGAGCGAATTGCGGGGTCTGGTATCGAAGTTGATGGTCTAAGTCAGGTCTCCATTACGCTCGAGGGAGTGGGGCATGCAAATCGTCTAGATGCCTTCCTAGACTATGAAGGGGGGACCTTGGTAGTGGATGACGAGATAATAAGTGGAGCGACTGGGTCAAGGGAGCTACTCATTCGGGCGCTTGAGAAGGGACCACCAACCGTAGTCGAGGAAATCAGGGAGGGGATGACCACGGGAAGGAGCCACTGGGAAGAGAGGAACGCCTGGGGAAAGGTTGTGGGACCAAAGGAAGAATTGATGGCGATGGTTGTGGAAGGAAGGCCAAAGGCTATCATGAATACAACGAAATCGTGGGAAAGGGAGACACGGGCGTGCTTCTTGAGCTAGGCTCAGGATGCACAGAAGAATGGTCGAGAAAGGATGAAATTCTTTTACATTGATCCTTTTTTTATGGGGCATTTTTCCCATGTCCTGCGGTTGTCAAAACCGCTTTTACCGCTTGCCGTGGCGCAAGTCCTTGGTGGCGTCCGCTTGCTTTAAAAAATTATCCCTTTGGCACTTGATCTTCGTGACTTCTACATTTTCAATATGTCGTGGGCGTTGATATTCGGGACGTTACGATTTTTCCTCATTCTATTACCGACCTCTCCCTTAGTCTAGCTCCCGCAGGTCTCGAGTCCCGACCTCTCCCTTAGTCTAGCGCCACTTTCTATTGTCGTCCTTGCGTATTTTTGTGTCCCGCAGGTCCCGAGTCCTGTTACGGTGCCCTTGGTCCCGATTGTCCCATTCTTGTCGCTCATCTAACCTTTCTTTTTTCTTGTCCTCTATTGTTGTATTCCCTGCCATTCACATTCTTGTCGTATCTCCCGTTTAAATTGTTGGGACTTGATTCGAGAACCAGAGGTTCCGACATCTTCCCCCGAATCATTCATGATGTCCTCATTGTGCTTAGGTCAATTATTAGTGATTAGCGAGGAGGTGAGCAGAAGGAGTGGGATGATCATGGACAGACGAAAGGAATGATTGGATGTTAGTATGCCAAGAAGGTTGTAGTCTTGTTATATATTGCATGCATTCTTTTTGTGACTCACTTCGGGTTTTTTCTTGCCTTGGGGAGGGGAGGGATAAATTAATGGTCTTGTCTCATTTATCACTCGCACTCATCCAAAACCACCTTGTGTCATTCATTACCCGTAGTACATCAAATAATTTGTTTTTTGGCCCATGTAATCCATGTTTCTTTCTTGTCCTTCAAGGCTTGTCACTTATCAAATAATTTGCTCATCGGCCCATGCAATCCATGTTTCTTTCTCATTCTCACCACTTTCGACACATCAAATAATTTGTTTTTAGGTCTATGCAATCTATGTTTTTTTTCCGTTCTCACTACTTTCAGTACATAAAATAATGTGTGTTTCAGCAAATGTAATCCATGTTTCTTTCTCGAGGCTCGTCATCAATTAATCTGCTCTTCGGCTCATGCAATCTGCGTTTCTTTCTTGAAGCTTGTCATTAAATTCGTTATCAAGCTCATTCTCAATCCAGCCCTCAAGCTCATCTTCAAGCCAATCCTCGGGTTAAAACCTTAAATTCATTGTCAAGTGTATTCTCATGCTCATTTTCAAGTGCGATCTCCGGTCCTTTCTCAAGCCTGCATTCAAGCTCACTCTCGAGTCTGTACTCAAGCCTACTCTCAATTTTAGGCTTCTTCTCAAACCCGCAATCAAGCTTATTCTTAAGTCTCATCTCGGGCTTTTTCTTAATCTCGCTTTCAAGTTTTTTCTCAATTTCAATCTCATGCTCATTCTCAAGCCTGTTCTCAAGCTCTTTCTCAAGTCAAATCTCAGACTCATTCTCAAGCCTGTACTGAAGCTCTTTATCAAGTCTAAAGTCAGACTCTTCCTCAGGCCTGTACCAAGCTCATTCTCAAATCTCATTGCACGACTCAAGCTTAAGCCCGGTCTCAAATCAATTCTCATGCTTAGTCTTAGACTAATTATGAGACTTGCTCTCAAGCCCAGTTTCAAATCAATTCTCATGCTCATAAAAATAAAAATTGTGCACGTATTTCTTTTTATAGTCACATGAGTCACCTTCCCCCCACTCAATTGCGATGTCCCCATCGCACAGATGGTTCCCATTCAGAGGTCCACAAACCTGTATCTAGTTGAATGAAGGATGTTGGTCTGCCAACCCCTAAAAGGATAGGTGATCATCCCTTCCCCTGCTGATTACTCACCTCATCCTTCCTACTCAGTCGGGTTGGCGCTATATCGAGACGAGCATCATTAGCAGGATCCGCACAGACAGTCAAATTCTTGTCTGGCGGTTGCCTCGATTATGTAAAATCAACGAAGAGTAAACATTGAGAATTACCATCAGATAATAATAGAATAGATCCATCCTAGACTTTCGCCCCCACAAGTACATTACATCTAATTCATAAATGTATGAAGGCCACAAGTGGGAGAGGCAGGATTCAAACCTGCGTAGAAATGTAACCTTCAACAGATTTACAGTCTGTCGCTTTTAACCACTCGGCCACTCTCCCGAAGAATTCAGCATCCTACAGGATTTGAACCCGTGACCTTCAACTTTGAAGGTTGTTGCTCTATCCA
Organism: Chara braunii; assembly: GCA_003427395.1. Classification (NCBI taxonomy): domain Eukaryota; kingdom Viridiplantae; phylum Streptophyta; class Charophyceae; order Charales; family Characeae; genus Chara; species Chara braunii. The sequence goes on from BFEA01000244.1 coordinate 1,402,273, forward strand.
GCTGAGCTAAGAATGCAACTCACCCAAAAGAGTCAACGCAGGCCCAAGTGTGGTAGATAGATCTAGTCCAAGCATTCCAGAACCTCATCTTTTCGTTACTGAAAAAAACCTTGTGAATTGTTCCTTACAGGTAGTGTTTTGATGAATCCGTCCTCTTCGTTTCAAGAGAGTTAGGACTCTCTGTTAATATCAGAATGCAGTTACGAAGTCCTCGCAGTTAGTCCCATAACGGTTTCAATGCTCCAGCATGGCGGTGTTAATGCCCTGTAGTGGTGCGGACTCCACCCAGTACCTCACCAGACTTTCCCCATGGACAATGCCGCTCAACATATCGCGAGCAACCTTGGTCTCTCCAATTGCCTTGTCACCACTCTACGACATGAAATGTGGTTGGGGATGGCAATATGACTAGAAGAGCAACTTTCGGTCCCGTCATGGCCCCCCTAGACGTTTAGGTTAACAAGAAGTATAATTTGAACTTTCCGATTAGGGCCCGTTGTCGGAGTTAGTTCCAGATGTTGAGCAGTGAAAGTGTCGTAATCCTTCAATCTTTTCCTCCTTACGAGGAACTGGTCACGCTCAGAGGTCACGAGGTCGCGGCACAGAGGCCGGCGTCCCCCTTCCCGGCGTTCCCGCCAAGGCCACAGACTAGAAGAAGAAGAAGACTAAGCAATTCAAACATAGTCGTTATGACTCATGATTCCTAGGGTCCCCTGTATGCTATGCAATTTCCAATTCTCAAGCAAAACACTCATCACGATTCATTCCATTTCCTCTCACTCTTTGCAATTTTCTTCACAAGGCTGAACCTCATTGGTCGAACCGGTGGTCTATTCAACAAACTTAGCTCAAGGCTCTTTGTTATGCTCATTCTCAACCAATCACAGCAAACAATCATGAAAAGGGACCCTAGTGTCATTTTTCAGCTCATCTTAGGATCTCCTCCCCCTCTGGTAAGAGATCCCAAGGTCATTCTTAATCTAGGATCTCCTCAGGAGTCCTAGTGCCATTTCTCAGTTTATCTTAGGATCTCCTCCTCGTGTGGTAGGAGATCCCAAGGCCATTCTTAATTTAGGATCTCCTCTCCCTTTGGCACGAATCCAATTGCCATTTCTCAACTCCTCCTAGGATCCCCTCCCCCTATGGTAAGAGACTCCAAAGCTATTCTCAATCTAGTATCTCCTCTCCCTTTGGAAGAAGCCCTAGATACCCTTTCTAGTTAGTGCCCGAGGGGGTGGGCCTCGAGTACACGGATCCGGCTTCAACCCGCGGTTAGAAGGTGACCATTCCTTTTTCATTTTGTGCACGCATTTTTATTTCATAGATATGTGATCTACTTTCCAATGTGAGACTCAACGATATACACCCGACTTAGCATCTAGTGCCCTAAGCAGAGGCTTGTACCCTCATACGGCACTAGCCCACCCGACCGTTCAACCATCAACATATAGTGAAATCACTCATGCGGATATTCTTACGGGACCCTTATTTTCTCTGTGCTCCTCATCTCTCAGTCGGATTAGGCTCCTATGGAAGGCGAGTCACTCATTTCTTACCCATAGGTTCCCTAACCTCTCAACAACAACTCATGTTTTTTTCTTAATCATCCAATCCATGATAAGAACGGATGTCCCATGATTTGTACAAGAGTGTTGAAATAGTTTTTGTTCACAAATAACAATAAACAAAACAGTTTTCTATGGTCCTCTCAGTTGTTCTTAGCTCCCATCCCTTTTTTTCGGTAGCGTTGTTCGTCAGTCTCGTCTCATAAAAGTAGCTTCACAATAAAGTAGCAATTCTTGGAAAAGCACACCATAGTAACTGCGAGTTTGTTTGGCTTAAAAAAAAACACAATTGCCACTAATCAGGTCACACGCGACGACGACCGCTATAGGCAATCTACAAGTCCTGCCTATTTACATTCTCCACCAACTTTTCTTTTCGTCTTCAAGGCGAATTATGTCGAATCAGGCGGCCTTTCACTTATCCACCTCACCCTTTCCTCTTTCCCGATCATACTTGTGGTTCTCAAACCGATAGGTAGTCATTTCACGTTTTCTATCTGCGAGCTACCTCGTCTGTCAAGAACGCAAATGTGGTAATTGGTTCCCCTTTTCTCATCATTTCTCAAGCTTGAATAGTCGAATGGTGATTGTATACACTGACCCACTGCTCAAACTAATAGTTGCAAGAAGGTTCATACTCCTCTCCCTATTTGTCCACCTTTACTTTAGAGGTGGATTGCTCGGCTCACTCTTCTTCCTCACGAATCCTCAGGTTTTGTAACATCTTCCACCTCTTTCTCACTGCTAATATCAATGACAGGGTGAGGATCCCTTTCAACTTTCCGTTTCCCTTTTTTGTCCTCATGACCGACTTCTTCCCCGCAACCCTCTTTTCTCACTACCTTCCTCTCTGCCATCTCTTATATAGTTTTTCCCCTTGTCCCCAGTACGCATCTAATAACACTCTCTTTGTACACCACTTTCTTTCTCAAGACTCTCCTCTTCTTCCCCTCTTATCCTCATCAGATTCTACAACCCTTTTTTCACCTTCCTTGAGTGGCGGCGACATTTTAGAACAGGCTTTATTCTTCCTCTCGACGTAGGTGGGTCTTAGATGTCCAGGGTCCACGACCAACACCATTTTGTGTTTTTGTGGTTCCTGGGAACGCTTCCGTAACACTTCCAACTCATCCAATGACATGTTCTAATTTTCGTTGTTGAACTTCATATTGGTTTTCTCTTGAACTCATTTTTTTCCCCTTTTCTACAAGCAACAACACGCACACAATAAAGATAAAAGCCCTTGCCCTATCATACGACCCCGCTTCCCACAAACATTCTCAATCCCTAGTAATGTACAACCCCTAAGATCCACTTTTTCCCAGTACATTATGATACATTGTCCCAGGGATCAAAACCCTCTTTTCTCCACAACCAAGCAGCCCATGCATTCCATCCCACTGCCGCCAAGGAAACGATCACAAACGAAACATGGTTTTTCTGCTCGCATAAGACGTCTGCTCGCTCTCAACCGGCCAACCCTTCTTTTTCCCTATCACATGACTTTTGCAGTCACTGTTCCACAGGATCTCGGCTAAAAAAATTGACCAGCCACTGCCTCGAAAACGGTCCCATTATCTGAATTTCATCCACGTTTTCCTGTTCAAGCATGTCCAAGCCCACTCGCTTAGCCACCCAGTAAGGACCTTTAAACCTTCATTCCAACTGTCTGGACCATGTGCTCTCAAGGGCCGAGTTCCTAACGAGCATCAGTTCCCCAACCTACAGTTGTAACAATTCCTTTTTAAATTCTTAACTTGATCCCTTCTGGCCTTGTCCTTCATTCTGCTGTCGATAACCCGGTTAATAATCCCCTTCATCCCCACCTCATTGCTAATGACCTGTTGACACTTGATCTCTACCAGCTCGTCTGTTGTAAGGTGAGGATCATCTTCAAGTCTGTTCTAGGTAGGTACTAAAGCTTCTATAAGGAAATCGATGTTCTGCCATACTAGAGTTTGGTCAGAATGCACCATGTGGTCCTATTTGGAGTTACATTTTTCGAGAAGATGGCCTGCTTAAGGTACTTGGGCCAGTTCTAAAGGTTGGCTGCAATAAACTTAGCAATCGTGTTCTTCAATGTCCAGTGACCCCTCTCTACGGGCGAATTAGCGTCATGATGATATTGTTCAATCAACTTAATGGGCACATGAAGCCTCTTGGATACCTCTTAAACCTCCTAATTTACGAACTCCATCCTATTATCTGCAATGAATCTCCTGATGAACGAGTGTCTTGAAAAAAATCCTCCACCGAGTTCACCACTCCTTTACTTTTTTTTTTTTTTAAGGGATACAACCTCCTCGAAGCTACTCAGGTTGTCACTCGCGTTGAGGATATACCTATATTCTTCACTGGATATGGGCCTAACTGCTAGGTCGAGGTGAACTAGAGGTCCTGGTCCCAAGATAAGTGTGGGTCTTAGAGGCTTAAATATGCAAGTCAAAGTCCGTTCTTGACAGATTAGACATATCTGATAATAAACGACTACCATGTTTCCCATTCCTGGCCAAAAGTAGAGAGACGCTATTTTTGTCAACATTCCTTTTGACGATCGGTGTTCTTCTACCTGATTATCGTGCATAGCCTGGATTACATCTAGTTCGCACGAATGTCCACACACCACCCTCATTGGCGTAGTCCCTTCTTCTCTACTAGACAGATGCCCCTCCTTCAATACTTTCCGCTTTCCTCCCTTGCCTTCACGCCAACTTCTTCGGGTTGCTTATTACCTACCAACAACAACCCAATTTCCCTTAAAACCCCATCATATTGTCCTCTAACTATGCTAGTGTCTGGACACAATGAACCTGAAAAATGGTGGTCCTTAGGCTCCAAAATCAAAGAGGTTGTGGTAGGAGTGAGAATGGCTCAATTTTGAAATTGAGAACGGATTCGAGAGGGATGCAACTGGTTGTTGAGGGCTTTAGTTTTTGAAGGCTAGGTGCAGTGAACCTGAAAATTGTGGTTCCAGCATGATCCGAGATAAAACGACCAACTAGAGTGGAGAGAAAAGGGCCTAGAAGAAGAATGGGAGAGCATCTTGTGACCGGATTCACTTTGGGATGAGTCGGGCACAATAGCATAGAGATGGGAGCGTTCAGATATAGTGTACCTAAATCAAAAGTCTCTAGAGGCAGCCAGCTCACAAACAGATAAAAACATACACCTAGGGGAGAAGGAGACACTTGTTTCAGATACATTTGTGACTATATTAATCATGGGGTGAAACCGTTATAAAATACCGTAGTTTTTCTTGATTTGTTTTTAGAAAATCAGAAAAAATCAAGAGGGAGGTAGGCCGAGATGCAAACACATATTCCAAGGACACTTGGAGCCAACATTGAGTCTGGATGCACCTCAGGGTGTGCCGCTCCACTTGTTTCTAGTTGGGGCGAGTATGGGGGCAATGAGACTAAGAAAATGGGCCCCATTGCGCTCTGAGAAATAACGGACTGCAAAGGGATGCTTGGACCGAAGGGAAATAGCCTTAGCATGAGCGAAATACATGAGGAAGTGCTCCAGGCACAAGGGGGCCAACTAGCGACGACGATTGCCAACCGCAAAATCAATATCTAGCCGACGAAAATATTTGTCGTACTTATGGCGCATGAGAAGAAGGGTTCATGGGATTGTCGGGGACTGGGTAGTCCCAAAGAAATTAGGATATCAAGGAGAGGTTTGTCAAGGATTAGACGGACACAAATAAAAATAGTCACTAATTGGGGTTGGGACCGGCGGAACCCCAACGGGACCAAGAGATGGAACCAGCATGAGAAAGTGGTTGGGACTTGAAATGTCCCAAGGGAAAATGTAGGATGGCATGAAAATAACAAACCAAGGAGAGATGCATCGTCAAATCAAGATCTAAATGGTTAAAAATATTAGCATCACTCGTGCAATCACTAGTAGAGTAAAAACGAGAAGTTTCGGAGAAAAGAGAAAGAAAAATGAGAGAGGGAGGCCTAGGGGGTAGTCCAAGAGAAGTCGGACCAGCTGCATGAGGAAAATAGAGGCTTGACTGACTCTACATGGGGAATGGTCTACTTAGAATTAATCGACGCAAGGGAGGGATCATAATTTCATACTAACGGAGGCAAAGAGGTCCCACACATGTGGGGGGTGCCATTATTGCAGTCCAAGAAATCTTGGACTACCACTACATCTTGGTCTAGATTCAGGTCCAGATCTAGGGCATAGAAATATTGTCAAGAACTAGTTGACACTTGTCATGTCCAAAAAAAAAAAAAAAAAAAAAGGAGAGAAAAGGGAGGGAGAATGAGATAAACGCGAGGAAAAGGTAGGATTGAGTTAACTGTTGACTAGGGGCTGAGAAAGTAGAGACTGTCAGCTCCCTGCGCTTACATGTGCACTCCGAATTTAGTGGAGTAAAACTTTGGTGACCGGTTTCTATTTTGGCCTTAGATCTGAGATTCTGACCAAGGGAAAAGGTGAAATGGTCGTTTTTGGTCATGCCAACTCAAACGGCCTACTCCGGAATGAGTTGGTAGCTAAAAATGGAAAAAAACAAAGAAAGCAACAAGACAAAACTGTGAGGAATATGCCCTCACGGGGCCCTAGCCAACATGCACATGATATGGTTTGTGGCCCCCAACAAGCATTGTGCCCGCCCTAAGTGATAGCGGGCATGAATATCCAAAAGAGTCCCTTATCTCAACATTTTCGATATGGGTATCAGGCAGTTGCAACATGCCAATTGGTTGAATTGCAACGTTAGCCTTTCCCTCGGCTCTTTCCTGAAATAGCAGCTGCGTTAAGCAGTTGAGCCCAGGGTCGGGTGGTTGCACCCTGGGCACACGCAGTGTGAGGCCAACACATCACGAAGTGACTGCGAACGAATCGGAATGTGGCATTGTCGTCACAGAGGTCTAGCGAGCCAATGAGAGCACGGGAAACACTTGGAGCCTGGAGGCTGCCTGAACCTGCCCAACAAGAAAGGGCCCAGGCCCCAAACTATGGCACAGGGCCTGGACGCAGACACTGGGCCCCAACCAGAAGCAACTGGGTGATTCCTCAGCCAGGCCCACACAGCCAAAGAGGGTCGTGACTTCCATATAGGAAGATTGCTGGCGAGAGTGAGGTATTTTGGCCTAGGCAGGCAATGCGGACACGCTATTGCGCTGCTGCACAAGTGTCTGCATGTGCGCTGCTGGCTGGGGCGCACGCCGATGCTATGAGGTGAGAGGGGCGTTGCACGACAGCGGGCACGCGGCGGCCATAGCCGGGCTACAGGGACCCATGCGGGCGATGGGCGAAGGTGGTCTTCCGGTAGGAGGCACGTGAGTGGGTGGACAATGTCTAATGAGGGGAGGAGAGAGAACGTACCTGGTGTATGTGGGAGGTCGACATTGGTGTGGACGTCATGTACATTGGTCTTCAACATTGGAAGTGATCTTGTTGCACGAATGTAGATGGACTAGAGAGGCTCAGTAGAGTAGGTTGGGCGCTGGGCGCCAGACAGAGATGAGCGACATTGGATACTGTGTTGGTGGGGCCTAAGGGCAATAACATTGGCACACGAGTTCACTGTTTGCTCTTATTTGGATGGAATCTTGGTGCATTTGAGCTCTTTGCTTGATACATGCTTATCTGGACTTCTGTGTGATTTTGCAATTTGTATTTCTGTCTATCGCTCTCCCACATATTCCTTGCAATTTGGTGTTAGAGTTGGTTCGAGTTCGCCATTACCTGGCGCTGGCGACATTGTTAGCTGGTGCGCTAACGATGCTTCTACGCAGTACGAATATATTGGCACTGACATGATCAGCCACTCCATGGTAGAGGGGAGTTGGTCGGAAGGCTATAGCCCCGCGTGGGAGCTGTGGCGACAACAAATGTATGTGTGATGATGAGAACATGCTGATGTGGCATTTTGGTTGAGGTGGCACTGCATTGCGTTGTGGGTGGTACCGAGGCTACGATCGGTCATCGAAATGCACATCAACTCAATTGGTGAGAAATTTGTGGTTGGGGGAAGTTATCTTTAGGTACGTTGTTCCCTCACCTTATCTTCCCTCCCAATCTCTTCTTACCATGAGGAAATGAGTCCAACTTGAGTGTCCTGTTCTGGTTAAGGGTTCGTGAGTGCGCTACCTTAAGAGTCGACTTTCTTCCTAGTGGCGCATCTGGCAGGAGAGGGCGGTGCCTCTGAAGGGCCCTGGTCGAAACACGGGTCATGATCACCATGCCAACCCATAGGAGTAGTACACACACGCCATGTTGCTTTGTCCTTTGAGTTCTTTGCTGAGCGAATAGAGGGAACGTGGACTGACCAGTCCTATGCAGACGCTTACCAGACCGTCTATAAATATTCCTGGCAGGGATGTGTTTTGAATACTGGTTGTGATCGTCGTCCTGTCTGTGACGTTAAATAATTTCTGATGACCTTGGGGGCTGTCCTGAAACTGCCTCTTGATCAGCCAGAGTCAGATGGAAGGCTCGTTGCATGCGACGACAAACGAAAGGCAATGCTGGTCATAAGCGAGTTCCTAGGCATATGGGTGGGCCGTTAATGCACACCTTAGACACCGATGCTTGATGACGAGGACAGGCACGTTGGATACAGGAAAAGGAAGGTTCCAATTGGTGCTCAACTGCAATGACAATTATTTCCATTGTGCATACATCTGCGCACATGATTTATTTTTATTTTGATTAATTGGTGGACAAACTGCTAACACCTATCAACATCCTAGATTAAAATTGTAGTGTTCTACCATTGCCAATTTTGTTCGATGCTGCTGTGAGTGAAACTAATCGAAGTAGGATTAGATCATGTGCTCAGTCTATGTACTATACAGTTTGAACGGTAGCCTAGGTGAATTGTTTCTCAACCCAGTCAGACACATGTTGTGGTAGGCCTCTGTGAGGGCACTTGTGCAGACAACGTCTACCTAGCTGATGAGTGGACCAGGTAGTGGTAAGGATAGATCTGTAGGAAGAAGGGTGACACGTTAGGAGCCCCCTAGGATCCCAATCGTGCACCAAGCTTTACCACTTGAGGGAGAGAGGGCTATACGACGGGAAGTAGTAGTTGAACGTTTGTAGAGGGCCAGAGAAGCGGCGGTAGCAGCCAAGCAAGTGTTTGCAGCGGCAACAACCACTGCAACAACTATGGCTACTTCCTCTGCTTCCTCTAGTCAGCAGACATTCGGCATGCCGACCTGTTCGCAGTCCACGTCCAGCGGGCTGGGACCCAGCAATTCTTCTAGTCAGATGGCGGGCTCGCAGTACAGCTCACCACCTCCACACACAAGAGAGGCCATTGAACTCCAGCAAGTTGATCCGTTTACGGTTAGAAAAGGAACTTAAAGAAGCCACCGAAAAAGAAAAAGAGATTAGAAATAGGAAAGCCAGACTAGAGAATATGAAGAAGGGTACAATGACGATGCCCTTGATGACACAAGCAAAATCCTCAAGGCGGGTTTATTGTCCATGCATGCTTACATGGACAGCAAACTGGATGTTATCCAAGATACCCTTGACCAGTTCCGGTGTGCCATGCAGAGAATGGGAAGGGCTTTCACATCTCCAACAGGCGAACCCGGTCTTCGGCCCCCAACTTTTCGATCACCGATCTCTTCACCGGTGATGACACGTCCCACTATGTCTCAGTTTAGCGGTTCACCAAACGGTACTTCAGCAGCAGCAACACAAACTGTTTTTTCTTCATCTTCAGGTCCAGCGGTTGGCGCTACACAGCAGCCGATCTCACCAGTGGGACAATATCAGCCTCGGTACACCCAAGACTCCGCTGAAACCACCTTCAACGTTCTTGGGTGATAAGAAGGATGAGGCTCTCGACACTTGGTTGAGAACAGGGCCAGCGTGGGTGAGGGCGAAGAGGACGCTGCTCGAGGAAGGGGTGATCACTGTCGCCTCGTATCTTGAGGGATCGACAACCCAATGGCTAGACGGATTGGTAGCCTCAAAAGGGTTCGGCAGACGAATGAACGATTGGGCTAAGATCATACTTTAGAGAGCTTCATGGAGTTGATAGAAACGCGATAGCACAACCCTCAACAGGTCCAACAGGCCATTGACACGTTGACCCGACTTGATACTAAAAAGTACAAGTCCGCGCGTGAACTTACCTCTGCCATGGAGCGTGACATTTTTGTCCCCAACATACGGTATGATCCGCAGGTCTTAATGACCATGTTCTTAAAATGTCTTCCAACAGACGTCAAAAACTTGTTGGTCAGCGAGGCCATCATCGAATATCACACTCTGGTCTCCTTTAGCAAGAAGGCCTTAGAGGCTAGGCTAGGAGGAGTCCAACAACCCTCGATGGATGGGAGAAAGAAGAAGAGTCCACAAGAGTAGAAGAAAAAGGGTAGTCAATTGATGATGTTTAATTTCGATGGAAATCAAACCAAGATCGACGATGTCTCCAACCTTGTGGACGAAATAAAGTTTGGAAGTGAGGGTAGCAACCTCGCTTCCCTTGTAAAAGTTAAGGCAATTGGTCGCCGCAAGGGCGGTCAACATAATAGTCGAGGGTAGACCCAAAACTCAAACAAGATTCCAACTTGGGTGAGGGCGGGTCTGCATCAAGATGTGTGTCGAGATCGTTATTCACGAGGACCTTGCATAAACTGTGGTGAGTACGACCATCAGCACTTCAGGTGCAAAAAGGTATCGGAGAAGATACCTCCCAAAGGTGGTTTCGGGAATTCTTCTTCCTAAGGTGGGGCTTCTATGAGCTCCAATTCGAGAAACACATCGGACCAGTGGAAGTTATAGCTGCTTCTACTCCTAAGTAGTGGTTCTAGAGGGGAGCATTTCATAGTGGAAGCTGGTGTAGGTGGCTGCAAGTGTGGTGCCTTCGTAGACATTGGCTCCACACGGAACTTCAAAGTCGCGGTTGCGTTGAGAGACTGCGCCCAAAGGACCAGGTGCAGCGCCTAAGTAGAACAGTAGCATCTACTTTGGTCAACCAAGAGCGCATGTTGGTAGAGGACTACGTCAGGGACATGCTCTGCACCTTCTCTTATGGAGGTGGGGAACTTAATCATAATATTTCGTTCCTAGTCAGTGATGACTTGCCATATGACATGTTATTAGGTATATACTACCTCGATATGGCCAAGCCCCATTTTGATTGGGACAAGAAAGTGCTAAAGCATGAGTTGCCTAATGGGAGAACCGTTAGACTAGCTCAGTACAAGGCTAGCAGGTTAGTTGACTCCTATGGGTGCTTATGTGCAGCGTCGTTCTATAATTCCTATAAACAAAACCAAGAGGAGGGTATGTACTTAGTGTTTGTCTCTGAGAAAGGGGAGGCCGTTAAAACACCCTTAAAGATAGAAACTGTCGTCACTAAGTACCCCGATCTGTTTGAGGAGTCTTTATGAGTGGTGGATAGGGAGGTTGTCCATGTCGTAGAGATAATCCCGGGTAGCAAGATACCCAAAGGACGAATCTATAAGATGGCACTGACCGAGCTAGATGAACTTCGGCGACAACTCAAAAGTTTACAGAAAAGGGTTGGATACGGTCTAGCACCTCCCCTTCAGCTACCCGTCTTATTTGTATCGAAGAAGGGGGGGTCATTGAGGATGTGCATTGATTATAGAGGCCTCAATGTCATCACAGTTAAAAACGCAGAGCCTCTACCGTGCATCGACGGCCTACTAGATAGGGTGCAGGGGTGTAAGTACTTTACAAAGATAGGCTTAAAATCCGACGACCGTCAGATTGCCATTAGACTAGAGGACCAACACAAAACCGCCTTTTAGACCAGGTACGGTCTTACGAGTTTGTGGTGATGCCCTTTGGCCTTTGCAATGCGCCGGGAACATTCCAGCGCGCCATGAATAAGATATTCCATGACTACTTGGATAAGTTTATTGTCGTGTACTTCGAAGGCATTCTTATCTTTAGTAGAATTTTGTTGAGGAGCATGCTCAACATGTAGAAAAAGTACTTCCACTCCTACGATAGCACAAGTATAAGATACATTTAGAGAAATGTGAGTTCAATCACACTAAAATCTTGTACTTGGGTCATAAGGTATCCACAGAAGGGATTGTGCTTCTACAAGTCATGCTCTTGTGTTTTGTCAAGTTTTTCTCATTCTTCTACTTGGGTGTATCTCGCTGCACTCAAATGTGCTTTTACTAGTCATGTGAGAGTATTTTGTCAAGTCTCCTTCACACTTTCACGCATTTTTCTACTTGGGTGTATCTCACTTTATTCTAGGGTGTTTCTCTTAGTCATGTGGAAGTTTTTTGTTAAGTTTCCGTCATGCTTTCACTGATTCTTCTACTTGGTTGTATCTCGCTTCACTCCAATGTGCTTCTACTTTATTCTATGGTGTTTCTACTAGTCATTCTCCTGTGTTTTGTCAATTTTTTCTCATGCTTTCACTCATTCTTCTACTTGGGTGTATCTCTCTTCACTCAAATGTGCTTCTACTAGTCATGTCAGAGTATTTTGTCAAGTTTCCTTCATGCTTTCATTTATTCTTCTATTTAGGTGAATCTCGTCTCATTCTTGTGTGTTTCTACTAGCCATGTGAGAGTGTTTTGTCAAGTTTCCATCATGCTTTCACTGATTCTTCTACTTGGCGGTATCTCGCTTCACTCCAATGTGTTTCTACTAGTCATGTGAGAGTGTTTTATCAAGTTCCCTTCATACTTTCACTCATTCTTTTACTGGGGTGCACCTCGTTTCATTCTAGTGTGTTTCTACTAGTCATGTGAAAGTGTTTTGTCAAGTTTTCTTCATGCTTTCACTCATTTTTCTACTTGGATGTATCTTGCTTCACTCCAATGTGCTTCTACTTGTCATGTGCGAATGTTTTATCAAGTTTCCTTCACGCTTTCACTCATCCTTCTACTTGGGTGTATCTCCCTACATTCTAGTGCGCTCATCCTACTTGTGCATATGTATAATCTAGTTTCCTACTTGCTTTTTTTTATTCTTGCACTTGCTTGTATCTCGCTTTACTCCATTGTGCTTCTACTAGTTACATGAGTGTGTTTTGTCAAGTTGTCTTCATACTTCCAATCGACCTTCTACTTGGGTGTATGTCACTTCATTCTAGTGTGCTTGTTCTACTCATGTGCATATGTTAAGTCTAGTTTTTCACTTAGTTTCCTCGATCCTTGCACTTAGTTGGTTTTCGCTTCATTCTAGTGTGTTTGTTCTGCTCATGTGCATGTGCTTAGTCTAGTTTCGTACTTGGTTTCCTCCATTTTTGCACTTGGTTGTATCTTGCTTCATTCTAGTGTGCTTGTTCTACTCATGTGCATGTGTTTAGTCTAGTTTTCCTATTGGTTTCCTCCATTCTTGCACTTGGGTGTATCTTGCTTCATGTTAGTGTGCTTGTTCTACTCATGTGCACACGTTTAGCCTAGTTTTCCACTTGGTTTCCTTCATTCTTGCACTTGGTTGTGTCTTGCTTCATTCTAGTGTGCTTATTCTACTGACGTGCATGTGTTTAGTCTAGCTGTCCACTTGGTTACCTCCATCCTTGCAGTTGGTTGTATCTCGCTTCATTCTAATCTGCTAGTTCTACTCATGTGCATGTGTTTAATCTAGTTCTCCACTTGGTTTCCTCCATCCTTGCACTTGGTTGTATCTTGCTTTATTCTAGTGTGTTTGTTCTACTCATGTGCATGCGTTTAGTCTACTTTTCTACTTGGTTTCCTCCATCCTTGCACTTGGTTGTATCTCGCTTCATTATGGTGTGCGTGTTTTACTCATGTGCATGTGTTTAGTCTAGTTTTCCACTTGGTTGCTCACATTGTTGTACTTGCTGAGATTTCGCTACTTCCATGGTGAATCTACTCTAGTTTAGTGCGTTAAAACTTGTGCTTGTTCCTAGTCTAGTCATAGGTCGCTCCCCCATGTGCTCTATTTGAACTTCACTACTTCCCACGTCGAGTCTACTCTAATCTAGTGCACTCAGGCCTCTACGCATACTTTGCTCCCCCGTGTGCTCTATTTGAGCTTCGCTACATCCATGATGAGTCTGCTTTAGCCTAGTGTGCTTTAACTTGTGATTTTCTTAGTCTACTTGTACCTTGCCACCACCATGTGTCCTATTTGAACTCTGCTACCTCCATGTTGAACATACTCTAGTCTAGTGTACTCAAACCTATGTTTTTTCTCTCATCTAGATGTACTTTCCTTCTTTGTGTGTTCTATCGGAACTTTGCGACTTCACACGACGGGTCTACTCTAATCTAGCGTACGAATTGTCGCTGGTGGATGGGTCGGTAGGTGTCTAGCTACTGCGGCTGCTACAAAAGGAGGTGTCGAGATACATAGAGTAGATGGCTCATGAGGTCTACCAAGATCAAGGCCGCTTAGGCTCTAGCCAGCAACCAACGATTATTTGGCACAACGAGAAGGTGCTCATGTCATCGTATGCCAAGCGAGGTCAGTTGAGACCGAAACTTGACATGCCCCATGTATATGATACACATGTCGAGTTTGTCAAGTCTCGTCGCAAACTGAGTCCATTTTCGCATAAAATGGAAAATGGACTTTACCGAACAGTACACGAACAGTACACATGTTATGATCCTGGCCAATTTCGAAGTACACATTCATTAGAAAGTGCAATGCCGTCCAATTGCAAAAAGAAATGAATGAACTTGAGAGGAGAGAGAGCGTAAGAAGAAGAAGAAGAAGAAAGGAAGAAAAAGAAGATGATGTACACCATCATAGACCAATGAGAATGCTCTTCTTCTTCGCCAACCACTCTCCTCCTCCTTATCTCCTCCTCTCTTATTCACAAAAGAAATAATAATAACAATGTTGAATAGAACCAGAACCAATGTTTGAATCCCTCTTCTACTGGAGGCATCACATGAGGTCCACCATAGCCATGGCCACCCTTCCTCCTCCTTCGTCCAAGGCCAAGGCCAAGGCTATGGCGGACTACTAGGGCCTTGCTTTGATGTCCAAAGGACAACACAAAGCAACTATGGCTGCTCTAGCTCAGGCCGCCATGCCTGACTCTGCCTCAAAGCTTCTTGGTGCAGCTCTACCCCAACAGGGGTCTTTTTGCTGCAGCTCCCACCAAGGTGATAAAGATGGCAACCACCATAGCAAGGTAAGTACCTCTGACGCTCCTCCCTGCTAGTCCTGATCTTCTTCCTCCTCATGTCCTTGCTCCTCCCCAGCAACGTTGCTCCAGCCAGCACTCCAACCAGTATGTCGCCAAACTTGCACACCGAGGATGAGGAAGAGCAGTTGGCTCCTCCTTGAGATATAGCGGCCTGCAGGCCTCTTGGCCAGTCAGTGACTTCCCCGTCCCGCAGCCTCCAAGCAACCGGTACCTCCTCCCTTCCGGAAGGAAACATCATTGTAGACTCTGATATTGCCCGTACAGGCCTTAGACTCAGACTGGCTAGACTGGTACCCACCTAGACCTAGCCTACAACTACCGGGCCTCTAAAATTGCCAACTTTTGTCTTCTTCTGCTCGGCCACGTACCCGACACATTTACCTCTACCTGGTGTGGTACCAGCCTACCCGCTACTTGACTGTTTTTCGCTGCTTCAAATGTTGCGGGCCTCTTTCCCCGCCACTTGAGTGTTTTCCCCCACTGCAATCCTCAATGTCACGGTCATAGGTAAGTACTAGCCCTTCGGGCCCACTGAACGAGCAAGTGCCCTTGTGGGTCACTCACACACTCAAGCCAACAAGCACTCAGACATACATGTAATCCAGCAAGCGTGCACACACACAGACTTAGGGAACTCAGTAACAAGCGGGAAACTCAGCAAGGCATTCAGTCCATGAGAAAAACTCAGAAATCAGTTGTGCGTCTCAGTTCGTGTTTGGTGGGTCATTACATTACCCCCCTTTTCGGAGTGAGGTCCCTTCAAGCGAGTAACTCATTCTGAGTCCCTGACAAACGCGTAGTAAGCAAACAAAGCAAAGAGATTTCGGTAGTACTCCATAGCAATGAGTTTTGCAGAGATTTTACGTATACCATTAGAGGCTAGTTGTCGCTCGTAGGGTTTAACAACGCGTGGTGTGTTGCGCCTTCTTGGAGATCCAATAGAGATCGTCTAACGGATGATACGTGAAATGAATCTGGTACTGTCTATTACACCCCTTACGTACTTGTTGTTTGATTTATTGATCTCATGACCGCCCTTGATTGCACGAGGAATCATGTCTTCACGATAGTCGAAGGATTCTGCATCATGATGTATGTACAATTTTGATGCATGAAAGAGTGGGTATGTGTGCAGATGAGAAGGTACAACAACTGTGTAAGATGGGTTGAACCCATCCTTGCCAATCACGTTTAGAACCTCCCACGGACCATAGTAGAGCGGGAGAAGTGTGCGTGACACTCCTTCTTCTGAAAATTCAGACATCTTGACCCAGACATAACTTTCCACTTTAATATCTGAGGGTTGGTGTTTCTTGTTCGCATGATGGATCATTGCGTGTTGTCGTTTGGTCATTGTTGCGATAGCAACTTTGAACAAGCGATCGTACTTGGCACGGAAGCCAGGCCTGTCAGGTGTTAAATCAGCTGGTTGTTCAAGGAATAAATAGGAGAGCGGATTAAAAATCTGCCAACCGTAATGCAGCCTGTTCGGCATCATGGTGATGGAAGAATGGATGGGGTTGTTGTACAACCCCTTGACTGAATATAGCTCTTTATCCCACATTTTCTCATTCAAAATGATTAAAGCGCGGAAAAGTTGGAACACAGTTTGGTTGATCTCTACAGCCAAACCTGGCTTCGGGATGTCGACCAGATGTCATGCTTTGTTTGAGGTTAGGGAGTTGGGACGTGAAGTCCTTCCATTCAGTACTTATGAAGCACGGGTCCTGATCACTCACAAGGGTTTTGGGGGTTCCAAGCTGCAGAATGTACTTCTGTTTGAACTCACGGATCACAACTTCAGTTGGGGCATGAGGTGGCCATGGAATCAGATTGAAGAATTTAGAAAAGCGATCAACAATCACCATCACTTGTGAATAACCATTCTTGCTCATCTTTCCCATGTTCGTGAAGTTGATAGAGACAGACTCTCCAGGACCATCGGGAATGGTAAGAGGCTTAAGCAGCCCCATGGGCTTTTGTCTTGATGGTTTGATTCATTGACAAACTTGACACTCAACCACAAACTTTTCAGCAGATCGTTTCATACGAGGCCAATCAAACTGTCTCAATAGGTTTTCGTAAGTCGTTGCCATACCGAAGTCTCTACTCCGATTGTGAGCCAAGTCCAAGAAGTGTGTGCGGACAGGCTCATGGTTGGGTACACACAAAAGGTCATTATTTACTTGTTGTCCTATATTTGTCTGCTCCGATGTCGTTTCAGACCTGCAGCCCCCAAGGCAGTACCTTGGGCTGGGTACACCAATAGGCAGGCTGCACCAGTCCAGGTACAGGGTTTGGACGTCCGGTCGGGACCCAAACCCTATAGGCCAACGTTTTGGGCAAACGTTGAGGCCACGCAAGTAGCCACACAGTAGGCAGACCAGCCGCCCAGCCCTATAAATAGCTGGGCAACGGCCAGACTGCGCACAGTTCGAGTAGCTCACTTCTTGATTGACACGCTACTGGTTAGGCGTTGCGCTGCTTAGCACTGCGTTGGAGGTTAGTAGTAGAGGTGTAGGACGCCGAGGGGCGGAGGCCATACCTGCTGCGGCAGACTTACCTGGCGCCATAGCTGGGACTTCGCACGCTACCTACACAAGACGACAACAACACGACGGTCAGTGCACGACAGCGGTTACCTGCAGGTGAGACAGCGAGGAGGACAACATCTTCTTCTCCTTCATCGTCTTGCCCTCCATCTTATCTCCCTCTTTCCTCCTTCTTCCTCCTTCTTCCTCTTCTTCTCCTTCTTCTTCTTCTTCTTCTCCTTCTTTTGCTTCTTCTCCTTCTTCTTCTTCAGATGAGAGAAAGAGGTTACAGGCAGAGGATAAAAGCAGAGGTTACGACGGGCATAGCGCCCACGATCTGATCCGAAATTTTGAGGCAAATATTGATGGGACATTCGACAAGGGACTATTTTTGGACTTCGCTATCGCGATCTTGGTCTTCTCCCTCGCCTCCTTCGTCTCATCTCTCCCCCCATCGCTCATTTGTGGTATTTCCCCCATGTGTGCACTCAAGGAGGGACCTTTCTTCTATATATACAAGTCTCTCCTCTCTCTCTCGAGTGTGTGGTGTGTGATGGGATGTCGTGTCAATCCTAGTCAGGTCAGGACTTATCTCTGAGTCTTCCACTTCGCTACTTTGTGCCATTTTGTACGTATAGGAATGTACATTGCTTGTTGATGTTTCACTGACATTGCATTGTCTGTTCAGTCATTTTCATCACATTGCGGATCCTTGGCTTTATACACATTGCCCAACTGGCATGTGTCTGTTTGTATCAGAGCCCCGCATGTGAATCAGGACCAACCAGATCTGACATGTGTGCGGGGACCATCAATTGATTGATTGATTGATTGAGTGAGTGAGTGCGTGAGTGATCGATCATTGATTGATTGGGCATTGATTGACTGATTGATTGATTGATTGATTGATCAGGTCACACTAATTAGTCCCCAAAATTGCGAATTTTGACCTAGCTGCCAAAAACCGGAAAAAAAAAATCCTTGGATTTCTTCTTTAGTGCTAATTTCGTTTGATTAAAAATGATAAAAATCACAAATTCTAAAATAGCGCAACATCATAAATTTTCGGTTCTTGTTCCTTTTTGGAAATTCAAAATTTCAGTGTTGATTAATCCGAATTAATTTTTTTTCCTCTTGAGATATTTTGTAGTTATTCGTTGATTTTCGGATTATTTGTTTGGGAAATTCTAAATTATTAATTGCTTACTTATTTCGATTTGTTTTTTAATCTTTTTTGGCGTTGATTCGTTTTTTTTTTGTTTTTTTTTTTTTTAGTCACACATTTCAGTAGTACCGGGAAGTTCGAAATTTGTTACTTTTCCGTTATTGTGGGATTCTAAAGATTATTTTTTCGTTAAATCTCTCTTTCGCAGTTAAGTTTCATATTATTTCCCAATCTGGAATTTGCTGCGCATACTCTTATCTGAATAATTCCGAATATATATTTTTTTCAGAATTCCTGGAACTTGCGGACTTTTGTTTTTCTTGGAGTTTTGTTATTATTTATTCATTATTATTATTATTATTATTCATTTGCAGTCCGAAATTCGAATTTGTTTCCTAACCCTTAAGCAGCATTGGCCACGGGGGGAGGCCGGTGTTCCGCTGCTCGCCGAAATCGGGTTGTAGTTTTGATGTGGGCCGGCGGATGAAGGGGATCGAAGGTGGGTGGGCGTGCAGAGTGGCGCGCATACCGAATTGTTCACAGCGCGCCACTAAACGAGAGAGCGCGCCCACGGGGCCGGGTACACGGCGGGCGTCGATGCGGATGAATATCTCGACGTACCCACCGTCGGATAGCATTTCCGTGTTGATTTGTGTCCGGGCCCCTTTTTTTTTTGTTTTTTTTTGTTTTTGTGTTTTTTTGTATTGAAAGAAAAAAGAAAAAGAAAAAGAGAAAAGAGGAAAAAAAAAAAAAAGAGAAAAAAAAATTTGAGAATGTTTGATTTGATTTTTTTTTAATATTATTATTTTTATTTTTTTTTCATTCTGGCGTGTCGTTTTATTTGCTTTTTGTGTTGTTTTTTTTTTTGTGTCTTTCTTTCTGCGTCGGTCCGATAAAAAACAAACAAAAAAGACAAAAGAAAAAACAAAAGACAAAAAATACAATTTTCTTTTGCAATCGTTTTGGGTCGGAATGAACTTTCCGTTAGAACACGGTGAGATGCAGGCACACCAGTGTTTGGCGCTCGGTCCGCGATGCGGGCGGTCCGTGGGCATCGCCAACCCACTGTCGAAATGTGAGAAAACGTGGCGGGCACATCTGGCCATGTTCTAGCGGGAAGTTCATTCTTATTTGGCTGTCTGTCTGTCGCTCTCTCTCTTTCATCGCCACACCACAGACTCTTGCTCGCTCTGTCTCTCGCTCTCTGTCTCGCACACAGACACACACACACACACACACACATAGATGGGACAAAGTTTGCCTCTGTCTCTGTGTGCGCGTGTGTGTCAGAGAGCGAGAGCGAGCAAGAGATTGTGTGTGCGTGCTTGTGCGTGGGTGTGAGAGAGAGTGTGCGGGCAAGAGTCTGTGTGTGTGTGCGCATGGGTGTGTGGCAGAGGGAGAGTGCGGTCAAGATTCTGCCATCGCCTGTGGCACGAGCCGAGACAAGGGTGCGTCGTGTAGCTATGGCGGGCATGTCTTGAAAAACAAAAACAAAAAAAGGGAAAAAAAAGGAAAAAAAAGGAGGAAGCTTGCCTGTCTCTCTCTCTCCCTCGCTTCCTCCTCTTTTTCCATCTTTTTCCGTTTTTTTCCGTCTTTCTTTCTCTCTCTCTCTCTCTCTCTCTCTCTCTCTCTCTCTCTCTCTCTCTCTCTCTCTCTTTGTGTGTGTGTGTGTGTGTGTGTGTGTGTGGGTGTGTCTCTCTCTCTATGTCTGTGTGTACCAGATACTGATACTGACATGTGCAAAGGTGGCGCCTTGATGCAAGTACGAGAGATGCTCTCTCTCTCTCTCTCTTTCTCTCTCTCTCTCTCTCTCTCTCTCTCTCTCTCTCTCTCTCTCGCGCGCGCGCGCGCGCGCCTCCTAGGTCCGTTACTCCCTCTCTTCGCCATATATACTGTGCACGAGGGGGGAGGTTTCATGTTGAGGCGCTTGAGCTTGAGCAACCTTAGTGAGCAGACGGGAGAGAGAGAGAGAGACCATATCTGTTACATGATGCGCCTGCAACAGGCTGCACGGGCCATTTTCAGGCCCGTGTCGTTTTCAGCCTGAAATCCTGAAAACGAGGGCCTACATACCCCGTGTTGTTTTCAGGCCAAAAGCCTGAAAACAAGGGCCTACAGGCCCCGTGTCGTTTCAGCCCGAAAGCCTGAAAACAAGGGCCTACAGGCCCTGTGTCGTTTCAGGCTAAATAAGGGCCTTTCCGGCCCTCAGTATTTTCAGCCTGAAACTGAGGGCCATTTTCAGGCCCTCATCAGATCGACCTGCCCTGAAACTCAGGCACCAGACCAGGGTTTTAGCTCAGGCCATTTTTGGCCTATTTTCAAGAAAACCTTTGTTTGAGCTTCAACCCCAGGGTCTGGCACGTGTTGGCATTGGCAAGAGCAGCCTCCTAGACGGGCCAGCACTATATAAGACTGGCCCGCCCTGAAGGCTGCAGGTAGTGGGGAGGCCGCTCCTAGGTACTTCCCAGGCACTTCACATGGAGGCAGGAGGCAGTCAGTAGTCTTCAGGATTCGACACCAGCACTCCGGAGGAGCGCTGCAGGAGTAGTGGTAGTGTTAGCACTAGTCTTCAGCGTTGGGCGCTAGTAGCGTTAGGTGTAGTTTTCAGCGTTGGGCGACATAGCTAGAGTAGTACTAGAGAGAGAGAGAGATTGGGCGGAGGCCAGGGATACTTACCTACAGCGCCGTTGCCCCAACTTCGTCTTCGAGGTACCTGCATCACAGCGCCATCTTCACAGGTTAGTACCTG
>BFEA01000244.1:1430887-1438524 GCA_003427395.1 Chara braunii
TGGCCCCGATCCTCTCTCTCTCTCTCTCGAACTGTCTATCTTTCGTGCTCAATCGACTGATCGATCAATCGATCAATCGATTTATCAAAGATCCCATCGAATCGATTGATTCGAAAAGATCTTGACATATCAAGATCCTATTGAATCATTCGATTCGATGGGATCTTCGGTCGATTGATCGATTGATTGATTGCTTGATCGATTGATTGATCGATTGATGGATTGATTGATCTTCCCGACAATGGCCCCAAGGATGACTAGAGCATGGAAAGATGCACACATACACACACACAAACGACCAACCCTATTCCCAGTGATTGGTTTATTGATTGATAGATTGGTTGATCGATTGATTCGTTGTCGGGGGGGTTGCCTCCCGTGCGTGTGCACACAGACGCATACACAAACACATACACACACACACACACATGCACAGATGGTGAAAGCAATCAAGTTTGACTGATTGGTTGGTTGATTGTTTGATTGATCGATTGATCGATCGATTGATTGATTGATTAATTGATTGATTGATTGATTGATTGATTGATCGATTGATTGATTGATTGACTGAGTCGGGATTGGTTGAGATCGAGTTGGGATCGAGTCGGGATCGTTCTCTCTTTTATCGCGAACCTGACTTTGATCCCCGTGATCGCGACCTGGAAATTCATCCCGACGTTCATGATGTGCGATCCTGGCCCCGATCCTCTCTCTCTCTCTCTCGAACTGTCTATCTTTCGTTCTCAATCGATTCATCGATCAATCGATCAATCTGTCAATCAATCAATCAATCAATCGATTTATCAAAGATCCCATCGAATCGATTGATTCGATAGGATCTTGACATATCAAGATCCTATCGAATCATTCGATTCAATGGGATCTTCGGTCATGTGTATAAGAGACAGCTCTCTCCTTCTCAAACTGTCAATCGATTCATCGATCAATCGATCAATCTGTCAATCAATCAATCAATCAATCGATTTATCAAAGATCCCATCGAATCGATTGATTCGATAGGATCTTGACATATCAAGATCCTATCGAATCATTCGATTCAATGGGATCTTCGGTCGATTGATTGATTGATTGATTGGTGGATTCATCGATTGATCGATTGATCGATTGATTGATCTTCCCGACCGTGGCCCCAAGGATGACTAGAGCATAGAAAGATGCACACATACACAGACACAAACTGCCGACCCTAACCCTAGCGATTGGTTTATTGATTGATTGATTCGTTGATCGATTGATTGGTTATCCGGGGGATCGCCTCCCATGCGCGTGCAAACAGACACATACACAAACACACACACATATGCACCCGTGGCGAAAGCAATTTTTATTTGGTTGTTCTCCTTCTTCTTCTTCTTCTTTTTATTCTTCTTCTTCTTACTCTTTTCTCCGACCCAAACTTTCCCTTGCGATTTCCCCGAATCTTTGAATCTTCAAACCAATCGATCGATCGATCGATCAATTAATCACTCAATCAATCGAATAATTTATTGGATTCGTTGATTGATTGATTGATTGATTGGTTGATTGGTTGATCGATCGACTGATCAATTGATCGATTGATTAATCTTCCCGACCGTGGCCCCAAGGATGACTAGACCATGCAAAGATGCGCACACACACACACACAAACAACCAACCCTGACCCCGGTGATTGGTTTATTGATTGATTGGTTGATCGATTGATTGGTTGTCGGGGGGGCCGCCTCCCGTGCGGGTGCACACAAATACACACACACACACAAATACACACACACACACACACACACACATGCACGCGTGGAGAGAGCAATCGAGTTTGACTGATTGGTTGGTTGATTGATTGATAGATTAATTGATCGATCGATTAATTGATTGATTGATTGATTGATTGATCGATTGATTGATTGATTGATAGATCAATAGATTGATTGATTGACTGAGTCGGAATTAGTCGAGATCGAGTCGGGATCGAGTCGAGATCGAGTTGGGATCGCTCTCTCTCTTTCACGATCCCGACCCCGGTATTGATCCTTGCGTTTGCGATGTGAGATTATGGCCCCGATCCTCTCTCTCTCTCTCTCTCTCTCTCTCTCTCTCTCTCTCTCTCTCTCTCTCTCTCTCTCTCTCTCTCTCAAACTGTCTATCTTCCGCGCTCAATCGATTGATCGATCAATCGATCAGTCCATCAATCAATCAATCAATCAATCGATTTATCGAAGATCCCATCGAATCGATTGATTTTATAGGATCGTGAATCATTCGATTCGATTGGATCTTCAGTCGATTGATTGATTGATTGATTGGTTGATCGATCGATTGATCAATTGAGTGATCTTCCCAACCGTGGCCCCAAGGATGACTAGGCCATGGAAAAATGCGCAGATACACACACACAAACGACCGGCCCTAACCCAGGTGATTGGTCTATTGATCGATTGATTGGGTGATCGATTGATTGATTGTCGGGGGGGTCGCCTCTCGTGCGCGTACATACATACACACACACAAACACACATACACATACACGCGTGGTGAAAGCAATCAAGTTTGACTAATTGGTTGGTTGATTGATTGATTGAGCGATTGAGCGATTGATCGATTGATTGATCGATTGATTGATTGATTGATTGATTGATTGATTGATTGATTGATTGATTGATTAATCGATTGATTGATTGATTGACTGAGTCGGGTTTAGTCGAGATCGAGTCGGGATCGCTCTCTCTCTCTTTCGCGATCCCGACCTCGATATTCATCCCGACGTTCGCGATGTGCGATCCTGGCTCCGATCCTCTCTCTCTCTCGAACTATCTATCTTCTGTGCTCAATCGATTAATCGATCAATCGATCAATCCGTCAATCAATCAATCAATCAATCGATTTATCAAAGATACACAAGCACTCACACACATGCACGCATGGTGAAAGCAATCTTTATTTTGTTCTTCTCCTCCTTCTTCCTCTTCTTCTTCTTCTTCTTCTTCTTCTTTTTTTCTCCGGCCCATACTTTCCCTTGCGATTGCCCCGAATCTTTAAATCTCCAAACCAATCGATCGATCGATCGATCAATTAATCTCTCAATCAGTCGAATAATTTAATGGATTGGTTGATTGATTGATTCATTGGTTGATTGATGGATTGATTGATTGATTGGTTGATCGATCGATTTATCGATTGACTGATCTTCCCGACCGTGGCCCCAAGGATGACTAGACCATGGAAAGATGCACGCATACATACACAGAAAATGGTCAACCCTAACCCCGATGATTGGTTTATTGATTGATTGATTGGTTGATTGATTGATTGGTTGTCGGGGGGTTCGCCTCCCGTGCGCGTGCACACAAATAGACACACAAAAACACACGCACACATACACACGTGGGGAAAGCGATCGAGTTTGATTGATTGGTTATTTGATTGATTGATTCATTCATTCATTAATTCATTAATTGATCGATTGATTGATTGATTGATTGATTAATTGATTGATTGATTGATTGATTGATTGATTGATCGATTGATTGATTGATTGATCGATTGATTGATTGATTGACTGAGTTGGGATTAGTAGAGATCAAGTCAGGATCGAGTGGGGATCACTCTCTCTCTTTCACGATCCCGACCTTCATCCCCGTGATCCCGGACATGATATTGATCCCGACGTTTGCAAAGTGTCATCCTGACCCCGATCCTCTTTCTCACTCTCTATCGAACTGTCTATCAATTGATTGATCGCTCAATTGATTGATCGATCAATCGGTCAATCCGTCAATCAATCAATCAATCAATTAACTTATCGAAGATCTCATCGAATCGATTGATTTGATAGGATCTTGACATATCGAGATCCTATCGAATCATTCAATTCAATGGGGTCTTTGGTCGATTGATTGATTGATTAATTGGTTGATCGATCGATTGATCGATTGATTGATTGATCGGTTGATCGATTGATTGATCTTCCCGACCGTTGCCATAAGGATGACTAGACCATGGAAAAATCCACACATACACACACACAAACGACCGACCCTAACCCCGGTGATTGGTTTATTGATTGATTGATTCGTTGATCGATTCATTGGTTGTTGGGGGGGTCGCCTCCCGTGCGCGTACACACATACACACATACACACACACAAACACACACACACACATGCACGCGTGGCGAAAGCAATCAAGTTTGACCGATTGGTTGGTTGATTGATTGATTGATCGATTGATCTATTGATTGATCGATTGATCGAGTCATTGATTGATTGATTGATTAATTGATTGATTGATTGATTGATTGATTGATTGATTGATTGATCGATTGATTGATTAATTGATTGACTAAATCGGGATTAGTCGAGATCGAGTCAGGACCCCTCTCTCTCTTTCACGATCCCAACTTTGATCCCCTCGATCCCGACCTCGATATTCATCCCGACGTTTACGATGTGCGATCCTGGCTCCGATCCTCTCTCTCTCTCGAACTGTCTATCTTTCGTGCTCAATTGATTGATCGATCAATCGATCAATCTGTGAATCAATCAATCAATCAATCGATTTATCAAAGATCTCATCGAATCGATTGATTCGATTGGATCTTGACATATCAAGATCCTATCAAATCATTCGATTCGATGGGATCTTCGGACGATTGATTGATTGATTGATTGGTTGATCGATCGATTGATCGATTGATCGATTGATTGATTTTCCTGACCGTGGCCCCAAGGATGACTAGAGCATGGAAAGATGCACACATACACACACACAAACGACCGACCCAAACCCCAATGATTGGTTTATTGATTGATTAATTGGTTGATCGATTGATTGGTTGATCGATTGATTGGTTGTCGGGGGGGTTGCCTCCCGTGTGCGTGCACACAGACACATACACAAACACACACACACATGCACGCGTGGCGAAAGCAATCAAGTTTGACTGATTGGTTGATTGATTGATTGATTGATTGATTGATTGATTGATTGATTGATTGATTAATTGATTGATTGATTGATTGATTGATCGATTGACTGAGTCCGTATTGGTCGAGGTTGAGTCGGGATCGAGTCGGGATAGCTCTCTCTCTTTCTCGATTCCGACTTTGAACCTCACGATCCCGACCGTGATATTCATCCCAACGTTCGCGATGTGCAATCTTGGCCCTGATCCCCTCTCTCGCTCTCGAACTGTTTATCTTCCGTGCTCAATCGATGGATTGATCAATCGATCAATCCTTCAATCAATCAATCAATCAATCGATTTATCAAAAATCCCATCGAATCGATTGATTCGATCGGATCTTGACATATCAAGATCCTATCGAATCATTCGATTCGATGAGATCTTCGGTCGATTGATTGGTTGATCGATCGATTGATCGATTGATTGTTCTTCCCGACTGTCGCCCCAAGGATGACTACAACATGGAAAGATGCACACCTATACACACACAAACGGCCGACCCTAACCCCTGTGATTGGTTTATTGATTGATTGATTGGTTGATCGATTGGTTGGTTGTCGGGGGGGTCGTCTCCCGTGCGTGTGGACACAGACGCATACACAAACACACACACACACACACACATACACGGGTGGCGAAAGCAATTTTTATTTTGTTGTTGTTGTTCTTCTTCTTCTTTTCTCCAGCTCATACTTTCCTTCGCTATTCCCTTGAATCTTTGAATCTTCAAACCAATCGATCGATCGATCCATCAATTAATCACTCAATCAATCAAATAATTTAATGGATTGGTTGATTGATTGATTGATTGATTGATTGATTGATTGATTGGTTGGTTGATCGATCAATTGATCGATTGGTTGATCTTCCCGACCGTGGCCCCAAGGATGACTAGACCATGAAAAAATGCACACACATACACACGCACAAACAGCCGACCCTAACCTTGGTGATTGGTTTATTGATTGATTGATTGGTTGATTGATTGATTGGTTGTCGGGGGGGTCGCTTCCTGTGCGCGTGCACACAATCGATCAATCAAACACACAAACACATGCACGTGTGGTGAAAGCAATCAAGTTTGAATGATTGGCTGGTTGATTGATTGATTGATCGATTGATTGATTGATTGATTGATTGATTGATTGATTGATTGATTGATTGATTGATCGATCGATTGATTGATTGATTGATTGACTGAGTCAGGATTAGTCGAGATCGAGTCGGGATGGAGTCGGGATCGCTCTCTCTCTTTCGTGATCCCGACCTTGATCACCGCAATCCCGACCCCGATATTCATCCCGACGTTCACGATGTACTATCGTGGCCCCGATCCTCTCTCTCTCTCGAACTATCTATCTTCCGTGCTCAATCGATTGATCAATCAATCGATCAATCCGTCAATCAATCAATCAATCAATCGATTTATTAAAGATCCCATCGAATCGACTTATTCAAAAGGATCTTTATATATCAAGATCCTTTCGAATCATTCGATTCGATGGGATCTTCGGTCGATTGATTGATTGATTGATTGGTTGATTGATCGATTGATCGATTGATCGATTGATCGATTGATTGATCTTCCTGACCGTGGTACCAAGGATGAGTAGACCATGGAAAAATGCACACATA
This sequence comes from Chara braunii, assembly GCA_003427395.1. Taxonomy (NCBI): domain Eukaryota; kingdom Viridiplantae; phylum Streptophyta; class Charophyceae; order Charales; family Characeae; genus Chara; species Chara braunii. The sequence continues at coordinate 1,437,486 of BFEA01000244.1, forward strand.
CACACACACAAACGGTCGACCCTAACCCCGGTGATTGGTTTATTGATTGATTGATTGGTTGGTCGATTGATTGGTTGTCGGGGGGGTCACCTCCCGTGCGCGTGCACAGAGACACACACACAAACACAGACACACATGCACGTGTGGCGAAAGCAATTTTTATTTTATTGTTGTTCTTCTTCTTCTTCTTCTTTTCTCCGACCCAGACCTAAACTTTTCTTCGAGAGAGGGAGAGAGAGAAAGAGGGAAAGAGAGAGGAAGAGAGAGCGATCCCGACTTGATCCCCACTCGATCCCGACTAATCCTGACTCGATCCCGACTCGATCCAGACTCGATCCCGACTCGATCCCAACTCGATCCCGACTCGATCCATTAATCAATAAATTAATCAGTCAACCAACCAATCAGTCAATCAATCAACTTTGAGTGATTGATTATTTTGATTGATTGATTGGTTGATTGATTGACTGATTGACTGATTTGATTGATCGATTGATTGATTGATTGGTTGATTGAACCGATCCGGAGCCCGATCGATCGATTGATTGATTGATTGAATTGATAGATTTGATAGATTGATTTGATTGATTTGATTGACTGATTAATTGATTGATTGATTGGTGGGAGAGGGGTCCTCCCTCCCCTCCCCCCGGCACACGCACACACACATACACAGAGACACACACACACATACACTCGCACACACACGCGCATGCACACACACACGCACACAGGCACGCACTAGCTAGTCATAGTAGGATAAATAGGATCGAAATGCAGATCGAACATACATAATCATCATCGCATAGTGTGAGGGGCCTGGCGCGATACACAGGAAGAAAGCGCCAGGCTCATATCGTACACGGATGAGGAGGAGGGGAATGAGACGAAGAGGGGGAAGGAGATGAGAATGTCGTCAACAAATGTGGTCGCTATGTACATGTGGACGAATCGCAATGTCACAAATCTCTCTGTCTCTCTCTCTCTCTCTCTCTCTCTCTCTCTCTCTCTCTCTCTCTCTCTCTCTCTCTCTCTCTCT
>BFEA01000244.1:1441674-1480031 GCA_003427395.1 Chara braunii
CTCTCTCTCTCTCTCTCTCTCTCTCTCTCTCTCTCTCAATTAATCAATCAATGAATTTGATCGATTGATTGATTGATTTTTTATTTTTCCCGGTAAATGGTACGTAATGGCTAAACGAACATGCATGCAGACGGGAGGAGGGGAAGGTTGGAGTATGCATCATAATACACGTTAGGTTAGCATCTAATTTTGCTACCTGTATATTCGTTGTTTTTTCATGGTGGTCTCCACAGACGGACATGCATCTGCTGTATTCGGCGATCACCTTGCCGATGCTCTCACGGAAGAGAAATGCCTTGAGGAATGCCGTGAACGATACGAGTATACCGCGGCTTTGGAGATTCATGAGAAGGATGAGTGTAAGCGTCGGTCTTGGTATAAAGTGTCCTACGGTGTTCGAGGTAAGGTTCCAAACGATTCCGTGTTGAAGAGACAATGTAGCCGCTACATGACAGACAATGAAGACTTTCGGTGGACCCAGGACGAGTTGCTCATGATGTTGAAGAAGAAGGAGGTGGAACTGGCTGCACTCAGGAGTGCGTTTGGAAAAATTGAATTGAATGCACAATCAATGGTTAAAAGTTTCCTTGAAAAGAAACAAAGTGAAGAGGTGAGAGATTTTTTTTTGTCCGGTAATGTGGAGGTGAGGAAGGAGGATGATGTTGGCGAGGACATCGACAAACAATTTAGGCATTTAATGCAATCCAGCATTACAAATGGGTTGCTTGACCAAGTTGTTGAGCTTAGTGGTAGAATTGATCCGCATGTGTGGCAAGAGTGTGAGACTTTGCGTCTACGATGTGAAGCAGCCAAGAGTGGGATCAGAAAATTGTTGTCGGCGGGTGGCTTGCCATCTATTGATCCTTCTTTTGCATCGGAAATGTTTGAGCTTTCATTAGTTGAAACTTTGGAAGAGTTTCCAAAAAACTCTTTGATTGTTATGTTGGAATCATTAAGAAAAGTTGGTTTAGAGCTTGCACATAGAAATGCATTCTTGGAGGTGCAGAATACAATGAGGTTTCCGGTTAGCGACAATCTATTGAGGGCGGTGGTTGTTAGTCTCGGACAGTTGTACAAAGAGACGAGGGAAGAGTTATTAGACGTTATGTTTAGGGAGCATTTCTGGGATCGATGCTATCAGGGACTGACGCATGGCCTGATGACGAATTGTAAGGAACAATCGTACACCCTCAAAATTTTATTAGCAAATGTTATTAGTGTTCATTCCCCAGTACGGTTTATGACGGATATGGAGCATGTGAAAAGAGAATTGAATGCTCTCGCGAGCATAAATAAACAAATGAGAGCAAATTACATGAGGTGGTGCTCGCATTGGTTCAAGCTCTGAGGCGTCCATGTCCACACTGTGGCTCTACCTGCCATTTCCGAAGGGGGACAAAAGAAACATAAATGATTTGACGGTTGTTAGACCTAGGTGTGACAACACAACAAACCTTTATCCTGAAGGAGATGTCGTTGTTGATGAGCGCGAGGCGTTCACAATAGAAGAAAGGAGGATGCAACTTTGTCGACAGGATGATGTAGATGAATAATGCGATTTGTGTTTATCGTTGAATATGCAGTGAGTTGTATTGGAGTGAGAAAATTGGAAGCGGGAGCAGCTAGAGTCGGAGGGAGAACGAGGAGTTGGACTGGGATGGCGTGAGGAACGCGTGGTTTGAAAATTTTTTCATTTCATTAATGATGATAACATTTGAAAGGGTTTTATGATAAGACGCTTGAATTTTATATTTTTTCTCTCTTATTTAAGTCATCTCTCTGTTTTTTTTTTTTTTTTTTTTTTTTGCATTTATTTTTTTTGACAACTATTCTTTGCATTGGAAAAAAATGTTGTTGTTGTATACAAATAAAGGTTGCCTTAGTCGTTTGTTGGTATGTGATCTCGTGTTGTACATGTTCATGGTTATGGAGATGATATTAATGTTTAGTTGCTAACTTTTGTCAAATTTTGTTTTTCAATATTGTATGGTCTTTTGTGTTCATTCTCATATTGTTCTACTTGTTCTTGAAAAACAACCAGGTGAGTATTCCTCAAAATATAGACAAAATATAATATAATATTCAAAAGCGGTTAAGATGAGTAAGAAGTTTAGAAATAAGAAAAAAAAGTAGGCATAAAGGTTGTGTGATGTCATAATGTAAATGAATAATTAGAAAGGAAGAGTTTTGATAGTAAATAAAAAAACAACAATAAATTTAGGTCGTCTCTCAGTAAACGGTATCGAAGGAAAGAAAAAAAATGCTCGAGAATAAACAAGGTACGTGTGACTGTTCTACATGAAGCAAAATATTATTGGGAGGGTCGGGTCACATTATGTATTTCGAATGAATATTGCAGAAGGAACCAGTCCGATAAGAAGGAATAACGCTGACAATAAACGTAGTATTTTTCCCAAGGCACCCCTGCTATCCCGAATGACCTCCTCTCGCCTTGACCCGTTCCAAGAAATCCTGTTCTCTACGCCCTTTGCTCCTATCTCATCAAAGTCGCCCAAGCAAAAGAGGAGAAGAAAGGTGATGCCACCAACGGTTTGTCCGACCTCGATGGCTAGGAATGACTCTTCCTGCAACCACGACCTTCGAGGCTGGCTGGGGAGAGGTGCGGCACGCCACATAGACCCATTTATGGGGATGGTGCAATGTTGTTGAGGTGGAGCCAACACCTACTTCTGAGATCTGAGCCTCGTGCTCAGGCGAGGAGAATGGGTACTACGGACTACTTCTTAGCGATCGGGGCTCGGAAAGGTCGGCGAATACATTTTACCTTCTTCAAATCTTTTGTGGACGGATGACAGACTTAGGATACCTAAGGCTGGTCGCAAGTAGGAGCCGCCTCGATTAATGTGGATTGGAGCCAAAAGAAGTTCTGATCCCAGTGACAAATTTATTCGAACAGGAAAGTAAGCCCTGCCAAAGAATGACAAAGGGCAAACGTGGACAAACGAGGTATGTATGACTCTATCACATGGGGCCCTTAAAAGACTAAGGGGCGTATAGGATCACAAATCGAACATAAGAACCGAATAAGGCATAGCAACAATATAAGAGGCGCCTTAATTAACCTCAATAGAAGTCCAAAAAAATTATGGTCCCGATTAAACATTTGCACAAACATGAAAGTGGACCTATGCATCTATATTTGCACGAACAAAGAAATTTCGATCTCAATTAACATTGATTAACCTCGATAATCGCGCTTAAAAAAAATAAAATATGAACTGACTCCTTATTTTCTTTGATCTTCTATGCTTCGTATTTCAATTGCGTTTTATGTGTTGCACTACGTCTTCTTTGTTTTTTTTGTCTTTTTTTTTTCCTATTTGATACTATATTACTCTTCTTCATATAATTACATCTATATATAGATATTTTGAGGTGTATTTTTTTCGTTGCGCGCCGAAATATGCATCTTATTCGTCCTACTTGTTGTGACGTGCCCATGTACAAAGACGTACGTACGTGCCCATTAATATGGCAGAGGACCAAGGTCCACATGACGATTCAACCAACAGTAATTTATCCACCGTTCCAACCTTCTCTTTACTTGTTGATAGGTCCTTGCATGTTTTGTGGAAGCGTCGCAAACGCCTTCGCCGTTGTGGAAGGGCTGTCAAGGATCCTTTGGTGCCTTCGCCGATAATATCAGAGTGTACTTGGTGTCCTTACGTTGTTCCAGGTCAAGTCGGTTTGTCGTCGTTTAACCGCCCTTCTTCCTCATCCAACCATGGATTGGGATTGCGTATAGGTTCGGATTTTACTCTCGGTTGCTCTGCGAGTGAGACAATGATGTCATCGCAACACGAACACCGCAAACGAGAACCACCAGTTTTCCAAAGTCGTCGAACGCGAAGGTCTTTATAACAGGCGGTAGGTGTTGTAGGTGAGGGGATTGCTCCCAAGAGAGATAAACAACCGATGGTAACTTAAGATGATGGTCCTGATTGTTCTCCCGAAGAACAATATAGTGATAGGTCTCTATCTTTTCGACATGCGATTCCATTGATGAATGATTTCTCAAGTCCTGTGTTTTTTAAAAGAACAAATCAAGAAAATATTAATGTTCGTACATATCGCATTAGTTCTCATGAAAATTTTTCTATGACCTTGCAAAATTAACGTCCGCTTAAAATTCGTACGGATGTTGCAATAAATGCAGATTCCGTTTCGATGGTTGAAAAATCGGTTTTACTCGATGATTTTCCCTTGCACTCGACACATGTGCACAATTGTTCATCGTCGACATTGACTGTCAATGTCCAACAAAAATGTGTGGAGAGCAACCTTTCTCCCACTTTGACAAATGTTCATGCACATCCATCTTTTGGTGTCACGACCCAACCGAATTCGCCGAACACATTGATTAGAAAGTTTTTAGGATCTCATAATCGACGAAGAAGATTATTATTATGGAAGCCGATTCGTTCAAGGCGCAACAGACGGTACCGTATGTTGTTGATTTGACGACTGCGTGCCAATAAAGCCGTGCGTCGTTTGAAACTTGGATCATTATCGTCAATGCCTCACTGTGTGTTATCGGGCTATGATGGAAGTGCAATAGTTGTTGAAAGTACTGTACAGGCTGGTGGAGGAACTGAACGAGTCGATAGAATGAATGCGAATGAATCATATTCTAAGTTACTTAAGATTTCAAAATGAAGGAAAAGTCAAGGAAGACGATCAAACTTTCATGTTAAACGTATGCGTGCATTGGGAGATGCGTTAAGAATCATAGGAGGAAATAAGATGTGCGTGCTCATAGAGATTTTGTGCGTGGTGTGAGACAAAGTTTGTTCGTTGTGAACATCCTTCGAGAATTCGAGTGAGTGTCTCTGCGTAATCGAGGAGTGAATCTTCTCCTGGTAGACAATCGTGGAGTCAATCTTCTCGGGCGAGGCACTCGTGGAGTTGTGATCGCGAGCGAGACAATCGCATAATCCATCCGTGAGAAATTGAAATTCAATGAACAATCGTGAAGACCGTGAGTCAAATAGTCGCGAGGAAGAAATGAATGATTTGCATGATGTTCCGACTCCTGATCTGAATGCACTCCCATTGGCACCCATGACAACAACGTATGCGGCGGTTGAGAACACCGTAGCGATTCTTGGGAATGCTAACACTGTTGAACCGTTCGGCATTGACGGTCGAGATCTGTGTAAGCGTTGTGGTGCTAAATTGTGGGATCATGAAAGAAAATGGACAAAGATGTGTTGTCAAAAAGGTACAAAACGTTTTCCTTTATGGAAATGACCTTGTGAAGGTTCCCCAGAGCATAAAATTCTTTCCCTTTGGACGTCTCAAGCTTCCGACGGTCGATTCCTTCGAAGCAAGTCGAGGATAATTAATAATAATTTATCTCTTGCATCCTCGCGGTTGAAGCAGTCGAGTGATGGTGTTGGAGGATTCCAGGGCTAACTTAGGGCTCAAGGTTCAATCTTTCATCGTGTTGGTGCATTGGTTGTAGGGGAAGGGAAATGTCCTCAGTTTGCCCAACTGTACTTGCACGATCCTCAACGTTTGGACGATGCGATTGATGGAAGGGTAAATTTTCTTAACTTACCTGCACATACATCAAATGCCGAACTTGATCGAGCGAAACGCATATTGAGAAGGTTTCACGAATTACTACAACAATGTAACAATTACGTGAAGAATTTTATGACGGTTGATGACCTTCCGCTGGAAGCGTTAAATGGAAGGAAGTTGGTCATAAATCTAGACGTCATGCCTGATGAAGAACATGCAAGGGCCGTTATAACTGTCCTATGAGTTTACATGAAGTGCGTGTTTTGATGGCCGATGAACTCCTTCCTAGTGAGCTCGAGATTCATTTGCGTGCTCCTCTTCCGGGTAAGCGGCAGACCGTTGTGGTTCCGGAATGTTCTCGAGCGCACGACTGCTTAAGGTTTGTTTTACTTTTCCTTGAGGGAATTGTTAGTTGGTCTGTCCGACGTGCCTCGAAAGTTGGATGGCCGCCAGGACTTAGTGTCAAGGAGTACTATGCATTTCACCTTCACAAGCGCGATGGTGAAATACCTTTCCTCCTTTATGCAGCACGTCTCTTCCACGAGTTTTGTTGCATGGCGTACACTAAAGTTGAATCCCTCCGCTTAAAATGTGTGAGATTCCACCAAAAAGAATTGCACTCGGAGTATTATCAAGATTTACGGGACACTGTGCAACAAAATCAATGTGGTGAGGGTGTTGGGACAAAAGTGGTTTTACCATCAACGTTCACAGGGGGACCCCGATATGAGTGAAAGATATTACGACAGCATGACAATTGTGAGGCGATTCGAAAAACATGATTTTTTCATCACTATGACGTGCTGCACTAACTGACCAGAGATTAAACAAACCCTGTTGCCAGGTCAATGTCCTAACGACAGGTCGGATCTTCTTGGGCGAGTGTTCAAAGGTTATCTTGCACGGCTGATTGATGAGATAAAGAACAAATGAATATTTGGTAGAGTGACTGGAATGTTGTATGTGGTGGAGTTTCAAAAAAGGGGTCTACCACACGCACATATATTGGTTATCCTACATCCGGATGATAAAATTCGGGATGCGGATGCTGTTGACAATTTGGTGTGTGCCGAGATTCCTCCGGAAGAAGAATTGAGAGAAAGGGTAACCAAGTTCATGTTGCACGGGATTTGCGGTGCGGAGAAACGCGACGCTTCCTGTACGGAGGACAGAGAATGCACAAAAGCGTTTCCAAAAGATTTCATTTCAACAACAACATTCAAAGACGAACAAACGTAACCTTCATATAGAAGAAGAAAACCAAGTGACGGTGGTTTTACGATTGTTCAAAGTGGTGTCGTTTACGACAATCGGCGTGTGGTCCCGTATAACCTGTACTTGCTAATGAGGTTTAATTGCCCCTTAAATGTTGAATATTGTGCTAACATCGAGGCATGCAAATACGTGTATAAGTACGTGTACAAAGGGTGCAATCGTGCTATGGTTTGCGAATAAGATAATATTGCCTCCATCGACGAGGTCAAATTGTATCAAGATATGCATGTTGTAGGTGCATGCGAAGCATGCTGGCGTCTATTTGAGTTCGACGTTGCAGAACAATGACCCACAGTCGAAAAATTGTCCGTGCATCTCGAAAACATGCAAAAAGTGCAATTCGAACCTGGGACTGAGCATGACGTTGTTGAAATGAACCCCCCAAAACGAAATTGACGGCATGGATGAAATATAATTCTTTGAACGAGCGTGTTCCTAAAGAGGAGTTTCCTCTTTACACAAAAATCGTTAATACTCATGTAGGGGATAACAAACATAAAAAGTGGAACCAAAGAAAGCGTGACCTTCATGATGGTCTCTTCGAAAAAGATATCTCGGTTGCATCACGTGAGGATCACGGAAGGGGAACGATTCTATCTGCACGTGTTGCTAAACCATGAACATTCTCGCGGGGTGCGTTTTTTTGCCAAAATGCGTACGGTGGACGGAGACGATTTTTTTTCATTCCGATCCGTGTGTCTTCGATTGGGCCTTTTGCAAACAGACGATGCATACGATTAATGCATAGACACAACCACTTCACATTACATGTTTGAAGAAGTTCGTAAAATATTTGCTATGGTTCTTGCGTTTGGTCCGGTGAACGATCCGGTCCGTTTCTTCGGACGATATTGGGATAAAATGTGTGACGGTTTTCAGTATCACGCAGGCAATGAAATTGTTCCCTTGAACATTTTGCAATCGTTAATGTTATTCAAACTTGACCGTATTTTGTAAGAGTCTGGAAAAAACATCCATCAATTTTGCCTTTATTATCCAACACCCGATGGGAAAATGATTGCTGAGAACATAACCAGACATTACGAGAACAAAACGGTATCTTCGATTCTAAACGACGAGTTGTTGTATGATCCGATTCAAATGCAACGCAAATATAACTCTAATTTTCGACGTCTTCGTCCACGTCAACGAGTGTTGGTGGAAAGAGTCGTTCTGGCTGTGCAAGAAAAAAAACCGTTGCGTGCTTTTGTCGATGCACCGGCTGGAACACGAAAAACTTTTTGCATTGAAACGATTTTGACAGACATCAGGTCGCGTTTTGCCATTGCACTGACCGTCGCGTCCAGTGGCATAGTGGCGACTCTTTTGACGGCGGGTCGAACGTTTTACTCACGATTTCACGCACCTTTGAAACCTGATAACACGCGTCCCTTCTTGATTCCGAAACAAAATGATCTTGTGAGGCTTATCTGTCGTGCCGACTTGATTGTTTGGGACGATGCTCCGATGAGTAACAAGTTTCACTTGGAAATTCTTGACATTACGCTTCGGGACCTCTGTAACAATGACGAGCCATTTGGTGGAAAAATTCTACTTCTAGCTGGGGATTTTAGACAGGTTTTGCCCGTTGTGAAACACGGATCGAGGGCGCAACAAATTGATGCGTTCATGAAAATGTCTCCTTTGTGGAAACTTTTTGAGGTTCATCAACTGACCAAAAATATGTGAATCTTAAGCTTAGGGAATGATGAAATGGCACGAATGTATGCCAACTTTTTTATGCGCATTGGAAATGGTGACCATCCTCGTGTTGTTCCTAATGAACCTGCTGCGGTCAGATTGTCACGTGAGATTTGTACGGATAGACCAATTGATGAGTTGATTTCATGGATATTTGATGATGTGTCAAACCAGGTGGGGGATGCCGAGTATTTCTTGCCTTGATTAATTCTATGCCCTACTAATGACGACGCCATTCTGTTAACAAACGTGTTCTTGACGATTTTTCTCGGAGGTGCGTGACCTTTTCAGCATTGATTATCCTGATTCGGATGATACCGGGCTTGGTATTCCGCAAAAGTTTTTAAACTTTCTCGACAAATATGGCCTTTAACCTCACAAGCTGCACTTAAAAATTGGTGCGTCTGTGATGCTTTTGCAAAATTTGTCACCGAAGCAAAGACTTTGCAACGGTACAAGGTTGATTCTCAAGAAGATCGTTAATGATGATTTGTTGGAAGTGACAATAATGCACACGGGTAAAACAACACTGATCCCCAAGATTGATCTGACCAGCGATGGTGAGACCATGGGGTTTAAATGGTTTAGGAGGCAATTTTTCAGTCAATCTTTCTTTTGCTGTAACGATTAACAAGTCGCAAGGACAAACCGAATCGCGTGTCGGGGTTTGGCTACGCAAACTGATTTTTGCGCATGGCCAACTATACGTTGCTTTGTCGCGTGTTGGCCATCCCAACAACATCCGTGTTGCGTTGCCTGATAATTTTTTTTTAACGAAGAATATTGTATATCATGAACTTTTGGGATGAGTTTTTTTTTTTTTTTTTTCATCGAGCCTTGGCATTCCAAATAATTCAGTCATATTCTTTCTTTGCAGGCGACTCCCGAATGCCACATAAGTACGACTCTCGTGTTAAGAGGAAAGCAATAAGAAATAACAATACCACTCAATATGATACGAATGTTACGTCAAAAGTTGGAGGTGAACATTCGGAGAGGTCGAAGAAAAGTAAAAATGATGAGAGGTCGGTGAATCTTGGAAGTGAACATCCTCAGGACGATCATCCTGTTCTTGGTGGACGATCATCCTGTTCTTGGTGAGGTTGAACGTCGATGTTCGCAAGGAATACCCTTAATGATGCTGAGAACATGGTTGTGGAGGGGGGTGGTGACGATTGTCTTGCCAATGGGGATGGTTCGCATAGAGGTCAGTCAGGTAGGCCTATTAACCTTACATTTGCCGATGATGAGGATGATGACGTTACAGGCGATTCAAAACAAGACTGTGTTGAATCTACATTCAAGAGGAGAAAGAGTGTGGTGCGAAAACTAATTTTTTGGATTCCCCCGAAGTGTCGGAGCTTACCTTGGCTGATAATCAGGTGGGACGACAACATGTTGTTGATGAAACGGGGACTCATATTATGAGAGCGCTTAATGCACTTCCTGATGATGCACTTGCATCTCTTCCGTTTTGTGCACCGTTCGCTGGACGTGCATGTGTTCATGATCCGTGTTCACAATCTCAACGCAGTGGACGCGAAAGAGATGTTTGCGGGAAATTGCGGCACATCGCAACCACAAAATCCTCCGGGGGCTATGGTGGTGCCCGATGATAACGATGCATCCACAATCCGCACTCCGAATCCGCGCACTTAACTTGCTAGATGGTTTGACGATGTGAAGAAGGTTGGCATCCAAAATGTCTTGACTGAGGTGCTTTTTGAAATGTTTGTCAAAAGTGCCACAGTCGTAAAAGATGGACGAATATGGGACAACTTCCTGGAGTGGAAAAAAAACAAACTCACTCATATACGGTTGGAACGACAATTCCATCTTCCTTCAGACCCGTTGAATGTTTCGGATTTGGAGGCTTCTTCCATATTGCAATCACTTTTGACCGATGAGTTCGTGACTCTCTCTAATGAGGAAATTACTAGGATGACATTAGATTTGCCACATTGTCCGACAGAAGGGACCACTAACCCTTTCACTGATATGCACGGATACAGCAGCTTCTCAAAAGGATTCCTCCCGTGGTTGCTTCTTCCACTCCTCATTCTGCTCCGATCCGTAGACTCCCCCTTCAAGCAACATCTCCTCCAAATTTTCAACGTCTTGCAGATTATGCTTCACCCTCCAATATGTCAACGCCGATTGTCACTACTTCTGTTATTGTTTCTGCTTTGCCAGCCGCTACGCCTACTCCGTCTCCTGTCAATTGTGTTGTGACCGCTCATACGTCATCAAGAGATCACCTGCAGGTCCATACAGGACCATTGGAACAACAAAGTTGTTCTAATTCTAACATTACCATGTATGACTCTGTTAAATCTATTGGTCCAAAAAATATACTTGTGCACCTGTCTTATCTTGACAGTTCTCACAAGGTGCAAGATATTGTGGAAGCAGCAACGAAATTGAATACGAGTATGAACACTTGGAGATATGTGGATGCTGTAATTCATCTCGATTACAATCGACAAAGACAGGCTCGATTCGAAACTTTCGAGGAGTATCATCGCAAAGCGTTGCAACGAGTTTCTGTTCGTGAGCTATTACAAGAGTATCGTTCCAGTGAAGGAAGTTGATTGGTCTTATTAGAGAGATAGGAAGACAAAGATGTTGATTGGGCGGTTGTCCGGACGTTGCCTTAATGACAAATCTTTATTCAGTAACGTAATTGCCCCTACAAGAGAGATGGGAAGGGAAAGACAAATAAATAAGGGGGGAAGGGGAGAGAGAGAGAGAGAGAGAGAGAGAGAGAGAGAACTTAAATAATTTTGACGTAATATTATTCTGCTTTTTTAAGTCAATATTGATTCCACTCCGCAATAATTGTGCCTTGATCATACTCGGCCACTTGCTTACTTAAATGAAACGAAAAATCTTTATATCGAACTTTTTTTCTTTTTATACTCGTGTTCGTTTTTTTTTTATTCTTTGCTCTTTCGTTGCTCCTCTCTCTCTCTCTTTTAATGTATCTCTCCATCTCTCTCTCTCTCTCTCTCTCTCTCTCTCTCTCTATCTATCTATCTATCTATCTATCTATCTATCTATTTAGCTATCTATCTATCTATCTATCTATCTATCTATCTATCTATCTCTATCTTTTTCTTTTTTCTTTCTTTCTTTGTCTATCTCTGTCTCTCCTCGCCCTTTCTCTTACTTTTTTTTTTTCTTTTCTATTTGTCATTTTTTTAATTCATGAATTAAACTCGGACTTCGTAGCCAGTTACTCTTATTTCTACGGGCGTGGCCTGCACCGCCCGCACCGCGGGGGATTAGCTAGTTACTATTATTGGTTATTTCGTATTTCGGGGGATTGAGAGACCTATTGAACAGGCAAATTCGAGCGTTTTTATTATTAAATTCTCGAAACAAACATTATGCACTGTTCAAGCTTTTCCTTTGATTATTGGCTTCTTATCTGGGCGATCAGTCCCACCTACCCCATCTATGCTGTTGCACTCTCTTCTCTTCTCTTCCCCTCTCCTTCCGTCTACGGGTACTTCCTACTGCGACATTGGTAAGTTGCCACGTCAGCAGGCCACATCAGCAGTCCCGTGGCCCATGCCCATGAACACTCGTTCATAGACAACTGTCATGGACCAGAAGCCAGGGGAAACAACCGAGGCCTTTCAGGCCTGAATGCTGACTTTGATTACCGAAGCTAAGCAACGGTCGGATGCGGTAGCAGCGGCAGAGAAGAAGAAGACAAAGGATGTAGAAAAAGCACATCTACTAGCGGTTGAACAACAACGTCAGCACGATGAGGCAGCAGCAAGGGCTGCCGGTGAGGAACGTAACATTCGACATGAGAACGTATTCGGAGAGGAGCGAACTTTACTTGCTATGGTAGAAGAATGGCGGACCGAGGCAGAGAATGGTGAACTCAGCGACAACCCACTCAAGATCTCGTTATTGCTCTACCCACTCGTGGTTCCTGGCGACGTGCATTGCACAACAGGAGGATATCCATTGCCTTGACGACGCGATCAAGCAAGTCAACAGCCGCCTAAAGCAGCTGGAGCAACTACCTGTCGCCGGCCCCGGCGCCAACTCCTCCAACACTGCCGATCGCCTCAATTCCTTGGAGATCGACGTCGGAACGCTCAAGGACAGCGCACAGCTACAACATGCGGCCACTCAACAAAGTGAGCAGCAGATCTGTGTTGCAGCCACTCGCCCTAGCACATTGCCGCGCGAGACCATTCTGAAGTTCGATTGCCAACTAATCTTCTACGGTGCCACGATGACGGACGCGATTCCATGGTTCCGACAGTTCGATCTCAAGCTAGAGATCCACCAAACCAGCGAAGCCAAATGACACGCGTATCTCTACTCTCGATCGGGGGGCACGTGGCAACCTTGGCTGGACAATATGTTGTCCGCGTACGGGGTGGTGGTCTCCGAACTACATACCAAAATCAGTTGGGCTGATCTGAAGGCGACATGGCACAAGCGGTTCCAAATAGAGCCGCCCGAACTTCAAGCAATGGACAAACTGATGAAGTTCCACCAGAACACGTTGCCAAGCGGAGATTGGATTGCTGAGTACCAACGCTTGACATCCACGCCGGGTGCACCAATGGGCTTTATGGTCTTCAAACACTACTTCATGGCAAGGTTGTGTCCGATATTGTCAAACACTTTGACTCACGTCGCGAAGACTCTAACTACAACGACAGGGCTGTTCCACAAGGCCGCACAGATTATTGTCACGAACACGGCAGCCAAGGACCTTGGTCGTTCGCCTGCAGCGGACCCGAGCAGCGAAAGCACCAACCGAAAGTGGTCGTGGTCATGGCGGCAACGCCGACCGACCCTTCAAGTGAGGCCACGACAGATCGAAGACCAACACCACGTCAAACCCCGGGCCCGACGTAGCAGCTCAAGACCCATGGACCCACTACGGTCCTTCGGAACAGGTATCCAAGATACGCACAAGATTCCGATATTGTTTGTGGTGCAATAGAGATCTCCACGACACAGACGACTGTCCTTTGAAAACCAAGGGCAAACAGTTGGGAAAGTGAGCACCGCCGGGAGTGATGTGACGACACTCTCGACGCCTTTGGAACCGGTTGCTGCGCGGGCGACCGCCCTTAGTTTCAAGGCACATGCGGAAGTCGATAGTCCTCTTATCTTATATTCTTATGAGGACTATGTTGTCCGACTCGTACCTTCGCTGGGCACTCATGCTCAAGGACAAGATGTGTGTGCGGTATCTTCTCCATTCGGAAGCGGCGACTTATCATCTTCAAGTGGTTCTTCACGAGGCTTGACGCACGAGTTCAACATAGAGGTATTGGACTCGGTCACGTCTGAGGATTTCGCATGGCTTCCTGTCCCGACCACGGGCCGTTTGTCGGGACCTCAATGCGCAGCACTATGCGCTCATCTTCACACGTACATATCCTTCTATGCACCACGAACTTCGCCGACAGATGCGAAGCTTCAATGGGGGACATCCTTGTGTATGTTACCAAGGCGGCCCGCGAGTTTCGCACGCAGTGGTACGATGACAACAATGCACCGCTCTTCTAAGTCCGCATCCAAGTTGGGCAAGCGTCCTGCAGCACTTTGCCGGATAGCGACGTGACTCGCAATTTCATGAGCCAAGCCTTTATTCAAAGGGCTGGCCTTGGCGCACAAGTTCGGAGGAAGGCAAACCTGACGATGATCAAGTTTGTGGACGGAAGGACGCAACAACTTATTGATCGTTACATCAAGGCCGTGCCAATATATTTCACACCTCATGCATGCGAACGAGTGACGTTTGACGTCTTGGACATAGACTTTGACATCATTTTGGGGATGCCTTGGCTTGCAAGTGTGGATCGCACGGTCAACTTTCATGGGCAGACTCTCACCGTCTGTGACGCCATTGGTGTTGAGGTGCCGTGTACCATTCCTCTTCCGCACCCTTCGATCCGGTGCCAAGTTGTGACAGCCAAGTCGTTCCAGGCCACTTGTGCTTACGAGCAACCCGACGGATAGGCCTATGTTTTCTACGAATCGTTGCGGTAGCCGACTCTTCACCAACGGACTTGTCTTCAGAACCCTGTGTGGTGCGGTTGCTTGACGAGTTCGCCGACATCTTCGAGTCGCCTACCGGTGTGGTAGCCGATCGGCCGATCTCTCACGAGATCATTCTTGAGGCCGGTGTCGTGCCGCCAAAAGGTTGTATCTACCGCATGAGCGAGGAGGAGTTGGCGGTCCTCCATGCACAACTCGATGATTTGTTGGATAAGGGTTGGATCTGCCCTAGCAGCTCACCATATGGTGCGCTGGTTCTCTTCGTACGAAAGAAAAATAAGGATCTACGATTGTGCATCGACTACCACAAACTCAACTTGCAAACTTTCAAGAATGCAGGGCCTCTTCCTCGTATCGATGATCTTCTTGAGCGTTTGGGCCGCGCAAAGTACTTTTCAAAGTTAGACTTGAAGTCGGGCTATCACTAGATTTCAATAAACCCGAAGATCACTATAAATCCGCGTTCAAGACGTGGTACGGGCATTTTGAGTAGGTGGTCATGCCTTTTGGCCTCACCAATGCCCCGACGACCTTTCAAGCGGTGATGACCAACGAGTTCCATGCGATGTTGGACCGGTTCGTGTTGGTCTACTTGAACGACATTCTTGTCTATAGCCGAACCTTGGAGGATTATCTTGAGCACCTTCGATGAGTGTTGGAGACACTTCGCCACGCCAAGTACAAAGACAACCGTGACAAGTGCAAATTTATCCGGCAAGAGCTGGAAGACTTGGGCCATTTTGTCACACCGGAGGGCATCAGTCCGTTATCGAACAAGATTCAAGACGTCCAAGAGTGGCCGGAGCCGCAGAACGTTACGGATGTCCGTTTGTTTCTTGGCCTTGCCGGCTACTACCAGTGTTTTATCAAAGGCTACTCGAAGATCGCCGCCAACTTGAAGCTTCGATGCAAGGATCGGTCGTTCGACTTCGGTGAGGATGCGTGGGGTTCATTTTTGGCCCTCAAAGCCGTGTTACTATCTGCGGAGGTCTTGCGCATCTACGACCCACTATTGCCGACGCGCGTTACTACCGACGCATCCAGCTATAGCATTGGTGTCGTCCTCGAGCAACACGATGGCGTGGACTGGCACCCGATCGAGTATTTCAGCAAGAAAGTGCTCGTCGTGCACTCAATCGACGATGCACGGAAGAAGGAGCGAGTAACCTTCGTCCAAGTGCTCAAGCGGTGGCGGTACTTCCTTCTTGGTTGAAGTCAATTCCGATGGGTAACGGACAACAATCCGGTGGTCTTCTACAAGACCCAAGACATGGTCAACAACACCATCGCCCGTTGGATGACTTTCATCGACCAGTTTGACTCTTTCCTGATCACATCCCGGGGAAGTCAAACCGTTTTGCGGATGATCTTTCACGGTGTTCGGATCATTGCACTGCAGTCTATTCGACCTTCGAGATCGATGACGACCTGCGGGACAACTTCATCCGCGGCTACTAAGCCAACCCCGAGTTTAGTGACAAGTACGCAAATTGTTCCTCTCCTAATCAGGAGCTATCGCACTATCGGATCCAAGAGGGATATTTGCTTGTCCACACACGGGGGAAGAACCTTCTTTGCGTGCCAAGAGATCCCCACTTGCATACGCGGCTTCTTGGCGGGTTCCACGACACTCCAGCCACCGGACACTTGGAGTCAATCGAACGATTGGCCGACTTCGTGAGCGTTTCTGGTGGCCCGGCCTTCTCGGCGACGTCACACGCTATTGCGAGTCATGCGAGGTTTGTCGACGCTGCAAATCGTGCAATCATCATCTGTATGGCGAGTTGCGACCATTACCGATCCCCTTGCGTCGTAGGAGAGCAATTGCCATGGATATCACCAGGCCGTTCCCCAAGCAAAAGACCGGTGTGGATGGGATTCTCACGGTGGTCGACCGACTCACCAAGTTCACCATGTTTTTGCCTTCCGCTATCATGCCAAGGCACCGAAGGTTGCCGAGGTTCCCAACGTCTATTTGAACCAAAGGTTACCCCACGAAAATCGTTTGCGACTGCGACACTCGGTTTATGTCTGATTTTTGGTTGGCACTCATCAAACGATGGGGATCATCTCTCAAGCCAATTTCGGCTCGCCACCCCCAGACCGATGACCAAACGGAGAGGGCGCATCAGACCGCACAGGTTCTCCTTCGCACCCTCATCCGTCTCGAGCAAAAGGATTGCGTTTAGCGGCTGTCGGATGTCGTGTTGCCGTACAACACGACCATTCACCCGACCATCGGGATGCCGCCCTTTGAGTTTGAGCATGGCTCGCCGGTCACTTCTTCGTTGGATACGATCATCCTATGGGCGGCCGGGAGCGACAACCATCTTCTTTTCTTGCGTCGGCTGCAAGAGCTACTTGTCAAGGCATGCGACCAGATGTCAAAGGCACAGCAACGCATGAGGCTCAACCAACAGGCCAATCGCCAGTGTCTTCCTTGTCCATTCTGCACCGGCGACCTCATATGGGCAATAACCGATGCAGTATGCCTCGTGGAATGTCTAAGGGTCACGCCAAGCCATGCTCAGACCCAGGAAGGGGAAAAATGGCCCTATGTAGATTCAGGACCTGAGCGGGCGAAGTTGACTAAAGTCAACTATCTGACGCCCAACAATCAAAGTCAAAATGGACGCAGCCCAGTCCGCCGGTCAGACGCACACACTTGTATGTATGCAGGTACCCAGACAACATCAGGACCAAGGGGAAGTCTTCAACAATATGCAATCTAGGCCCTCGGCTGTGAGTCAATCTGTACGACTCTGGGTGGGAGACCTGAGGTCACTGCCTCGTCAAACACTACATAAGGCTTGGTCTTCAGAAGGTCAACATTCAGTCTTTCTATCCTGCCTTGATGCTGGTTGGACGCTGGCTTGACGCTGCCTTGCTGCTGGTTAGACGGTGACACCGTGGACAACGATGTGCGACTGTGGCAGCATGTTGACGCTTTCTTTGTTGAGCGCCAACCTCTGCTGATGTGGCGCATACCACCTGCCTACATTGCTGATGTGGCACATGCCGCCTCTCTACATTGTTGATGTGGCGCTACGATGCTGGTGTGGCGCATGCCACCTATCTACATTGTTGATTTGATGCATGCCACTTGTCTTCATTGCTGACGTGGCACTGGCCACGCTGTCTACATGAGGTGATTGGTTGCGACAAGGAGGGAGATCGGGATCTGTGGATGATTGAGGAACGAGATATTTACCTGAGGTTGACGTCGATATTTGAGCGCTGCTGATTGTTTTCATTGTTTGCACGAGAGAGTAGTGCCACGTGGCACTTCTATGTGATCAGGACTTGTTGACTCGTACTGGATACTGTTCATGACGTGGAGGCGAGGGGAAGCCCGAAGAAGGAGTGGGTAATATTGGGCTACTCGCTTGGTGGTCATTGCTTATCTCTTCCACCCTTTGCTTGTCTATTCCCCCTCCACTCTCTTCGTCTATTGGTAACGAGACTTTGTATCAAAGATCACATTCATGATTATTGGAGACTTTGTTCAGATATGAGTTGTCTTGCATTTCGACGTTTGATGAGTATCTTCCAGTCCGGGTTCATTGCAATTTGGTATCAGAGCATACCTCCTTCGTCGCAATCTGCTGTCAGGTGCTAACGCACCTAGGTAAGTGGGAGGTGCCGCATGTGCAGGGACGAAACACGTTTATTAATGCGCGTGAGTAATCGCACGTCCAAACATTGAGTACCGCACGTGCGTGCAGCCTCCCTTGAAGGTGATGACAAAGACACACTGAAGAAGAAGACAGCGACAATGCTTATGTGGCGCTTTGTTGTTGACGTGGCATTGGAAAACCGGCGAGAGCATCTTTGGCAACAGGCTGACGTGGTGCGCTGCCTACGTTGCATACCTGTGTTGAATTTGTTTGCAGACCATGCGTTGTTGACGTGGCATCCCCCCCGTAGACCTTCCAGGTCATTGACGCTGACGTGGCAGACTCTATAGAGCTATTGTGTTGGCACGTGGCATGCATGGCACGCTGTTGTGGGTGAGGTGTTGATCTTGCACTTGTATGCTTGTAGACGGTACGGCTTCACAATTTGTTGTAGTGTCGCATGTCGGCCCTTGTGTTTGGTTGCATTGGTTCTGCAGATGGTACAACTGTAGAGGAAGGAAGGTTGACAATTGATTCTATTGGTTGTGTTGGTTGACCTACTCACTTATTTGGTTGTTCTGTGGTTGCTGTGCATACTCACCTGTGTGTTGTTGTCTTGATTACAATGGTTGTGGTTGTGGTACCTGTACACTTTCTATAGGACGTCATCACACATAGAACAGATAGCAAAGTTAGAATTGGAAATAAATTGAGAATTTGTTTCTTCTTACCTTCCTTTGATTATTTCTTGCTGTAGGAAATTGTGTGTGGCTGTGTAATTTATTTATGTCTTTAAATTTATTTATTATGCGGCATTCACACACAAGGAAATATGGCCTCTTTGGAAATGTTTACGTGCCTCCATCCTTACGCGGTATATACCTCTTTTCTTCTTTCCTATCTTTCTCACTGTCTATGCCGATGAAGAAAGGGGGGAACTCAAGACACGTGGTCAGATTGATGCGAGATGGCATACCTTGTTAGGCCTTCTTCGCCAGTTACTCAGCGAGATACATGGTGCTGGACTAGAAGCTGAACGGCTGGTGCACAATCAGTTCAATCTGCGTGCTGTCGAAGGTGAACTGGAAGACGTGCAGACAGTCGTTCAAATGTTGGAAACTAGAAAGAGAGTTGAGGAACTCATCAGGCAAGGGCGAATAGCCCTTGACCGTTATGTCGCCGAGAACCTGGAAAAGATGGACCAAAGATGGAAAGAAAAGGAAAAAGAAAGAAAGGAAACAAAGGAAACAAAGGAAACAAAATTGTCTATAGAGATCATGGAGGAAAATGTAAGGCAATTAGAAAACACATTGAAGGAAGAAAGAAGGAAGATTGAAGCATTCCGGAGAAAGCAAGAAGAGCAAGAACCGGAACAGAGAATGATGGATGAACTCAAGCAGAGATTCCATTATGAAGAAACAGGCACCGAACTTGCATCCATTTTCCAGTCTATAATGGTTTATCTTGTCCACCTGGAAAAGAAAATAAATAGCAACACTGCCTCACTGAAGACTGTGTCCAGACTTCTGAAAGGCAAGGACAAGGTAAGGATTGAGAAGGAGACCAGGGGGGAGAAGGTAAACGGAGAACCCCAAGAAAAATTGATGAAGGATGCAATGAAGACGGTCACGCCGAAAAAATTTGAAGGTTCCAAGAAGGAACTCGAGAAGCCGGTAAAGAAGAAAGAAGAACCCACGAAAAAGGAAGAACCGGCCAAGGAAGTAGAAAAAACGAAGAGGAAAGAAAAGGTGAAAATGACATTGCCATTCACGTACGACAATAAGAAGGAATAAAATTAATTGTTGTGGATTGCAAAAAATCATGCCTATTGCAACACCGCTCCTGTAGAGCCTGAAAGTCAGGTGGCCTTTTCTATGTTGTGTTTGAGAGGAGTGACCAAGGAGTGGGTACTGCTCGAAGCTAACAATGCTGGCTTCGAGGAGATTGGTGAGTGGGCTAAGACCCTAACCCTTAAGCAAAATTTCTCCAGAAAATAAAGGAGAGATTTTTTGATAAGACGACGAAAAAAAATAAAGGAGAGATTTTTTTATAAACTTTCTACCATAGGCCAAAACCGTTGGACGTATGTGGATGCTTTGTCATGTGAAGTGGACCGTCTCTTGCAGGTATCTGGATTGAACTTGCAGGGACAACCGGGTTCTGTATATCTATTCACGTGCTTTGCCTGAGCCCATTCGCAGACAGCTCGTGGCAGAGGCCAAGTCTGGAAACTACAACTATAGGCAATTTCGTGATCTTGCTCTCCAACGAGAGCAGATGACCGCTCAGGTAAAGAGCACATATGCTTTGGTAGTAAAGTCTGGACCGGTTGGTGGGTACGACAAGCGGGTCCTTTGGCGGCAAAAGTGCCAGGACCACATGCTCATCGTCTTTGACGATGATACTATAAAGAAATTACCTATTGACGAGTCCGAGGGAGGAGGAGGTAGTTGAAGCAGCAAGTTTGGGACGGGTGACATCGCTGCCGTAGTGACCGATAAGGGAGGCCCAAGTCAATGGAAGAAGAATAAGAGACCACACTCGTTTCCCGAGCATCCCGACATCGCGTACGGGAAGCCCTAGGAAAAAAATGGGAATGACACGTGAGGGGTGGCAGTCCAGGATGGACAATTGCCAATGCCTCAAGTGTGGAACCGTGGGGCACGTGATAGCTTGGTGTCCTTTGATCCAGAACCCAAAAGCGAGCAGCCAGTAGGAATAGCATCTGCTCCTACTAAGTCGAAGGGTTTAGACAAAGGTAAGATGCTGACAACCCCTTCTAACCCCTCGACTCTTAAGGCAAAGGATGACTCTTCTTCAGACCCGCCGTCCAGAGCACCCAGACACTGTTCTTTATTTTGTCTCACTAGACGATTCCCTTGACGAGCTCGACGACGAACTCATAGCACTTCAGAGTTTGTGGGCTAAGAAAGCTAAGTTTAAGGGTGAACTTATCATCGCTGATATTGAGATTGCACATACGAGGGTAGGTCCACTGTTAGAATCAGGATTGACACAATCTTTTATCTCAGAGAAGGCAATTTGTAATTGCATCTCGGAATGGAGGTAAGAGACTTACCTAGAGGCTAGACCTATCACATCAATGCTAGCTAACAATAGCACAATCACTGTCTCTCAATACGTCGATCGTGTCAAGTGATACTTCAGGACCAAGTAAGGAAAAAAAATTTGCATGAGATATCCTTCCTTATTGAAGAGAACCTGCCTTTTGACATGATTCTGGGAATGGATTGGCACGAGGAAGCCGACCCCAAATTAGGTTCAAAGAAAAAATTGTAAAACTAAAAGACGAAAACTTCAAAATGCGAATAATCAAGTTGTACCATAGGTCTGACATTGATTCAACCTTGTATTTCTGTTGTATGAGTTACCAAACCTTCAGATCGATGGTCGCTAAGAAAAAGTTGGATCAAAATATGATAATGGTACTCGTTAAACGAGTAGGGGAATGTTCCTCGTCCTACCCTTTTTCTATTGAGAAACTTCTCGAGGAATATAAGGACTTGCAAACTGAGCCAACGGGAATCATTGAGCGTGCTAGTAAGCACATGATCGAGATTATTCCTGGAAGCAAGATTCCCAAGGGTCCCATTTATCGTATGTCTTCTAGGGAACTTGAAGAACTTCGCAAACAAATGCAAAAATTTACAGATGAAGGATGAATTCGCCCTAGTTCATCTCCTTATGGTGCCCCAGTTTTATTCGTGCCAAAAAAGGAAGGTGAACTTAGATCGTGCATTGATTATCGTGGGCCGAATACCATAGCTGAAAATAGCTTGGAACCACTCTGGCTCATTGACGACCTATTGGACCAGTTGCAAGGATGCAGGTACTTCAATAAAATTGATCTCAAGTTAGGGTACCACGAGATCGAGGTGGCTCCTGAAGATCAACACAAGACAACTTTCCGAACCAGGTTTGGTCACTACGAATTCGTGGTTATGCCTTTCGGTTTGACTAATGCACCTGCCGACCTTTCAAAGGTCAATGAACGAATTGTTTCATCAATGGTTGGATCAATTCGTAGTAATCTATCTCGACGATATTCTAATGTATAGTAAGACACTAGAAGATCACGAGAAACATCTACGAATGGTTTTCCAGAAATTGCGCGAGGGCAATTTCAAATTCAACCCGAAAAAGTATGAGTTTGTTAAGCCTAAAGTCTTGTACTTAGGGCATATAGTGAATGAAGAAGGACTAAGGCCCGAAAAAAAAAAGATTACGGCAATTCGAGATTGACCTCAACCTAAGACTATAACCGAGTTGAGATATTTTCTAGGACTTGCTAGTTATTATAGGAAGTTCGTCCGAAACTTCTCTTTGATAACTGCTCCTATGAGAAGACTTCCGAAGAAGGAAAAACCTTAGTTGTGGGACAAAGATTGTGAGTCGTCGTTCAGGAAGCTGAAACATCTACTGACTCACTTACCCTGTCTTCAAAATTGTTGATCTTTTTCTCCCTTTCATTGTCATGGCTGACGCAAGTCAGTATGGGATTGGGGTTGTGCTACAACAGGGCGATGGTAAGGGATATAGACCTATTGAGTTTATGTCCAGGAGACTTCCGTAAGAGAAAGTGACAAACTCCACCTACGAGAGATAATTGTATGCCTTAGTTGCTGCACTGGATACACCTAGAAGCACTACTTGTTAGGGAGACACTTCACTGTCTACTCAGATCATTCTACTCTGAAGTAGATCATGACTCAACCTAGACTCTCTGATAAGTTAGTAAGATGGTCCACTTTTATTGACACCTTTGACTTTGAATTGAGAACAATCAAAGGGAAGTCCAATCTGGTTGCGGATGGTTTGTTTAGTTATGCAGATTTCTTTGGAACTATTGTCTCCTACCTCGATATCGGGAATAAACTAAAATAATAAATTTGAAAGGGACATGAGAGTGATCCTAGTTGGAGTCCTATCATTGGGACCCTACGAAAGAACCTTGAACTATTCCCAAAATATCGAATGATTGATGGGTTACTCTTCTACTTAGATAAAACCGAAGAAAGATTATGTATTCCTCACCAACAACAGATCAAAAGTCTGATAATTGGGGAATGCCATGATGTTGAGGGATACTTGCAGTATGCCTCGTGGAATGTTTAAGGGCCTCGTCAAGCCATACGCAGACCCAGGCGGAAGGGGAAAAATGGCCCTACGTAGATTTAGGGCTTGAGCAGGTGACAGTTGACTAAAGTAAACTACCTGACACCCAACAATCAAAGTCAAAATGGACCCAACCCAGGCCGCCGGTCAGACGCACACAATTGTCTGTATGCAGGTACATATACAACATCAGGACCAAGGGAAAGTCTGCAACTGTACACAATCCAGGCCCTCGGTTGTGGGTCAATCTGTACGACTGTGGGTGGGAGACCTGAGGCCAGACAGCCTCGTTAAACACTACATAAGACTTGGTCTCCAGGAGGTCAACATTTAGTCTTGCTATGCTGCCTTGACACTAGCTTGACGCTGGTTGGACGCTGGCTCGACCCTGGCTGAACGTTGGCTTAAAGCTGGCTTGTTGCTGGCTGGACGCTGACACTGTGGACAATGACACGGGACTGTGGCAGCATGCTCACATTTTCTCTGCTAAGCATCAGCCTCCGCTGATGTGGCACATGCCACCTGTCTACATCGCTGATGTGGTGCATGCCGCCTGTCTACGTTGCTGATGTGGTGCATGCCACCTGTCTACATTGTTGATGTCGCACATGCCACCAGTCTACGTTGTTGGTGTGGCGCATGCCACCTATCTACATTGTTGATGTGGCGCATGCCACTAGTCTTCATTGCTAACGTGGAACTGGTCACCCTGTCTACATGAGGTGATTGGTTGTGACAAGGAGGGAGATCGGGATCTGTGGATGATTGAGGAACGAGATATTTACCTGAGGTTGATGTCGATATTTGGTCGATATTTGAGCACTGCTGATTGTTTTCATTGTCTGCACGAGAGAGTAGTGCCACGTGGCACTTCTATATGATAAGGACTTGTTCAATCGTTACTAGATATTGTTGATGACGTGGAGGCGAGGGGAAGCCCGGAGAAGGAGTGGGTAATATTGGGATACTCTCTTGGTGGTCATTGCTTATCTCTTCCACCCTTTGATTATCTATTCCCCCTCCACTCTCTTCGTCTATTGGTAACGAGACTTCGTATCATAGATCACTTTCATGTTTATTGGAGACTTTGTCCAGATCCGAGTTGTTTTGCATTTCGACATTTGACGAGTATCTTCTAGTCTGGGTTCATTGCATATGGGTCTCTGCCGAGGAGTTCAACCTCGAACAAGATATCTCTCGCAAGCTCCTCCCGAAATGGATGGGGCCCTGCCCGATCGTGGCATCCGCTGGGGATGCACCCGAAGGACCTTCATTTGTCATTCAGGTGCCCGCCCACTTGCTCGTCTACCCGGTCTTTCATTGCTCCAGGTTGGCTCTTTTCACTCCAGTGGAACATGATGACTTTCCCAGGCGATGATCGCAAGACCCACCCTCTATGGACGGGTTTCAAGAGGTTGGCGACATCATCTCCTAGCGACGCTATGGCAACAGGCCGACCGAGTACTTAGTACATTTTTCGTACTGCACCCATAAATGTAATGAACCCAGACTGGAAGATACTCATCAGACATTGAAGTACAAGTATCATCGGATCTGCACAATGTCTCTAGTTAACGTAAAAGTGATATCTGATACAATATCTCGTTACCAATAGACGAAGAGAGTGGAGGGGGAATAGACAAAGGAGAGGGTGGAAGAGATAATTAGTGACCACACAAGAGTAGCCCAATCATTACCCACTCCTTCTCCGGGCTTTCCCTCGCCTCCACGTCATCAATCAATATACAATAACAAGTCTGATAAATCCTGATGACATAGAAGTGCCACGTGGCACTATCATCTCGTGGAGACGATGAAGACAATAGCAGTACCACGATATCGACGTCAACCTCAGGTGAGTACCAATTCCCAATCATCCACAGATCCCGATCTCCCTCCTTGTCGCAACCAGTCACCTCATGTAGACAGTGTGGCTAGTGCCACTTCAGCAATAGAGACAGGTGGTTTGCGCCACATCAACAATGTAGACAGGGGGCATGCGCCACATCAACAATGAAGACAGATGGCCTACGCCACATCAGCAATGTAGACAGGTGGCATGCGCTACATCAGCAATGAAGACAGGTGGCACGCACCACATCAGCAGAGGCTGGCGCTCAGCAGAGAAGGCGCCAGCATGCTGCACAGTCCCCTGTCGTCGTCCACAGTACCAGCGCACAGTCAGCGTCAAGCCAGTGTCCAGCCAGCGTCGATCCAGCATCAAGTCAGCGTCCAGCTAGAGTCAAGCCAATGTTGAGGAAGCATAGCAAGAGTGAATGTTGACCTCCTGGAGACCAAGCCGTATGTAGTGTTTGACGAGGCTGTCTGGCCTCTTGTCTCCCACCCACAGTCGTACAGCTTGACTCACAGCCGAGGGCCTTGATTGTGTATAGTTGCAGACTTCCCTTTGGTTCTGATGCTGTCTGGGTACCTGCATACAAACAAGTGTGTGCGTCTGACAAGAAGCCTGGGCTAGGTACACTTTGACTTTGACTGTTGGGGGTCAGGCAGTTGACTTCGATCAACTGTCGCCCGCTCAGGCCCTGAATTTACTTAGGGTCTTTTCTCCCCTGTGGCCTGGGTCTGAGTGGGGCCTGGCGAGGCCCTTAGACATTCCACTAGGCATACTTCATGGGTTAATTGCATAAAGTTGACCGTTGGTTGACCCGTGCAGAACTTCAAGCAACAACTCCCGATGTTCTCAAACGCTACGAATGCAAGTTGCACGGCAAGCCGGCATCGTCGGCTCCATGTCGCACTCATGTCCAGGTTCCACCTTCAGATCGTCAGCTTCGCCCTCGACTTGGCTTGACTTCATAAGGAAGGGGGGGTGTTACATGCTGCGCCTGTGCACGGGCCCCATTTGAGGGGCCCGACGGTTGCTGAGGGGCCCCCGGGCAGCGTGCCCATCGGACACGTGCCCTGGAGGCCCGCAGAAGCCTTCCAGGCCACAGGCACGATTTGAGGCAGCATGTATTTATTTATTTATTTACTTGCTGTCCTATTTTTGTCCGTTCAGATGTCGTTTCGGACCTGCAGCCCCCAAGGCGGTACCTTGGGCTGGGTACACTGGTAGTCAGGCTGCACCAGTCCAGGTACAGGGTCTGGACGTCCGGCGGGACCCAGACCCTGTAGGCCCATGTTTTGGGCAAACATTGAGGCCACGCAGGTAGGCACACGGTAGGCAGACCAGTCGGCCCAGCGCTATAGATAGCTGGGCCACGGCCAGACTGCACATAGTTCGAGTAGCTCACTTCTTGAGTGGCATGCTGCTTGTTAGGCGCTGCGCTGGAGGTTGGTAGTAGAGGCGTAGGAGGCAGAGGGGCGGAGGCCATACCTGCGGCGGCAGACTTACCTGGCGCCATGGCTGGGACTCCGCGCGCTACGTGCACAGGACGACAACAACACGGTGGTCAGTGCACGACAGCGGTTACCTGCAGGTGAGACAGCAAGGAGGACGACATCTTCTTCTCCTTCCTTGTCTCACCCTCCACCTTATCTCCCTCTTTCCTCCTTCTTCCTCCTCCTCCTCCTCCTCCTCCTCCTTTTTCTTCTTCTTCTCATTATTATTTTTCTTCTTCTTGACATAGAGAGAGAGAGGTTACAGGCAGAGGATAAAGACAGAGGTTACGATGGGCATAGCGCCCAGGATCTGATCCGACATTTTTTGAGGTAGACATTGATGGGGCATTCGGCAAGGGATTATATTTGGACTTCGTATCGCAGTCTTGGTCTTCTCCCTCGCCTCCTTCTTCGTCTCGCCTCTCCCCCCATCGCCCATCCGTGGTGTCTTCCCCATGTGTGCACTCAAGGAGGGACCTTTCTTCTATGTATGCAGGTCCCTCCTCTCTCTCCCATGAGTGTGGTGTGTGATGGGATGTTGTGTCAGTCTAGTCAAGTCAGGACTTATCTCTGAGTCTTCCACTGCGCTACTTTGTGCCATTTTGTATGTATGTGATAACCTGTTCAAACATGGACTGAAACACACGACTGATTTCTGAGTTTTGCCCCACAGACTGAATGCCTTGCTGAGTTTCCCGCCTGCTACTAAGTCTATGTGTGCACGCTTGCTGGACTGCATGTCTGTCTGAGTGCTGGTCGGCTTGAGTGTGTACGTGGTCGTGCCTGTCTGAGTACTGGTTGGCTTCAGTGTGTGTGTGGCCGTGCCTGTCTGAGTATTGGTTGGCTTGAGTGTGTGTGTGGCCCGCAAGGGCACTTGCTCGTTCATTGGGCCCTCAGGGCCGGTACTTACCTGTGGCCGTGACATTGAGGGATTGCACCAGGAAAAACACTCAAGTAACGGGTAGGCCGGTACCGCACCCCGAAGAGGTAGATGTGCGGGTACTGGAGGCCGAGCAGAAGAAGACAAAAGTGGCATTTTTAGAGGCCCAGTAGTTGTAGGTTAGGTCTAGGCGGATACCAGTCCAACCAGTCTGGGTCTAGGGCCTGTACGGGCAATATCAGAGTCTGCAATGATGTTTCCCTCCGAAAGGGAGGAGGTAATGGTTGCTTGGAAGGCCGAGCGGCCTGGAAGTCACCGTCCGAAGAGGCACGCAGGCCGCTATATCTCCCAGTCGGGCGAAGAGCCCGACCGCTTTCTCGGTGTGCAAGTTTGGCGACACACTGGTTGGAGCACCGGTTGGAGCAGCGCTATCCAAGAGCAGCGCTGTTGGGGGAAGGAGAGGGACACGGAGGAGGAAGAAGGACGGGAAGGGGGAGGAGCACCACGGGTACTCACCTAGCTATGGTGGCAGCCATCTTCATCACCTTGGTGGGCGCTGCAGCAGGGAGTCCCCAACTGGGGAGAGCTACACCAAGAAGCTTCGAGGCAGGTTTGGGCATGGCGGCCTGAGCTAGAGCAGCCATAGCTGCTTTGGGTTGTCCTTTGGGCATTTGGGCAAGGCCTAGTAGTCCACCATAGCCCTGGCCTATGAGAGTGAAGAGTGGGAGAGGCGGCCATGGCTATGGTGGACCTCAAGTGATACCTGCAGTAGAAGAGGAACTCGGACATTGATTCTGGATCAGCCATTCAACATTGTATTATTATTTCTTGTATGAATAAGAGAAGGGGGAGATAAGGAGGAGGAGATTGTTGGGCGAAGAAGAAGAGCCTTGTCATTTGACTGTGCTGGTGTACATCATCTTCTTCTTCTTTCTTACTTCTTCTTCTTCTTCTAATCCTCTCTCTCCTCTCGAGTTCATTCATTCTTTCTGCAATTGGATGACATTGTACTATCTGATGGATGTGTATCTCGAAATTGGCCAGGATCATAACATCCTTTTCATCACATTGCGGATCCTTGGCTCCATACACATTGTCCAACTGGGCATGCGTCAAATGCCAGAGATCTTATGGTCCATCATATGCCTACACATGGCATTCGTCCAAGAGGATTGCAATCAAACTATTTGAGGAATGGGGGGGGCAGGAGGAGATACCCCAATTCACTGGAACTTCAAGTTACCAGTTCATCACACCTCCATCATGGTCCTGCTACATACCCCTTCCACTACAGTCCACGTAGTATTACTGCATTGCAAGAAGGGATATTATAAACCTGTATGGTATTGACTCTACTATTGAGTACAGTTAAGAAGTACAATTAAGAAGTACAATTAAGAGTTTGATACAGCATCTGGGGCAGGGGAGAGGAGCGATACTTGGCGAGTGAGAGAGCTTCAACTGAGCACTCTTTCACAAAGTTTCCTTCTTGCATGTTGACTTCCAGGAGCTAGAGGTGATTTTGAATCCAGAGGCTGATGTCTCTTGTATGTCATGATGAGCAAGGCCTTACCTGAACGACAAGCTCATTTTTCTGTTGTTCAAGATCCGGCCTCTCCTTGGCAACCACCACTCCTAACATCTGGTCTGAGAGACCTGGCATCGTGATCATGAAGTTCACTAGTGTAACCTTTACAGCAGTTTCTGGCAAGTAGTGTGGATTTCGCAACTTAGTTGTAATGTAGAACCTGAAATCAGAATTATATTCAATTGCCGTGTCACCCAAACGGATGCACAGAATGCCCCCTGACCGGAATGTCTGTCGAAATGGCAGAATAAACCAACAAACAGCAGCCGATCAATTTTGATTATATTGAAATTTCAATGATAATTTGCTGTAAGCTGACATGCACATAAAGTAGGACACATGACATTTTGTGGACAATTTCTATT
This sequence comes from Chara braunii, assembly GCA_003427395.1. Lineage (NCBI taxonomy): Eukaryota > Viridiplantae > Streptophyta > Charophyceae > Charales > Characeae > Chara > Chara braunii. Next base: position 1,471,168 of record BFEA01000244.1, read on the forward strand.
TCATAGAGAAGACCTGCCTTTAAGAGTACCTTCAGGCAGAATTACCACTTTAATTTACTGCACTAGAAACTAAACAACACGCCTTGCATTTCTGACCCATGACCTGGTGAAGTGTCCACAAGAACATTATAACAATCTACCCTGTTCCCCCCAAAATGTAGATTATTCCTCATGCCAACGGTGGACAGGAAGTCTCCCTCCCCACTGCCCACTCTCTCTCTACCAATTTCCACATGGAGGTACACAGATATGAGATGGGTGCAGGGATGCAATTCCATCCCTGATTTGGTGATGGACATGCTCACGGGATGCCTACTTGCTCTCCTCTGTGTCATTGTGAAGTTGTGAACCTAACAGTACCTGGCAACTGGCATGTGGGTGTACACCTGAGGCCACCTTGCTTAAATAACCTAGAGTGAATGAAAAACACTGATGGAAAGTTGTGAACCATAATAGCCCCTTATGACTGCATGGGTAACAGAAAGAGAGAAGCAAGAGCACTGCCTGAAGGCAGATGGAATGACCCATATGAGTGTGAAGCACTGTGAACGATATAAAGAAAACCAAGTTGCAAAATCACACAGATGTCCAAGTAGTCGTGTACAAGCAGAGAGCACAATTGCACCGAGAATCCATCTAAATGGAGCAATACAATGAAGTAATGAGCCAATGTTCAAGCTCTAAGGCCACACCAACACAGTATCCAAAGTCGCTCCTTTCTGTCTGGCGCCCAGCGCCTAGCCTACTCTACTCGACTATCCTACCTGCAGCAGTGTTCACGCAACAGGCTCACTTCGACTCTCGAAGACCAATGCACATGACACCATAGCCGACCTCTCTTCATGCACCAGGTACGTATCTAATCACCCTCATCAGACCTTGATAACCCACACACTCGCCTCCTTCCCTGAAGACCACCAGATCGCTCTCTTACCCCCTAGCACCCAGCAGCCCGGCTATGGCTGCCAGCGCACCGCTGCCCTGCAGCGCCCCACTTCACCTCTATGCGCCCTGCAAGCGCACTGGCCGCAACGCAGCACTTAATGCAGCAGCGCAGCAGCGTGACTGCATTGGCTGTGCAGGCCAGAATGCCTGGCCTGGGCTGCCTCACTTCCTATATGGAAGTGGCAGCCTCCTGGATGCTGCATGTGGCCTGGCTGGAAGCTTCCAGTAGCTCCCGGTTGGGCCTCTGTTCCTGTGCTCAGGCCTGAGACTACAGTTAAGGGCCTGGGCCCTTTACAGTTGGGCACAGCCTGAGTCTCCGGACTTGGGCCGTTTGCTGCATTTGCGAAGGAACCCGGGGTAGGTGCGTCGACAGTACTTCTTTTGCATAGGCTGGTGGCCACTTCATGATGTATCGGCCCGGCTTTGTGTGTATGTGCCCAGGCGCAGCTGCCAAGGCCTGGGCCAACTGTACGACGCAGCTTAGTGAGGCTCATGCGTCTACTCAACCAACTGGCCGGCTGCGACAGCCAGAATACCCATATATGAAAATGTCGAATCTTAGCCTCTGCTGAATATTCAGGCCCGCCTTCACTTAGGGCAGGCACTCGGCTTGCTGGGGGCCTCTGTATGTCTGAAAGGGGCCCCGTGAGGGCTCGTTCCTCGCACACAGACCACTTTCTGAGATTTCTGCAACTCCTAAGAAAATGATGTCTCTTTTATCTGTTGTCTGAGAATTCCATGTTTGAGTGTGTATCTACCACTTGCGTGTGTGTGTTGTCTGCCTGACTGAGTCCAAGTCTGGGTCCATGTCTTAACTCTATTGTTAGGACCTGCCAAGCACGGACTGAGACACACAGCTGATTTCTGAGTTTTGCAAATGGAATGTATGCCTTGCTGAGTTTCCCGCTTGTTGCTGAGTTTTCAAAGTCTGTGTGTGTGTGTGCTTGCTGGTCTGCATGCCTGTCTGAGTGCTTGTCGGCTTGAGTGTGTGTGTGACCCGCAAGGGCACTTGTTCGTTCAGCAGGCCCGAAGGACCGGTACTTACCTGTCGCCGTGACATTGAGGGTTGCAGCGGGGAAAACGCTCAAGTGGTGGGGAAAGAGGCCCAGCCATTCTTAGAGCAGCGGAAAACACTCAAGTAAAAGGTAGTCCGGTACCACACCAAGTAGAGGTAGATGTGCCGGGAACTTGACGCCGAGCAGAATGGCATTTTCACCGGCCCAGTTGTTGTAGCCTAGGTCTAGGCGGGTACCAGTCCAACCAGTCTGAGTCTAGGGCCTGTACGGGCAATATCAGAGTCTGCAATGATGTTTCCCTCCGAAAGGGAGGNGGCGGGGGTGTTTTGGCGGGGGCGGGGGGCGGGTAGCCCCGCGGCGGGGGTCCGGGGGTGAAACCCCTACCCCGGCTTGGGCCCCGGGGATCCCCGCGTGACAACCGTGGTTAGGACACCCACTGCCGAGGGGATCTCGGCTGAGACGTTTCGCATGCTTTTGGTTGCACAGTTCGTGGCTTGACTCGCAGCCTGTACACCACTCAATTCTCCATTGTTGCATTTAGTCACTCGTTGTCTGATTTGCTGCACGGTCACAGAGCTGGTCAGATTGGACTCGAGAGGACCTCGTATGCAGTCTGATCGGACTGGGTCGCTGGATCAGACCTCCCATGTGAATTTGTTTGTTGTTCTTTGGTTTGCTGCTCTCTAAGTCCAAATGAAATGTCGCTCCGGCTAGGAGTTCTACCTTCTCTTCTCCGAGTTTTTCAGTCTGTTTTTCTGAGTTCATTTCCGATGCCCGTGGAGACTCGCAACCAGAAAGAAGAGAGAGAGAGGAGGGAGAGAGAAAAGGAAGAGAGGGAAAGTGGTCGTCTGGGGTGGGCAAGGACGGGGAAACGGAGTGTTCGTCCAAGCGAAAAGGGCAGTGTACCTCTTGAGAGTCTGATTGATTCTTTTGCTGATTGGCATCTCTCCGATCCACCTGCCGACGACAACGGTCCGAAAATGGCCCAGCCACGGCTAACCTCAGTCCAGTGGAAGGCCCTGTTAGATGCAGCCAGCGATGCGGAGAAACCGTATCTGTAAGCACTCCTAGATAGTGCCATGAAAAAAGAACAGGAGACAGAGAAGGAGAGGAAGGAATTGCTGCTGAAAAGTCAGGAGGCCATTTTGAAAATCGTCCCCTCGCTGACCAAAGAGCAGTGTGGGGAACAACTGCAGTCCATACTTACCACTATCGTCCAAGTCTGAAGCCTTGAAGATCATACCACTCACATCGCCGAAGTCTTCGCAAAATTACAGAAACTTCAGAAGGATCTGATTGAGATGACCGGCAAGTACCGTGACTTGACGATAGAGGTTGCTGCGCTGCGACAAGCCCAAGTGGCCAATCCTTTTCCTCTACCCCCTGGTTCCGGATCTGCAATTGAAACTAACTCTGCCCCTCTTACCGTATCTTCTTGTACTTCTTCCTTGAGTGTGATGGCAAACCCCCCGGGACCTGCAATAGGTGCAGATTCCATTGTTGCCGTAACAAGCAATGAGGCAGGAAATTCTGCAACTGTTGCAGCCCCAAGATCTGAACCAGCAGGTGCTGGTCCCAGCCACGCCGGTCCCTATGTGGATTGAAAAGCGATGCAAATATCGTCTAAGTATGACGGCAAAGAAGACGTTGAATCCTGGATCAGCTCTACGAGGGCATACTTTGAGGTTCGGGGACTCAACCTGAGACTGTGATCATGGGTATGAATGTCGAGCCTGTTGTACGGGGCTTCCTAGAGGTCTAAGGTACACGAGCTGGGGTTCCTAAGATAGAACTGACAAGGTGGCTTAAGGCCACCCCGGTTGCCTCCCTCGAGGAACTCCTCATTCTCCAATATATGGATCCATACGCTGCCGCAAGGGCAAGGAGCCAGCTTGATAAAATTAAACGCAGCAAGTGGACGGGCTCCATAAAAAGCCTGCAGACCTACCTCGGCAAGATGTTTGCTACACCCGAGTTAGAACTGACTGACCAACCTTGCTTGGATGTGGTCAAAGGCGCGGTTCCCACCAGTTTCACTGATCGCCTTGGCGGGGACTTCATCGGGTATACTGACTGGTTCACTCTTATGAAGGACATAGTCAGTCTTGAGGCTATAAACCTCGTTTCCACAGCAGGCAACAAAAAGTCCATGGGCGGCAGATGATTCAAAGGCAGCAACCGTTTTGCTATGCATGACCTGCTGGAGGCTGAAGAAGAGGCCGATGCAGATGACCTCACTCTTAGTGACGACCAAGAACAAGACACTGATACAACCTGTTCGTCAGCCCATGAGTCTGACGCAAACCAAGAAGAAGAAAAATTCACTGCCTTTAAAAAGATTGCCCATACAAAGGGACCAAATCGAAATGCAGGGAAGAACTATGTCCAACTTCCCAAGGGAGTCAAGATCCCAGCAAAACCGGAGGATGTGGCCACTAAACCATGGGTCGATCTCCGCATCACTAAAAATGATTGGCGGGGTAGACTCAAGAAGGGGGTATGCCTGCATTGCCAGAAACCGAACCGTAAGGTACAAGATTGCTATCGGCTACAGGGAAACCAGAAGCGGGTGTAGAGTCGACTTCAGCATCCTCTACAGCAAGAGAGACTGAATCTGATGCAAATCAGCAGTCCTCCCTTGAAGCCCAATCATTTGTTGAAGCCAAGGCTGAAGTGTGTAATGTTTTGTATGTCGAGCTTTGGGAGAAGTCGAGGGCGGTCGACTTCCACTACCACTTGGAGCATTGGGCTGAGATGAAACAGCAACGTGCCCAAGGGACAATGAAGTTGATCTTCTTCAAACTTCTCATAAACCACCGCTATCTCTGTGTCTTGATTGAATGTGGCGCTAATGCTAACTTTATGTCACCTCATGGGATACGCAAAGTGGGCTTGGGAATGCAGCAAGTGGCCTTGCAGAACGCTTGCCGAACCCAAGTGGGAAACAAAGAAGTTGTCTCTTCTACGCATCCAGTCAAAGGTGTGCGCACTACCTTTGACAAGAACAAAACTGTCACACACGCATTGAACTTCTATGTCCTTGACAAGTGCCCCTTCGACGCTGTCCTTGGCTTGGGCTGGCTGCAGTCCCAATGCGAATGGACCAAGTGGAAGGATTCACTTTTCATGGTCAAAGATGCTCAAGGGAACGAGCTTCCCGTCCTCTTGGATGAGAAGCACGAGTCCCGAGTGATTTTTCTGAATGCTATAAAGTTCTGCAAGAAATGGCGCAAGCACAAAGGGACGGACAATTGTATGTTGCCTTTGTTCGTCCTACCCATGTGTCATCTACTTTTGCGGTTAATACCACTACTACTTTGGCTAGTGATTCTACTTCTAGCACCTCTACTTCTCTACCTTCTTCTAGTCCAAATGATCCTACTTCAGATTCGGTCGCCTCTATTCGCAACCTGCGCCCTGATCTAGGTGATCCCCTCGCTGATCCTCCACCCCCACCGGTTCCACCAAACATCCAAAACATACTCGATCGGTTCCCAGAAGTTCTGGTCGAGCCACGTAGAGTCCCCACGTGATCGGTCCGACACACCATCGAGTTGGTCGAGGGTGTTGTTCCTCCAAAGGGCTGCGTATACCGAATGGGACCTGGCGAGTTGGAGGAACTCCGATGACAGATTGACGACATGATTGACAAAGGGTGGATCAAGCCTAGTTAGTCTGAATTTGGTGCTCCTGTTTTGATTGTTCCGAAGAAAGGAGGCAAACTCCGCATGTGTATTGAGTATCGCGGTCTAAACCGCATCACAAGAAAGAACACCTATCCATTGCCCCACATAGATGACTTGCTTGATGGCGCAGGTGGGTGCAAGGTCTTCTCCAAGATGGATCTCAAGTCTGGCTACCACCAGGTTGAAGTCGATCCTATTGACCAGCACAAAACTACGTTCAAAACACGCGATGGGCTTTATGAGTTTATCGTTATGCCCTTCGGTCTCACGAACGCACCGGCCACCTTCCAAAGCCTCATGGACAAGGTCCTCCCCGAACAGATTGGCCGGGTCGTGGTGGTATACCTTGATGATATACTAATCTTCAACAAATCCATGGAGGAACACCTCAAGCACCTTGAGGAAGTGCTCACTATCCTCAAGAAGACGCAATTCCATCTCAACCTAGAGAAATCTGAGTTTGGGAAGGATAGCGTCATCTATCTTGGGCATTGGTTGTCTGCTGCAGGCCTAGAGCCTGAGGCAACCAAGGTTGAAGTCATACGCAATTGGCCTCAGCCCGCAAACATCCGCGAACTACACTCTTTTCTTGGTTTTGCGCTATACTATCGGAAGTTTGTGCCCCGCTTTTCTATTATTGCTCATCCATTGTCCCGGTTGACGAGCAAAAATGTTCCCTATTCTTGGGACACCGCGTGCACGAACACCTTTCAAGCTTTGAAAGAAGCCTTGGTAAGTTATCCAGGTCTCCGCATTGCAGATCTTAAACCGACATTCGTAGTTACTACAGATGCAAGTCAGTATGGAATCGGCGCAGTGCTGCAGCAAGATGACGGTGATGGCTTGCGACCGCTCAAATTCTACAGCAAACGCATGCCCAATGTAAAGGTAGCCACTTCCACCTACATGCGCGAGCTCAATGCTCTGCGTATGGCTTTGGATCATTGGAAACACTATCTTTTGGGATGCCACTTCAAGGTGTTCTCAGATCATGAGACTCTGAAGTGGATCAAGGAGAAAACTACCCTGTCCCCTACGTTAATTCGCTGGTTCCATTAAATTGACATCTTTGACTTTGAGTTGAGACACAAAAAGGGTTGTTATAATCGAGTCGTTGACGCATTGTCTCGCCACCCTGAGTACATGACTTGCCTTGTGAAATCCTATGACCTCCGGAAGAACTTGAAGGAGGAGCTCATAGAGCATACAGCCAAGGATTCAGAAATGAGTCCCATCCTTGAGCGGCTGCGGGCTGATCCTAGTAGTCGGTCCGATTTTCACGAATATGGAGGACTGACTTTCCTTCGCTACAGGAACCATGACCGCTTGTGTGTGCCCAACCATGAGCCTCTCCGCACGCACTTTCTGAATTTGGCTCATAGCCGGAACGGACACTTCGGCATGGCAAAGACGTACACAAATCTGCTGAGACAGTTTGATTGGCCTGGCATGAAAGAGACTGCTGAAAAGTTTGTGACTAAATGTCAAGTTTGTCAACGAATCAAACCATGCAGACAAAAGCCTATGGGGCTATTCACACCCCTTCCCATTCCCGAAGGTCCCGGGGAGTCCGTCTCCATCGACTTCACTGACTTGGGAAAGGTAAGTAAGAACGGCTACTCACAAGCCATGGTGATTGTTGACCGACTCTCTAAGTTCCTTAATGTGATTCCTTTGCCACCTCACGCTCCAACAGAACTAGTGATCCGTGACTTCCAACAGAAGTACATTCTGTAGTTTGTAACCCCGAAGACTCTTGTGAGCGATCGGGATCCGCGCTTCATTAGTACTGAATGGAAGGACTTCACGTCTCAACTAGGGATCAGACTGTGTATGATATCTGGCCGACACCCCGAATCCAATGGTTTGGCTGAGGAGATCAACCAGACTGTGTTTCAACTTCTCCGCGCCTTGATTATTCCGGATCAGGAAACATGGGATGAAGAAATGTATTCCGTTAAGGGGTTGTACAACAACTCCGTCCATTCTGCCACCGGCATGACACCCAACATGTTGCATTACGGTTGGCAGATCCGTAATCCGCTCTCCTACCTATTCCCTGAACAACCAGCTGGCTTAACTCCCAGCAGGCCTGGCTTCAGGGCCAAGTATGATCGCTTGCTCAAAGTTGCCATTGGAGCAATGACCAAGCGACAACACGCCATGATCCATCATGCAACCAAAGGCGCCGACCGTTGGATATTCAGGTAGGAAGCTATGTCTGGGTCAAGATGTGAGAATTTTCAGAAGAAGAGGGAGTCTCTCGCAAACTTCTCCCACTCTACTATGGTATGTGGGAAGTTTTGGATGTGATTGGCGAAGATCACTTTGGCCCTTCATACGTAGTTGATGTGCCAGCCTATCTGCTCGCATACCCCGTGTTCCATACATCAAAACTGTACCTCCACCGTGACGCTAAGACGTTCGATTATCACAAAGACATGATCCCTCGTGCAATCAAAGGTGGGCATGAGATAGACAGAATTAAACAGCACGTAGGGAAGGGACGCAATCGACAGTACCAGGTTCACTTCATGTATCACCCGTTGGACGATCTGTACTGGATTTCCAAGCTAGAACTGCTACGCAGTGCACCACGCATTGTTAAAGCCTACGAGCGACAAATTGCAGCTGACTCTACTCCTAAGATCTCTGCAAGGCTTATTGCGTAGGAACCTCTTTGCCTTGCTTGCTTACGATGCGTTTGTCGAGGACTCAGAATGAGTTACTCGCTCGAAGGGACCTCGCTCTTGAGGGGGGGGTAGTGTAATGACCCCTCCAAACATGGACTGAAACACACGACTGATTTCTGAGTTTTGCCCACAGACTGAATGCCTTGCTGAGTTTCCCGCCTGCTACTAAGTCTGTGTGTGCACGCTTGCTGGACCGCATGTCTGTCTGAGTGCTGGTTGGCTTGAGTGTGTGTGTGGCCCGCAAGGGCACTTGCTTGTTCATTGGGCCCTCAGGGCCAGTACTTACCTGTGGCCGTGACATTGAGGGAATGCAGCAGGAAAAACACTCAAGTAGCAGGTAGGCCGGTACCAAGCCCCAAAGAGGTACATGTGCGGGTACTGGAGGCCGAGCAGAAGAAGACTTTAGAGGCCCAGTAGTTGTAGGTTAGGTCTAGGCGGATACCAGTCCAACCAGTCTGGGTCTAGGGCCTGTACGGGCAATATCAGAGTCTGCAATGATGTTTCCCTCCGAAAGGGAGGAGGTA
>BFEA01000244.1:1484091-1526977 GCA_003427395.1 Chara braunii
TCTAGGCGGGTACCAGTCCAACCAGTCTGAGTCTAGGGCCTGTACGGGCAATATCAGAGTCTGCAATGATGTTTCCCTCCGAAAGGGAGGAGGTACCGGTTGCTTGGAGGCCGCACGACCTAGGAAGTCACCGCCCAAAAGGCAAGCAGGCCACAATATCTCCAGGAGCGAAGTGGTCCTCATCATTCTTTGGTGTGCAAGTTTGGCGACACACTGCTTGGAGCACTGGCTGGAGCGATGCTGCTTGGAGCAGCGCTGCTGGGGAGGACAGAGCGCCCAGCTCTCCACCACGGCTATGGTGGAGGAGCACAGGCTGGAGGAGCAGGGAGATGTTACATGCTGCGCCTGCAACGGGCTGCACGGGCCATTTTCAGGCCCGTGTCGTTTTCAGCCCGAAAGTCTGAAAACAAGGGCCTACAGGCCCTGTGTCGCTTCAGCCTAAATCAGGGCCTTTCCGGCCCTGAGTCTTTTCAGCCTAAAACTGAGGGCCATTTTCAGGCCCTCATAAGATCGACCTGCCCTGAAACTCAGGTGCCAAACCAGGGTTTTAGCACAGGCCATTTTGGGCCTGTTTTCAAGACAATCCTTGGTTGAGCTTCAACGCCAGGGTCTGGCACATTTTGGCATTGGCAAGAGCAGCCTCCTGGACGGGCCAGCACTATATAGGACTGGCCCTCCCTGCAGGCTGCAGGTAGTTCCTAGGTACTTCCCAGGCACTTCACGTGCAGTTCAGGAGGCAGGAGGTAGTCTTCAGGATTCGGCAGAGGCACTCTGGAGGAGCGCTGCAGGAGGAGGAGTAGCGCTAGCAGTAGTCTTCAGCGCTGGGCGCTTGTAGCGTTAGCAGTAGTCTTCAGCGCGGGGCGCTAGTAGGAGCTAGAGTAGTACTGGAGAGAGAGAGAGATTGGGCGGAGGCCAGGGAGACTTACCTGCAGCGCCAGAGCTCCAGCTTCGTCTTCGAGGTACCTGCGGCACAGCGCCTACCTCACAGGTTAGTACCTGGCACGTGAGAGAGAGAGAGAGTTCCTCTTCTTCCTCTTCTCAGTCCACCATCTCCCTCTCACCCTCTCGCTATCTGACTTCACTGCATCAGCAGACTACAAGAGAGAGAGAGCTTGGTGACATTTGGATCCAGACTCGATGTTGGGCTTCAGACACGAGGGATTATCTGGGACTTGTAACGAAGACATGGTGTTGACGACTTTCCCATCTCCCCCAGGACCTGGCGCATTCTTCCTGTGTGTAGCGCCAGGCCTCCTTCACACCTTGTGATGAAGATGATGTATGTTTAGTCTGCATTGCAACATTGATTGGGCTCGTCATTAGTATTTTAGCATTCTGCTGCGCTCTCTTGTTCTACGCGAGGGAGGTCAGTCCCGGTCAGGTCAGGACTTGTATCTAAGTCTTCCCCTGCGCTAAAAAGCACCATTTTTGTATGTATCAGAGATGTACACTGCTTGTTGAGATTTCACTTGCACCACATTGTCCATTCAGTCCTTTTCATCACATTGCTGATCCTCGGTTATTTATGTACATCGCCCAACTGGGCATGTAACAGTTGGTGCCGGAACACCGCACGTGAATCAGGACAAACTCATCTGACACGTGTGTGGGGACTAATTACTTGAGTAGTCTTGATTTATTGATTGATTGATTAGAGCATACTAATTAGCCCCCAAAATCACGATTTTACAAGGACTATGAGTGTGAGCGATATACATAAAACCAAGTTGCGAAATCACACAGCTGTCCCAGTAGTCGTGTCCCAAGCAGAGAGTACAAATGCACCGAGAAAACCATCCATATAGAGCAATACAATGAAGTAATGAGCCAATGTTCATGCCCGTARGCCACACCAACACAGTATCCAAAGTCGCTCTGCTCTGTCTGGCGCTCAGCGCCCAGCCTACTCTACAAGACTATCCTACCTACAGCTGGTTCACGCAACAGGATCACTTCGACTCAGGAAGACCACATGACTGCCAACACCTTCGCCAACCTCTCTTCATGTACCAGGTATGTAACTCGTCACCCTCAATCAGACCTTGATTACCCCACACAGCGCCTCCTTCCCTGAAGACCACCTGATCATCTGCTGTACCCCCTGGCGCCCAGCAGCCTGGCTATGACTGCCTGCGCCCCGCTGCCCTGCAGCGCCCCACTACACCTCTCACGCCCCGTCAGCGCCCTTGGCAGCAGCGCAGCATCAAGCGAGAGCGCAGCAGCACTTCCGCATTGCCAGTGCTGGCCAGAATGCCTGGCCTGGGCTGCCTCATTCCTTTTGTGGAAGTGGCAGCCCCTTGGATGTTGCATGTGGCCTGGCTGGAAGCTTCCAGTAGCTTCCGGTTGGGTCCCAGACCCTGCACCCAGGCCCGAGACTACAGTTGAGGGCTTGGGCCCTTTGCAGTTAGGCACGACCTGAGTCTCCTGACTTGGGCTGTTTGCTGCATCTGTGCAGGGCTCCCAGGCAGGTGTGTTGGCACTACTGCTTTTGCGGAGGCCGAAGGCCTGCTTCCCAATGTATCGGCCCTGCTTTTTGTATGTGTGCCCAGGCGCAACTGTCACGGCCTAGGCCAACTGTATGACGCAGCGTTGTGAGGCTCATGCGTCTTCCCAACCAACTGGCGTGCTGCGAGAGCCTGAATACCCACATATGGAAATGTCGAATTTTGCCTTTGACGAATATTCAGGCCCGCCTTCAATTAGGGCGGGCACTTGGCTTGCTGGGGGCCTTAGCCCAGAACAATGTGATGTCTGATGGGGCCCCTTGAGGGCTTGTTCCTCACATTCCATCCCCCTTAGCTTCGAAAGTCCGCTGAGATGCTTCATGCTGATGCCTTCCCTTTCAGTTTCTTCTCATAATCTGCCACGATCGGAGGAGCTGTCTTGACAAGTTCCTCCTTTGAAATCCATCGATCTTCCTTCGGATCTGTATGATGCCTGAAATGTACTATGTATTCCCTCGCAGGTTTGGGAGGTCTTCCCTGCCAGGTGGCTTCGGAACAGGCGTGTCTCTGTGATTCAGGATGTCGTCGACGTCCACGTGGCCATCCATGGTTGGGGGCAGCATAGATCTCCGTGATGGGAACTGTGTTGTCTTAGCGAAAGGTGCAAGCTTGGAGGCGTGGAAAACAAGGTAAGTGCGTAAGTGACCAGGGATGCGAATGACGTACGAGGGACCATCCAAATCATTCCCCATTATGTCTAAGACTTCCCAGGGATCGAAATACTGAGGCATTAGTTTCCTAGAGATGCCAAACTCCTGTTCCAACTCGCTAGCCTTGACCCAGACACATTTCCCTACCTGAAATGTGGAATGTCGGCGACGTTTGTTCTCAGAAGCAATCAGAGCTTCCTGAGATTTCTTGATATGTTCAACAGTCTGCTGCGACAATTTCTCATACTCGACACCAGGAGTTGCAGCAGGTTGGTTTTCAGGCAGGACTAATTTCTCAGAGCAGATCTAGGCTTCCACCCCAGATGCGGTTGATTAGGACTAATGACGGTGGTGTTGTGTACAGCGTTGTTGTTCAGGCTGGTAATTTTTCATTCTAGTCATCCTGGCTGGGCTGGATGTAATGCCTCAGCAGATGCTGCTCAGCAGATGCTGCACCACTCGGTTCATTTCTTCAGCCTACCCATTTGCTTCGGGATGATTCCCAAAAGTCATCTGAAGCTGGTTGCCCATCTGTTCAGCGGCCTTCTTCCACATCTCGCTTGTGAAACGTACATCTCTGTCACTGACGATCGTTTTGGAAGTCCAAAGTCACGCACCCAATTGTCCATGAACAACTTGATGACGTGCTTAGTCCTGGCAGTCTCTGGCATGGCAATTAGTCTAGTGTACTTAGTGAACCTATCCACTATGTCGAAGATGTGCCTCTTGCCATTCTTGCTGGTCACGAGAGTGTCCATGAAGTCCATGGAGATACTCTGCCCTGGGCCAGCAGGAATGGGTAGAGGGTTGAGTAACCCAAGAGGAGCTTGAGTCCGCGGCTTGTCCCGTTGACAGACTTGACAGGTCTGTACGTACTTCTTTGCATCATCCAACATGTTGGGCCACCGAAATCACTGTACTAAGTTAGCACTAGTCTTCTTATAGCCGAAATGTCCCGTTGCGTCATGGCATTCTCCTAAGAACAAACTACGCAAATCTTCCTTAGATGGAAAAACTAATCTCTTAAACCCTGCCTTCTCAAGAAAGAGTAACCCATCCACCATCACAAACTCATCAGTGGTGGCCTTGTCTTTAGCCTGAAGTTTGTTGATGATGCCCATCGTGATGGGATCTTCTTTGTAGGCTTCCTCCATAGATCGCGTCACGTCCTCAGATAGGCCAAACTCATAAATCAGCGCACCCAGGTAAACTGCCCTTCGAGAAAACGCATCTGCAACCTTGTTGTACTCTCCCTTCACGTAGTTTAGTTTGAAGTCATACTGATCTATGACTTCAATCCAGCGTTTGAGTGCATTAGAGAGAACCGCTTGTGTCTTGATCCACTTGAGGGTCTGATGGTCAGTTCTCAAATAGAAGAACCTTCCTAACAGATAGTGCCTCCAGTGGACAAGTGCCTTGTAGAAAGCGTAGAGTTCCCTATCGTAGGTGGACTTTGCCAACTTCTTTGATAGCATCCTTCTGCTCATGTACTCGACCGGTCTCAACTTTTTCCCTTCCTGTTGAGCTAGCACTGCGCCAATGCCGTATCGGCTTGCGTCAATGGTTACAACAAATGGCCTTTGTGGGTCGGGTACCATGAAAACCTCATGGTGCGTGAGAGCATGCTTCAAACGCTTGAAAGCTGCCTCACACTCGTCAGTCCAGTCCCATGGTGTGTCAAGTCGAGTTAGATCAGTCAAGGGAGATGCGATCGTACTATAGTTCTTTACGAAGTTGCGGTAATAACCACACATTCCCAAGAATGATCTGACCTCAGTCACAGACTGGGGTCGTGGCCAGTCCCTAATGCTAGCCACCTTCGCATCTTCGGGCCTAATTCCGTCTTCATGACCCAAGTACAAGATTTGAGTGCGACCGAACTTGCATTTCTCTGCGTTTATCTTATACTTGTGTTGCTGGAGGAGTGAAAGTACTTTGTCTACACGCTGAGCATGCTCCTTGATAGTTTTACTAATGATAAGTATATCGTCGAGATACACGACAACGAACTTATCTAAGAAGTCATGGAAGATCCTATTCATGGCGTGCTGGAATGTACCCGGTGCATTGCAAAGGCCTAAGGGCATCACTACAAAATCGTACAGACCGTACCTGGTATGAAATGCGGTTCTATGTCGGTCCTGTGGTCTTATGGCAATCTCATGGTAGTCGGATTTTGAGTCTATCTTTGTATAGTACTTACATCCCTGCACCCTATCCAATAGGTCGTCGATGCGTGGTAAAGGCTCTGCGTTCTTAACGGTAACGGCATTGAGGCCTCCATAATCAATGCACATCCTTAGTGTTCCCCCTTTCTTTGGAACAAACAGGACTGGTGAGCCAAAGGGGGAAGTGTTAGGTCGTATCCAACCCTTTTCTGTGAGCTCTTTCAGTTGCCGACGAAGCTCGTCCAACTCGGTCGGAGCCATTCTATAGATTCTCCCTTTAGGTGTCTTGCTACCTGGGATGATCTCTATGGCATGGACAGCCTCCCTGTCTACGACTCCCGAGGGCTCCTCGAACAGATCAGGGTACTTAGAGACGATGGTATCTATCTCTGGGGGTGTTTTAACGACCTCCCCTTTTGCAGAGACATAGACTAAGCATATTCCTTCCTCTTGGTTCTGTTTATAGTAGTTATAGAAGGCAGATGCCCATAAGCACCCATAGGAGTCTATTAACCTACTGGCTTTATACTTGGCCAGTCTAACGGTTCTCTCATTAGGCAACTCGTGCTTCAACACCTTCTTGTCCCAGTCGAACTCGGGCTTGGCAACCTCGAGGTAGTACATGCCCAATAACATATCAAAAGGCAACTCGTTGCTCACCAGGAATGATATCTTATGGTTTATCTCTCCTCCTGGGTAGGAGAAGGTGCAGACTACATTTTTAACATAGTCCTCCACCATCATGCGCTCTTTGTTGGCCAAAGTAGATGCTACCGATCTACTAAGGCGCTGCACCCGGTCCTTTAGGCACAGTCTGTCAACGCAATCGCGACTTATGAAGTTTCGCGTGGAGCCAATGTCTACGAAGGCGCCGCACTTGCGACCACCCACACCAACTTCCACAACGAAGTGCACCCCTCTAGGACCTCTACTCAGTGCCACCCAGGACTCACAAGGGTCCTTTGCTGACCACTCACCTTGAAGGTCCTCTAAGGCTTCAGACACATCCAACGTACAGAGTATAGTTGGGCCCGGATGCGTCTGCGGGGTGACTAAGGAGTCTGTAGCTTTGGCCAACTCTTGAACGGGGGAGGGTACATCACCCGCTTCAACAAGAGTAGAAGCAGCTACATCTTCTACCGGCCCTAAGTGTTTCCCGAACTGGAGCTCGTAGAGGCCCCAGCCCGAGAAGAAGGAAACCCACCCTTAGAAGGGATTTTCTGCGAGACCTTCGGGTTCTTACATTTAAACTGCATATGGTCGTACTCGATGCAGTTTATGCAAGCACCACACGACCAACGATCTCGCCACACTTCCTGATCCAAGCCTGCTCTAACCCAAGCAGCTATCTTGTTTGGGTTAGCGGCCTGCCCCTGACTCCTTTGCTGACCGCCCTTACTGCGACCTGCTGCCTTAGTCTTAACTACTGCGGCGAGGTTGCTACCCTCAGCACTCTCCTCGCCGACTAACTCTGCACCCTCCACAAGTTCAAAAACATCATTGATTTCAGTTTGATTCCCTTCGGAATCAACCATCATCAATCGACTACCCTTCTTCTTCCATTCTTGTGGAGTCTTCTTCTTCCTCCCGTCCGTAGAAGGGGTTTGAGCACTACCCAGAGTAGCCTCTAAATCTAAGGCCTTTTTACTGAATGTCTCAAGGTGTGATACTCTAAGCGAGCCTCGCTGGCCAGTAAGTTCTTGATGTCTGTGCGAAGACATCTCAAGAGCATGGTCAATAAGACCTGTGGATTGTACTCCACTCCTGGGACCACGATCAGGCGCTCTACGGTTGTGGTAAGTTCTCGCACCGACTTGTACTTTCTAGCATCAAGCTTTAGAAGCCCATCAGTGGCAATCTGTGCCTGCTGAGGGTTGTGCCATCGAGCCTCCACTAAGTCCATAAGGCTCTCCAGGGTGTGGGTCTACGCCCAATCACCCATGTTCCTGCCGAACCCCTTTGAAGCTACCAATCCATTAAGCCAGCGAGTTGCTGAACCCTCTAGGTAGGATGAAACAATAATCACTTCCTTCTCTACCAATGTCCTCTTTGCCCTCACCCACACTAGCACCGTTCTCAACCACGTGTCGAGAGCCTCTTCCTTCTTGTCTCCTGAGAAGGTTGGAGGTGGTTTCATGGGTGTCATAGGATACCAAGGAAATTGTTGTCCCGCTGGCAAGACAGGTGGCGACTGTGGTGTAGCACCAGTCGCTGGACTGGAAAATGAAGAACCAACAGTCTGAGATAGGGCTGCTGCTGATGTACCACTTGGTGGTGGTCCGGACTGAGCGGCATAGGGGCCTGTCGTCGCTGAGAATGGCAACGATGGCAAGACTGCTGGCCTGATCCCTGGCCTGTGCATGGCGTTCAGGATCTGGTCCAAGGTGTCCTGGATGGTATCCTGTTTACTGTCCATGTATGCATGCATGAACAGGATGCTCACCTTAAGAATCTTTTCATTATTGCTAAGGGTCGAGTCATCTAACCCCTCTAGTGCAGCCTTGTCTGCCTCCCTACCCTCTAGTCTGACACTTCTGTCTCTAATCTCTTTCTCTCTTTTAGTAGCCTGCCTGAGTTCCTCCTCTAGCCTCAAGTGAATCCTCTCTACCTGCTGGAGCTCCATCTGCTCCCGGGTGTGTGGAGGTGGCGAGCTGAACTGTGAACCCGCCATCTGAATAGTGCCAGTTCCTGACGTACTGGAGATGGACTGTGAACTGGTCGCATGACCAGTAGGGTTTGCAGCAGAAGTGGCTGAAGAGGTAGCCATTGCTACCGCGCTAGCTGCTGCTGCTGCTAACGCGCGTTCAGCCGCTGCTGCTGCCTGTCTCGCAGTCTCAACCCTAAGCCTTCTTTCGTCTCCTGGTAGTAGAACCTGGGACACAACGGGTATCCTGCCGGTGTCCCGTCGTGTCTGCCTCCTATCGTCAGATCTATCCTCCCCATCGTTCATGGGCTAGGCAGACGATGTCTGCACTAATGTCCTCTTTGGGACCTACCGCAGCATACGTCTGACCGGTTTTAAAAATAAATAAAATGATAGATGCCTGGCGAGTTACCTAGACTACTAGTCAAGCGGCATCAACAACACCTGCACAAACTGTATACATGTAGTCTACCTCTATCTTTGATTAGTTTTGCACAAAAGCTTTAAGGAGAACTGACTATGGTAGATTACAGTCCTACTCTAGGCTGTCTGTTAGGTGTTAGCAGTCTGTCAACCAACTAACCATGATAAAAATAAACTACATTGAGCAGATGTATGCACAATGGATAATATAGTGATTAACAGTTGAGTTCACAATTGGAATCCCTTGCCCTGTATCCAACATACCTATGAGCATCATCAAGCTGCGGTGTCTAAGGTGTGCAACCATGGCCCACCCCTGTGCCCAAGAAGTATGCTTATGACCAGCCTGCCCTTTATTTACCCTCGCGTGCAACGAGCCTTACGTCTGACTGATCTGGCTGATCAAGAGGCAATTTAAGGACAGCCCCCGAGAGTCCTCAGGAATTTTTTAACGTCGCAATCAGGACGACGATCACAGCCAGTGGACAGTTCAGACCCCAACCAGAAATGTTTACGGTCTGGGAGCATCTACGTAGGACTCGTCAGTCCACACACCCCTTCTACCAGCACAGCAAAGAGCCTCAATGGACAAAGCAGCATGGCCTTCATAGCCACCGCCCTCTCCTGCCAGATGCACCACCGGGAAGAATGTCGTCTCTCAAGATAGAGCGCACACGACTCCTCACCAAAGAGAGGACACTCAAGTTGGACTCACTTCCTCACAGTAAAAAGAGATTGAGAGGGTAGATAAGGAATGGGAACAACGTACTTGGAGATAGCTGCCCCCAACCACATATTTCTCACCAATTGGGCCGACGTGCATTTCGATGACCGGTCATTAGCCTCGGTACCACCCACAACACAATGCAGTGCCACCTCAGCCAAAATGTCACGTCAGCATACTCTCATCATCATGCATACACCCGTTGTCGCCACAACTCCCACGTTGTCGCCACAGCCTTCCAGCGGTCGGCCTCTCCACCTAGGCCCCGCTAATCAACCAGCACCAAAGTATCCTTACTGCACATGAAACATCGTCAATGCACCAAGTCACAATGTCACCGGTGCCAGGTAAGCGGCGATCACCAACCAGCTCCGATACCAAATTGCAAGGAATATGAGTGTGAGCGATATACATAAAACCAAGTTGCGAAATCACACAGTTGTCCCAGTAGTTGTTGTCCTAAGCAGAGAGTACAAATGCATCAAGAAAACCATCCATATAGAGCAATACAATGAAGTAATGAGCCAATGTTCATGCCCGTAGGCCACACCAACACAGTATCCAAAGTCGCTGTGTTATGTCTAGCGCTCAGCGTCCAGCCTACTCTACCATACTATCCTACCTACAGCTGGTTCATGCAACAAGATCGCTTCAACTCACGAAGACCAATGTACATGACTGCCAACACCATCGCCGACCTCTCTTCATGTACCAGGTATGTATCTCGTCACCCTCAATCAGACCTTGATTACCCCACATAGCGCCTCCTTCCCTTAAGACCGCCTGATCATCTGTTGTACCCCCTAGCGCCCAGCAGCCCGGCTATGGCTGCCTGCACCCCGCTGCCCTGCAGCGCCCCACTACACCTCTCGCGCCCCGTCAGCGCCCTTGGCAGCGTTGCAGCATCAAGCGAGAGCGCAACAACACTTCCACATTGCCAGCGTTGGCTAGAATGCCTGGTCTGGGCTGCCTCATTCCTTTTGTGGAAGTGGCAGCCCCCTGGATGCTGCGTGTGGCCTGGCTGGAAGCTTCCAATACCTTCCGGTTGGGTCCCAGACCCTGCGCCCAGGCTCGAGACTACAGTTGAGGGCCTGGGCCCTTTGCAGTTAGGCACGGCCTGAGTCTCCTGACTTGGGCTGTTTGCTACATCTGTGCAGGGCTCCCAGGCAGGTGCGTTGGCACGACTGCTTTTGCATAGGCCGAAGGCCTACTTCCCAATGTATCGGCCCTGCTTTGTGTATGTGTGCCCAGGCGCAACTGTCAAGGCCTGGGCCTACTGTATGACGCAGCAATGTGTGCCCAGTGGGGCGATGTACATAGAAACCGAGGATCCGCAATGTGATGAAAAGGACTGAATGGACAATGCAGTGCAAGTAGAATCTCAACAAGCAATGTGCATTCTAATACATACAAAATGGTGCTGAATAGCGCAGTGGAAGACTTAGATACAAGTCCTGACCTGACCGGGACCTCATTCACATAGTATCAGATAGCGAAGCAGAATGCTAGAATGCTAATGACTAGCCCAATCAATGTTTGAACGCAGACCAAACATACATCGTATCCATCACCAGGTGTGAAGGAGCCTGGCGCTGTACACAGGAAGAAAGCGCCAGGTCCAGACATACACAGACGAAGAGGAGGGGATCAGATGAAAGGAGGGAGAGAGATGGGAATGTCGTTAATACCAAGTCTTTGTCACAAGTCCCAAATAATCCCTCGTCGTAATGTCTGAAGCCCAAAAGTCGAGTCTGGATCCAATGTCACCAAGTTCTCTCTCTCTCTCTTCTCGCATAGTCTGCAGATGCAGTGAAGTCAGATAAGGAGAGGGTGAGAGGGAGATGGTGGACTGAAAAGAGGAAGAAGAAGAACTCTCTCTTTGTCACGAGCCAGATACTAACCTGTGATGTTGGCGCTGTGCTGCAGGTACCTCGAAGACGAAGCTGGAGCAACGGCGCTGCAGGTAAGTACCTCTGGCCTCCGCCCAATCTCTCTCTCTCTCTAGTGCTATCCTAGATATGGCGCCCAGCGCTGGAGACTTCAGTTACCTACTGCGCCCAACACTGAAGACTAAAGCTAACGCTACTACTACTCCTGCAGCGCTCCCTCCAGAGTGCTGCTGCTGAATCTTGAAGACTACTACTGCCTTCTGCCTGCCCGTGAAGTGCATGCGAAGTCCCTATGTACTACCTCGGCCTGCCTCCTGACTACCTGAAGGGCGGGCCAGGCCGAGGAGGCTGCTCTTGCCAATGTCGAAGTGTGCCAGAGGCTGGCGCTGCAGCCTCTGCTGAGGCTGTCGTGGGAACAGGCTAAGAATAGCCTGTTCCCGAAACCCTGGTTCGGTGCCTGAGTTTCAGGGCCGATCGTTCTGATGAACGACCGAAAATGGCCCTTCGTTTCAGGCTAAAATGGCTATTGCCATTTTTAGTATGAAACGACACAAGGTCTGTAGGCCCCTGTTTTCAGGCTTTCGGGCTGAACAGACATGGGGCCTGGAGGCCCTGGTTTTCAGGCTTTTAGCCTGAGGGACGCAGGGCCTGGAAAATGGCCCTCGTGTGCAGGCGCAGCATGTAACCCCCCCCCCTCCTTATGAAGTCAAGCCGGGGCGAGGGTGGAGTCGACGATCTGAAGGTGGAACCTGGACGCGGGCGCGCCGTGGAGCCGAAGAGACCGGCTTGCCTTGCATCTTGCGTTCATAGCGTGCGAGAATGTCTGGCGCTGTTGCTTGAAGTTTCGCACGGGTCAACCAACGGTCAGCTCGGTGKGTGCAGTATGCAAAATGCACCAAACACTCGGTTGGCCTGTTGTCGTAGCGTCGCTGGGAGATGATGTCGCCGACCTCCTGAAAACCGTCCATAGAGGGTGGGTCTTGCGAACGTCTCCCGGGAAAATCGTCATGTTCCGCTGGCGTGTAAAGAGCCAACTTGGAGCAATGAAAGACTAGGTAGACGGGCAAGTGGGCGGGCACCTGAATCGTGAAGGAAGGTCCCTTGAGTGCGTCCCCAGCGGGCGCTACGATCGGCCAAGGCCCCATCCATTTCGGGAGGAGCTTGCGAGAGATGTCTTGTTCAAGGCTGAATTCCTCTGCGGAAACTCAAACGAGGTCACCGGCGCGGAATGGGCAAGGAAGACGCTGGCGATTGGCCTGCTGGCTCATGCGCTGCTACGTCTTGGCCATCTGGTCGTGTGCCTTGACAAGAAGCTCTTGCATCCGACGCAAGAAAAGAAGATGCTCGTCGCTCTCGGCCGCTCGTGGAGTGATTGTGTCCAACGACGAAGTGATCGGCGAGCCGTGCTCGAACTCGAAAGGCGATATCCCGATAGCCGGGTGGATGGAAGAGTTGTAGGCCAACTCGACATCCGGCAGTCGCTCAACCCAGTCCTTCTGGTCCGGTCGGATAAGAGTGCGAAGGAGAACCTATGCGGTCTGGTGCGCCCTCTCCGTTTGGCCATTGGTCTGAGGGTGGCGAGTTGAACTGGGCTTGAAAGATGAGCCCCATCGCTTGATGAGCGCCAACCAAAAATCGGACATGAACCGAGTGTCGCGGTCGCAGACAATTTCCTTGCGGTAACCCTTGGTTCAAATCCAACCGGCGTAGAGAACCTCGGCCAACTCCGGTGCCTTGGCATGATAGCGATAAGGCAAAAACATGGCGAACTTGGTGAGTCGGTCGACCACCGTGAGAATCCCATCCACTCCGGTCTTGTGCTTGGGGAACGAGCCGGTAATGTCCATGGCAATCGCTTCCCTTTGCCTCAACGGGGCCGGTAATGGTCGTAACTCGCCGTACGGACAATGGTTGCGGGATTTGCAGTGTCGTCAAACCTCGCATGACTCACAATAGCGCGTGACGTCGCCGAGAAGGTCGGGCCACCAAAATCATTCTCAAAGTCGGCCAATCGTGGGATTGACTCCAAAGTGTCCGGTGGCGGGAGCATCGTGGAACTCGCCAAGAAGCCGTGTACGCAAGTGAGTATCACTAGGTACGCAAAGAAGGTCCTTCCCCCACGTGTGGACAAGCAAGTACCCCACTTGGATCCGGTAGTGAGAAGGTGCCAGATTAGGAGAGGAGCAATTCGCGTACTTGTCGCGAAACTCGGGGTCGGCTTGGTAGCCGCGGATGAAGCTGTTCCGCAGGTCATCGTCGATCTCGAGGTTGAGTAGACCGTGGTACAATGATCCGGACGCCGTGAAAGAGCATCCGCAAAACCGTTCACTTCCCGGGAATGTGATCGGGAAAGAAGTCGAACTGGTCGATGAAAGTCATCCATCGAGCGATGGTGCTGTTGACGGTGTCTTGGGTCTTGTAGAAGACCAACGGATTGTTGTCCGTTACCCATCGGAATTGGCTTCGACCAAGGAGGAAGTGCCGCCATCGCTTGAGCGGGTGGACGAAGGCGAGGACCTCCTTCTTGTGTGCATCGTCAATGGAATGCACGACAGGCACTTTCTTGTTGAAATACTCGACTGGGTGCCAGTCCACACCATCATGTTGCTCGACGACTACACCAATGCCATAGCCTACGCATCCGTAGTGACGCGCGTAGGCAAAAGCGGGTCGTATATCCGCAAGACCTCCGCAGACAATAGCACGGCTTTGAGAGCCAAGAATGATTCCCGCGCCTCCTCTCCGAAGTCAAACGGTCGATTTTCTCATTGAAGCTTGGTCAAGCGGGCCGCGATCTTCGAGTAGCCTTTGATAAATCGTTGGTAGTAGCCGGTGAGGCCAAGAAACGAACGAACATCCGTAACGTTCCGAGGCTCTGACCACTCTTGGATGGCTTGAATCTTGTCCGATAGCGGACTGATGCCCTCCGGTGTGACAAAATGGCCCAAGTATTCCAGCTCTTGCCGGACAAATTCGCACTTGTCGCGGTTGGCCTTGTACTTGGCGCGGCGGAGCGTCTCCAACTCTCGTCGAAGATGCCCAAGATGATCCTCCAATGACAGGCTATAGACGAGAATATCGTCTAAGTAGACCAGCACGAACCGGTCCAACATTGCACGGAACTCATTGGTCATTGCCGCTTGAAAGGTCGTCGGGGCGTTGGTGAGGCCAAAAGGCATGACCACCCACTCAAAATGCGCGTACTGCGTCTTGAACGTGGATTTGTAGCGATCGTTCGGTCGGATCGAGATTTGATGATATCCTGAGTTCAAATCCAACTTAGAAAAATACTTTGCGCCGCCCAATCGCTCAAGAAGATCGTCGATGCGAGGAAGAGGCCCCGCATTCTTGACGGTTTGCGCGTTGAGCTTGCGGTATTCGATACACAATCGTAGATCCTTATTCTTCTTCCGAACGAAGAGAACCGGTGCTCCATATGGGGAGCTACTAGGGCGGATCCAGCCCCTGGCCAACAAGTCGTCGAATTGTGCGCGGAGGACCTCAAGCTCCTCCTCGCTCATCCGATAGATGCAACCTTTCAGCGGCACGACACCGTCCTCAAGAATGATCTCGTGAGAGATTGGCCGATCCGGCACCACACCGGTAGGTGACTCGAAGATATCGGCGAACTCAGCAACCTCACCACCCGGGGGTCCGAAGACAAGTCCGTGGGTGAAGAGCCGGTTACCACGACGGTCCGTAGAGCTGCTCGTAAGGGCAAGTCGCCCGGAATGATTTGGCCATCACCACTTGGCACCGAATCGAAGGGTGCGGTAGAGGAATAGTACATGCCACTTTAGCGCCGAAGGCGTCACGAACGCTAAGAGTCCGCCGGTGGAAGTTGACCGTGTGATCCGCACTTGCAAGACAAGGCACTCCCAGAATGATGTCGAAGTCCGTGTCGAGAATGGCGAACGTCACCGGTTCGCATGCATGAGGTGCGAAGTACACCGGTACGGCTTCGATGTAACGGTTGAGAAGTTGCTGCGTCTTTCCATCTGCCAACTTGATCGCTGTCGGGTTTGCCTTCCTCCGAACTAATGTGCCAAGGCCAGCCCTTTGCATAAAGGATTGGCTCATGAAATTGCGAGACGCGCCACTATCTAACAAAGCGCTGCAGGACGCTTGCCCAACTTGAATGCGGACATACATGAGCGGTGCGTTGTTGTCATCGTATCGCTGCGTGCGAAACTCGCGGGCCACCTTGGTAGTATACGCAAGGATGTCCCCCACCGCGACTTCGTCATCAGTCGGCGAAGTTGGTGGTGCATAGAAGGATAAGTACGTGTGGAGATGAGCCCATAGTGTTGCGCATTGCGGTCCCGGCAAGCGGCCTGTGGTCGGGAGAGGAAGCCATGCAAAGTCCTCGGACGTGAGCGGGTCCAATACCTCTATGTTGAACTCGCGCGCCGAATCCCGTGAAGAACCACTTGAAGACGATAAGTCGCCGCTGCCGGACGCAGAAGATGCCGCACACACGTCTTGTCCTTGAGCTTGAGTACCCAGCATAGGAACGAACCGGGCAGCATAGTCCTCAAAAGAAAATAGAAGAGGAGGACTATCGACTT
Source organism: Chara braunii (assembly GCA_003427395.1). Classification (NCBI taxonomy): domain Eukaryota; kingdom Viridiplantae; phylum Streptophyta; class Charophyceae; order Charales; family Characeae; genus Chara; species Chara braunii. The sequence continues at coordinate 1,499,662 of BFEA01000244.1, forward strand.
CCGCATGTGCCTCAGAATGAAGGCCAGTTACTCGCAAAGAAACCGGTTCCGGAGGCGTCGAGAGTGTCGTCGAGGCACTCTCGGCGGTGCTCAGTTTCCCTGTTTGCCCTTGGCTTTCAATGGGCAGGCCAGTGTCTCATGGACATCGCTGTTGCACCAAAGGCAATAGTGGAATCTCGTGCGCGCTTTGAATGCTTGCTCGGAGATGCCATATTGGGACCATGGGGCTGGAGCTGCTGCGCCGGGTCCGGGGCTAGATGTGGTGTGTGTCTTCGTCTTGCCGCGTCCTCGGCCTCTGCCAGGGCGGCCACCTTCCCGTGCGGCTGCGAGTCTGTCCCCTTCATTGGCAGACACAGCCTCGCTGGTTTGGTCAAACGGCGTTGCCGCCGCGACCATGGCCACTCTTGGCCGATGCTGGTCCCTGCTCGGGCCTGACGCAGACGAACGCAGGTTCTTAGCCTCCTTGTTCGTAATGATAATCTGTGCGGTCTTGTCAAAGATTTCCGCCGTTGTCGTCAAGGTGTCCTCGACGTGAGTCAAGGCATTGCTTAATGTCGGACAGGACCTTGAGATGAAATACTGGCGGATGGCTTTGAACCCCATCTGGATATCTGGGACTGACGTCAGGCGTTGGTACTCGGCGATCCAGTCGGTACTCGACAGCGTGCCTTGCTCGAAGACCATGAGCTTGTCCATAGCCTTGATCTCGGGCGGCTCGACTTGGAACCGCTTATGCCACGCTGCCTTCAGATCGTCCCAGCTGATCTTGGTGTGCAAGTCGGCAGCTACCACTCCGTACTTGGACAAGAGATTGTCCAACCAAGCCTGGCACGCGCCCCCTGAGCGAGAGTATAAGTATGCGTGGTGCTTGTGTTCTTTGACGTTGTGTAGCTGCAGCGTGAGCTCGAACTTGCAGAACCATGGAATCTGATATGTCTTCATCGAGTCGCAGAAGATCTCCTGCCCGTCAAACTTTTGAGTTGTCTCTCGCGGTTCCGAACTCGAGGTATTGGCGGTAGTACAGATCCGTTGTTCCAGCTGTTGTGTTGCGGTCTGCTGTAACTGCACGCCGTCCTTGAGGGAGCCGACGTCCATCTCCAATGCTGCGAGGCGATCGAAGGTGTTGGAAGAGCTTGCATCGGGGGCGGCGACTGGTCGCTGCTCCAGCTGCTAGAGGCAGTCTTGGACTTGAGCCAGCGAGTCGTCGAGGCTGTGGATATCCTGCTGCTGTGTAATGCATGTCGCCAGAACGACCATTTCGTCAAAATGGACATTTTTTATTTTTTGAACGAAATTGAAACTGAGTTTTTTGGCCGAAAACTCGTCAAAATTTGTTGTTCCTGAGGGTCCGGCATTTGTAAGACGCTGGACCCCCTGGCTGTACATGGACCTAGCTTGAGACCAAGTACCTCCAGGCAGTCCTACCTGGAGGTGCCTGGTCTCAAGCTAGGTCCATGTACAGCCAGGGGGTCCAGCGTTTGTAAAACGCTGGACCCTCAAAAACAACAAATTTTGATGAGTTTTCGGCCAAAAAACTCGGTTTCAATTTCGTTCAAAAAATAAAAGATGTCCATTTTGACGAAATGGTCGTTCCAGGAGGTGCGTGAGATGGGAGAGGACGAGAGCGATCTTGTTTTCGCTATCCTCCAACTTGCCATTCTCGGCCTCGGTCCGCCATTCCGCTGCCATTGTAAGCAAAGTCTGCTCTCCGCTAAATATCTTCTCACGACGTTGAGTTCTTTCTTCATCGGCAGCCCTTGCTGCCGCCTCGTCATGCTGGCGCTGTTGTTCAAGTGCCAGCAGACGTGCCTGCTCGGCGTCCTCTGCCTTCTTCTTCGCTGTTGCTGTTGCGTCATCTGCCCGTTTCTTTGTTTCGGTACTCCAGGCCAGCATCCGCGCGTGATAGGCCTCGTCTGCTTCTCCGGACATCTGGTCCATGACGGCTGTTTGTGAACGCAACAGCATCGACCAGGTCGGGGGCCTGCTGACGTAGTATTCCCTGTTGACGTGGCCTGCTGACGTAGTCTGCTGACATCGCCTGCTGACGTGGCCTGCTGACGTGGCAACTTACCAACGCTGCCTCAGGGGGTACCCGGAGACAGGTAGAGAAGGTAGGGCGAGACGTGGCAACAACATCGGTGGGGAGGGTGGGTGGGAAGAATCGCTCAGATAAGGAGCCACTAATCAAAAAAGAAAAGTTTGAACTTTGCAAAAAAAAATTCGAGAAAAATTAAAATCCCGACTTTTGCAAGTTCAGTAGGTCTCCCAACCTCCYTTGAAGTGCGAAATGATCAATGAGAGAAAAAAAAATTCGACTTCATACTGCAACTGATTTATAGAACTGACTAACAGAATCCTAGAACTTCGAAAAAAAAAAACGAAAAGAAATAAAATATTCGGACTTACTCAGATGATAGTATTCACAGTTTGGAAAATAATACCTGCAGGAGGGATTTTCCGTACCGTTTTCAGAAAAAACGAATTTTGAAACAGAAGATATTCCGAATTTCTAAGTAACGGGAAATACAACAGGAAATCGAAATTTTTGAAAAGAAAGATATTACGGATTTTCAACAACGAAATTTTAAAATTTCAGAAGGAAAATGAAAATGGAAATTCCAGATGTTGCGCTATTGCAATTTTCCACAACAGAATAGCGAGAAAACAAAATCCAAGAAAAGAAAAAAAAAATTGATTTTCGGCAGTAAGGTCAAAATCGTGATTTTGGGGGCTAACTAGTGTGCTCTAATCAATCAATAAAGATTAATCAGTTACCTAGTCCCCGCACACGTGTCAGATTAGGTTGTCCTGATTCACGTGCGGCGTTCTGATACCAATTGTTACATGCCCAGTGGGGCGATGTACATAGAAACCGAGGATCTGCAATGTGATGAAAAGGACTGAATGGACAATGCAGTGCAAGTAGAATCTCAATAAGCAATGTGCATTCTAATACATACAAAATGGTGCCGAATAGCGCAGTGAAAGACTTAGATACAAGTCCTGACCTGACCGGGACTGACCTCATTCACATAGTATCAAATAGCGAAGTAGAATGCTAGAATGCTAATGACTAGTCCAATCAATGTTTGAACGCAGACCAAACATACATCGTATCCATCACCAGGTGTGAAGGAGCCTGGCGTTGTACACAGGAAGAAAGCACCAGGTCCAGACATACACAGACGAAGAGGAGGGGATCAGACGAAAGGAGGCAGAGAGATGGGAATGTCGTCAACACCAAGTCTTTGTCACAAGTCCCAAATAATCCCTCGTCGTAATGTCTAAAGCCCAAAAGTCGAGTCTGGATCCAATGTCACCAAGCTCTCTCTCTCACTCTTCTCGCATAGTCTGCAGATGCAGTGAAGTCAGATAAGGAGAGGGTGAGAGTGAGATGGTGGACTGAGAAGAGGAAGAAGACGAACTCTCTCTCTGTCACGAGCCAGATACTAACCTGTGATGTTGGCGCTGTGCTGCAGGTACCTCGAAGACGCAGCTGGAGCAACGACGCTGCAGGTAAGTATCTCTGACCTCCGCCCAATCTCTCTCTCTCTAGTGCTATCCTAGCAATGGCGCCCAGCGCTGGAGACTACAGCTACCTACTGCGCCAGCGCTGAAGACTAAGGCTAATGCTACTACTACTCCTGCAACGCGCCCTCGAGAGTGTTGTTGCCAAATCCTGAAGACTACTACTGCCTCCTGCCTGCCCGTGAAGTGCATGGTAAGTCCCTATGTACTACCTCGGCCTGCCTCTGGACTGCGTGAAGGGCGAGCCAGGCCGAGGAGGCTGCTCTTGCCAATGTCGAAGTGTGCCAGGGGCTGGCGCTGCAGCCTCTGCTGAGGCTGTCGTGGGAACAGGCTAAGAATAGCCTGTTCCCAAAACCCTGGTTCGGTGTCTGAGTTTCAGGGCCGGTCGTTCTGATGAACGACCGAAAATGGCCCTTCGTTTCAGGCTAAAAAGGCTATTGCCATTCTTAGTCTAAAACGACACAGGGTCTGTAGGCCCCTGTTTTCAGGCTTTCGGGCTGAACAGACACTAAGCCTGTAGGCCCTAGTTTTCAGGCTTTTAGCCCGAGGGACGCAGGGCCTGGAAAATGGCACTCGTGTGCATGTGCAGATCTAACACTGAGGCTCACCCGTCTTCCCAACCAACTGGCGTGTTGCGAGAGCCTGAATACCCATATATGGAAATATCGAATTTTGCCTTTGACGAATATTCAGGCGCGCCTTCACTTAGGGCGGGCACTTGGCTTGCTGGGGGCATTAGCCCAGAACAATATGATGTCTGACAGGGCCCCTTGAGGGCTTGTTCCTCACAATTTTGACCTCACTGCCGAAAATCGATTTTTTTTTCTTTTCTTGGATTTTGTTTTGCAGCTATTTCTGTTGTGGAAAACCGTAGTAGCGCAACACCTGAAATTTCAGTTTTCGTTTTTCTTCTGCAAATTCAAAATTTCGTTGTTGGAAATCCGGCATATCTGTTTTTTGAAAATTTTGATTTCCTTTTGCAAATTCCCGTTATTTGGAAATCCATAATATTTTTTTTTGTCATTTCCTAAATTCGTTTTTCAAGATTTGGAAACGGTACGGGAATTCTAGTGGTCACTAAGGCCTTCTACCCTCTTGCAGTTATCATTTTCCAAACTGCGCGTACTCTCATCTGAGTAATTCCGAATATTTTGTTATTACATCTGAGTAATTTTGAATATTTTGTTATTTTGTTTTCGGAATTCTTATCGGAAAATCATTTGCAGTCTGAAAGTTCAAAATTTTCCTCATTCGTAATTTCGCACTTCAAGGGGAATGTGGAGGCCTATTGAACTTGCAAACGAGTATTTTTTTTTCTTTTTCTCGAATTTTTTTTGCAAAGTTCAAACTTTTCTTTTTTTATTAGTGGCTTATTATCTGGGCGATTTATCCCACCCACCCCTCCCCACCTATGTTGCTGCCCCTTCAGGTCTTATCTTCTCTATGTGTCTTCGGGTACCCCCTGCGGCGGCATTGGTAAGTTGCCACATCAGCAGGTCACGTCAGCAGCAGGGAGTGCCACGTCAGCAGGCCCCTGACCTGGTTTATGCTCACGCGCTCGCAAACAGCCGCCATGGACCAGAAGTCCAGGGAAACGGACGAGGCCTATCAGGCCCGGATGCTGCTTCTAATTACCAAAGCCAAGCAGCGGTCGGATGCAGTAGCAGCCGCAACAAAGAAGAAGGTAGAGGACGTCGAGAAGGCACGTCTGTTGGCAATCGAACAGCAACACCAGCACGACGAGGCAGCAGCAAAGGCTGCTGATGAAGAATGAATTCAACGACGTGAGAAGATACTCAGCGGAGAGCGAGCTTTGCTCACAATGGCAACGGACTGGAGGGCCGAGGCCGAGAATGGCAAGATGGAAGAGAGTGAACACAAGATCGGTCTACTCCTCTCCCAACTCACGGACCTCCTGGCAACATGCATTACACAGCAGGAGGATATCCACAGCCTCGACAACGCGTTAGCTCAAGTCAGCAGCCGCCTACAGCATGTGGAGCAACGACCCGTCGCCGCCCCCGATGCCTGCTCCTCCAACACCTCCGATCGCCTCGAGCCATTGGAGATTGACCTCGGATCCCTCAAGGACGGCGTGCAGTTACCTCAAACCACAAGGCAACACTTGGAGCAGCGGATCTGTACAACCGCCACCCACTCGAGTTCAGAACCGCGCGAGACGACTCCAAGGTTCGATGATCAGGAGATCTTCAACTCGACGAAAACAGACCCGATTCCATGGTTCCGCAAGTACAAGCTCAACTTGCAGCTCCACCATGTCAGCGAACACAAGCACCACGAGTACTTATACTCCCGGTCGGGGGGTGCGTGCCAAGCATGGTGGACAATCTCTTGTCCAAGTACGGAGTGGTGGCTGCCGACTTGCACACCAAGATCAAATGGGATGATCTAAAGGTGGCGTGGCATAAACGATTCCAAGTAGAGCCGCTGGAGATCAAGGCAATGGACAAGCTGATGCCCTTTGAACAAGGCACGCTACTGAGTGTTGACTCGATTGCCGTGTACCAACGCTTGACATTCAAATGGGCTTCAAGGCTGTCAAACACTACTTCATCTCGAGGTCGTGTCCGACGTTGGGCAATGCCTTGACTCACGTCGAAGACACCCTGACGACAATGGCAGAGCTCTTCGACAAGGCTGCGCAGATCATTGTCACGAACAAGGAGGTCAAGAACCTCCACCGTTTGTCTGCGCCAGGCCTGAGCAGAGATCAACATCGGCCGAAAGTGGCCGTGGTCGCGGCGGCAACGCCAAGCGACCAAACTAGCGAGGTCGTGTCTGCCAATGAAGGGGACAAATTCGCAGCCGCCCGGGATGGTGGCCGCCCCGGCAAAGGTCGAGGACGCGGCAAGGCGAAGACAAACACCACATCTAGCCCCGGGCCCGGCGCAGCAGCTCCAGGCCCATGGTCCCACTACGGTCTCTCCGAACAGGCATACAAGGCACGCACGTCTGTGGTGTAACAGCGCTCTCTACGACACAATGGGCTGCCCGTCGAAAGGCAAAGGCAAATCGGAAAACTGAGCACCGCCGGGAGTGACTCGGCGACACTCTCGACGCCTTCAGAACCAGTCGCTTCGCGGGTGACCGCCCTTTGTTCCGAGGCACATGCGGAAGTCGGTAGTCCTCCTCTTCTATTTTCTTATGAGGACTATGCTGCCCGACTCGTTCCTACGCTGGGTACTTATAATCAAGGGTAAGATGTGTGTGCGACATCTTCTCCCTCCGGCAGCGGCGACTTATCGTCTTCAAGTGGTTCTTCACAGAATTCGGCGCGCGAGTTCAACATAGAGGTATTGGACCTGCTTAGGTCTGAGGATTTCGCATGGCTTCCTCTCCCGACCACGGGCCGCTTTTCGGGACCGCAATGCGCAGCATTATGCACTTATCTTCACACGTATCTATCCTTCTATGCAACCACCAACTTCGCCGACGGATGACGAAGCTGCGGTGGGGGACATCCTTGCGTATGTTGTCAAGGTGGCTCGTGAGTTTCGCAAGCAGCGGTACGATGACAACAACGCACTGCTCCTCTATGTCCGCATCCAAGTTGGGCAAGCGTCCTGCAACGCTTTGCTGGATAGCGGCGCGTCTCACAATTTTATGAGCCAAGTCTTTATGCAAAGGGCTGGCCTTATTAGGACTCGTGCAAGAAAAGCTATAGCTGGTTTCCAAATTAGAAAAAAAATGYCAGTAGGAGTATGTGTGACTCTTAGAGGTGAAGCAACTATACGAGTGCAAAGTGAGTGATAAACCTAATGACTGGCACACAAGTTCGGAGGAAGGCAAACCTGGCGGAGATCAAGTTGGCGGACAGAAGGACGCAGCAACTTATCGACCGCTACATCGAGGCCATACCGGTGTATTTCACACCTCATGCATGCGAAGCGGTGACATTCGACATTTTGGACACGGACTTTGACATTATTTTGGGAATGCCTTGGCTTGCAAGTGCGGATCACACGGTCAACTTCCACCGGCGGACTCTTACCGTTCGCGACGTTTTCGGCGCCGAAGTACCGTGTACTTATCCTCTTCCGCACCCTTCGATCCGATGCCAAGTGGTGACGACCAAGTCGTTCCGGGCGACTTGTGCTTACAAACAGCCCGACGAAATCGGCCTATGTTTCCTACGGACCGTCGCGGTAGCTGACTCTTCACCCACGGACTTGTCTTCAGAACCCCGTGTGGTGCGGTTGCTTGACGAGTTCGCCGACATCTTCGAGTTACCTACCGGTGTGGTGCCGGATCGGCCAATCTCTCACGAGATCATTCTTGAGGCCGGTGTCGTGTCGCCGAAATGTTGCATTTGCCACATGAGCGAGGAGAAGCTTACGGTCCTCCGCACGCAACTCGATGACTTGTTGGACAAGGGCTGGATCCGCCCTAGTAGCTCTCCATATGGAGTGTCAGTTCTCTTCGTACGTTAGAAGAACAAGGATCTACGATTGTGCATCGACTACTGCAAGCTCAACGCGCAAACCGTCAAGAATGTGGGGCCTCTTCCTCGTATCGACGATGTTCTTGAGCGATTGGGCGGCGCAAAGTACTTCTCTAAGTTGGATTTGAAGTCGGGATACCATCAGATTTCGATCCGGCCGAACGATTGCTATAAATCCGTGTTCAAGACGCGGTATGGGCATTTTGAGTGGGTGGTCATGCCTTTTGGCCTCACCAACGCCCTAGCGACCTTTCAAGGGGCAATGACCAACGAGTTTCGTGCGATGTTGGACCGGTTCGTGCTGGTCTACTTAGACAACATTCTCGTCTATAGCTGGTCATTGGAGGATCATCTTGAGCACCTTCGACGAGTGTTGGAGACGCTCCGCCGCGCCAAGTACAAAGCCAACTGCGACAAGTGTGAATTTGTCCGGCAAGAGCTGGAATACTTGGGTCATTTTGTCACACCGGAGGGCATCAGTCCGTTGTCGGACAAGATTCAAGCCATCCAAGAGTGTTCGGAGTCGTGGAACGTCGCGGATGTCCGTTCGTTCCTTGGCCTTGCCGGCTACTACCAGCGTTTCATCAAGGGATACTCGAACATCGCGGCCCTTTTGACCAAGCTTCAATGCGAGGATCGACCGTTTGACTTCGGAGAGGATGCGCGGGAATCATTTTTGGCTCTCAAAGCCGCGTTATTATTTGTGGAGGTCTTGCGAATCTACGACCCATTATTGCCAACACACGTCATTACGGATGTGTTCGGCTATGGCATTGGGGCCGTCCTCGAACAACACGATGGCGTGGAATGGCACCCGGTCAAGTACTTCAACAAGAAAGTGCCCATCGTGCACTCCATTGATGATGCACTCAGGAAGGAGCTCCTAGCCTTCGTCCACTCGCTCAAGCGGTGGTGGCAATTCCTCCTTGGTCGAAGTCAATTCCGATGGATAATGGAGAACAATCCGTTGGTCTTCTACAAGACCCAAGACATCGTCAATAGCACCATCCCCCGATGGATGGCTTTCATCGACCAGTTCGACTTCTTTCCCGATCACATTCCCGGGAAGTCTAACTGTTTTGAGGATGCTCTTTCACGGCGTCCGGATCATTGTACCGCAGTCTATTCGAACTTCGAGATCGGCGATGACCTGAGGGACAGCTTCATCCACGACTACCAAGCCAACCCCGAGTTTCACGAGGAATTGCTCCTCTCCTAATCCGGCGCCTTCTCACTATCGGATCCAAGTGGGGTACTTGCTTGTCCACACGCGGGGGAAGGACCTTCTTTGCGTACCGAGTGACTCTCACTTGCGTACACGACTTCTTGGCGAGTTCCACCACGCTCCCGCCGCCGGACACTTTGGAGTCAATAGCACGATTGGCCAACTTCGCGAGCGATTTTGGTGGCCCGGCCTTCTCGACGACGTCGCACGCTATTGCGAGTCATACCAGGTTTGTCGACACTGCAAATCCCGCAACCATCATCCGTACGGCGAGTTGCGTCCATTACCGGTCCCCTTGCGCCGAAGGGATGCAATTTCCATGGACATTACCGGACCGTTCCCCAAGCACAAGACCGGTGTGGATGAGATTCTCACGGTGGTCGACCGACTCACCAAGTTCGTCATGTTTTTGCCTTGCCGCTATCATGCCAAGGCACCGGAGTTGGCCGAAGTTCTTTACGCCGGTTGGATTCGAACCAAGGGTTACCCCAAGGAAATCGTCTGCGACCGCGATACTCGGTTCGTGTTCGATTTTTGGTTGGCGCTCATCAAGCGATGGGGCTCATCTCTCAAGCCAAGTTCGGCTCGCCACCCCCAAACCGATGGCCAAACGGAGAGGGCGCATTAGACCACACATGTTCTCCTTCACACTCTCATCCGTCCTGACCAAAAGGATTGGGTTGAGCGGCTGTCAGATGTTAGTTGGCATACAACTCGTCCATCCACCTGGCTATCTGGATGTCGCCCTTCGAGTTCGAGCACGGCTCGCTGGTCACTTCTCCGTTGGACACAATCATTCCACGAACGGTCGAGAGCGACGACCATCTTATTTTCTTGCGTCGGATGCAAGAGCTACTTGTCAAGGCACGCCACCAGATGGTTAAGACATAGCAATGCATGAACCAACAGATCAATCGCCAGCGTCTTCCTTGCCCATTCTGCGCCAACGATCTCGTTTGGGTTTCCGCCGTGGAATTCAACCTTGAACAAGATATCTCTTGCAAGCTCCTCCCGAAATGGATGGGGCCCTGGCCGATCGTGGCACCCGCTGGGAATGCACCCGAAGGACCTTCTTTCACCATTGAGGTGTCCGCCCACTTGCTCGTCTACCCGGTCTTTCATTGCTCCAAGTTGGTTCTTTACACGCCAGCGGAACATGACGAATTTCCCGGGCGACGGTCGCAAGACCCACCATCTATGGACAGTTTTCAAGAGGTCGACATTATCCTCTCCCAGCGACGCTACGGCAACAGGCCAATCGAGTACTTAGTACACTTTGCGTACTGCACTCACAAAGCTGACCGTTGGTTGACCTGTGCGGAACTCCAAGCACAACTTCTGATGTTCTCGCATTCTACGAACGCAAGATGCAAGGCAAGCCGGTATCTTCATCTCTACGACGCACACACATTCAGGTTTCACCTTCAGATTGTCAGCTTCGCCCTCGACCCGGCTTGACTTCATAAGGAAGGGGGGGTGTTACATGCTGCGCCTGCAACAGGCTGCATGGGCCATTTTCAGGCCCGTGTCGTTTTCAGCCCGAAAGCCTGAAAACAAGGGTCTACGGGCCCTGTGTCGTTTCAACCTGAAAGCCTGAAAACAAGAGCTTACAGGCCCTGTGTCGTTTCAGCCTAAATCAGGGTCTTTTCGGCCCTAAGTCTTTTCAGCCTCAAACTGAGGGCCATTTTTTGGCCCTCATAAGATTGACCTGCCCTGAAACTCAACCACCAAACCAAGGTTTTAGCACATGCCATTTTGGGTCGGTTTTCAAGATAACCCTTGGTTGAGCTTCAACGCCAGGGTCTGGCACGTTTTGGCATTGGCAAGAGCAGCCTCGTGGAGGGGCCAGCACTACATAGGACTGGCCCGCCCTGCAGGCTGCAGGTAGTTCCTAGGTACTTCCAAGGCACTTCACGTATCGTTTCGTAGGCAGGAGGTAGTCTTCAGGATTCGACAGCAGCACTCTAGAGGAGCGCTGCAGGAGTAGTAGTAGCACTAGCAGTAGTCTTCAGCGTTGGGCGCTAGTAGCGTTAGCAATAGTCTTCAGCGTTGGGCGCTAGAAGGAGCTAGAGTAGTACTGGACAGAGAGAGAGATTGGGCGGAGGCTAGGGAGACTTACCTGCAGCGCCATAGCTCCAGCTTCGTCTTCGAGGTACCTGCAACACAGCACCAACTTCACAGGTTAGTACTTGGCACTTTAGAAAGAGAGTGAGTTCTTCTTCTTCCTCTTCGCAGTCCACCGTCTCCCTCTCACCCTCTCACTATCTGACTTCACTGCATCAACAGACTACGAGAGAGAGAGAGCTTGGTGACATTTGGATCCAGACTCGATGTTGGGCTTTAGCCATTTTGACGAGGGATTATTTGGGATTTGTAACGAATACTTGGTGATGACCTATGTGGCACCCAAGGCCGCGGATCCTGCAGCTGAGGAGGCCGGCCGCGGGCCCGCGGCCGAGTTTCCGCGCAGCCATGCCACAGCCAGGCGGGGGCGCGCGTGGGAAAACGGCACCCACACACGACCCGCTGTCGAGCGCATCGGCTCCCGCCTTTTTGCAAAGGCAAGAGCCCTCCTGGCTATGTCACGCAGGAGATAAACAAAACAAAATCAGAGACTACTCAGGAACGACGCATAAGAACCCAGCGAACCGCCGAGACGCCCGCGGTTGCATCGTCCCTTTGCCGCTCTAGCCGGGTGTGCCAGTTGTACATCCTGCGGTCCCCTACGACAGGATAGGTTCCCGCGGGGCATAAGCTTTCCTTCCCTAAGGGGCTGTCACCACCCTTAGGGGCGTATCCCTACCGAGCTACTGACCCACGTGAGAAAGCTTTTAAATGCAATTGCAGAGGTAGGTCAGTCGAGGGCGTTTGCTCGCTCGCTGTAGTATAGGTACTTGCGGTTAAACGCCAAGTGGACGCAAACATCGTCCGTTCCTTAGGGTGCTGATCTCCTAAGTACGAAGCGAACGCCGGTCGACTAGGACGGTCTCAACCAAGCGTGAAACCCATCATTAATCCTAGTCCCTTGAATCACACAATCAAGCGAAAGTTTCAACAATCACACATACAGTTATATCAAAAGGAATCGACCGTAGCCGATAGGACGCACATCCAATCTAAAGTAACAACTAGGAGCATTCAAATCATGATTTGATACATTCAACAACACAAGATCAAAAACAATCCGACCGCCTCGGGTCGAATATCACAAGACAATCATACAACCGCCAACAAGAAGTTGGCTATCGACAATATTATAGATGCAACCGACAAGGTAATCGGCTGCTTTAGTTTTGACTTGATGAGACGCGATGCCAAAGTCTTTCATTCCACCTACCGCCGACTGAAGATTAGACGCACATATCTTCATTTATTTCCGATCTTTTCGGATGACAAGCTACTTTGCGAATGATTCTTGATCAGGGGCATTGCTTGAAGTGTTGCATGCCTCTTCCTTTAGGAGTGGTCTAGGGTACTCTTCCTCCTCGTCCGAGCACAAGACTCGGATCTCAGAAGTTGGGCCGTCTCCACCGAATCGGCAAAGTACCCTCCCGTAGGACGGTCCACTCTGGGTCGATAACAGGGTCGGCTCCTGAAGCAACGAACCCCCGCCCCAGATGCTTCCTAGAGATAGAAGGTGCGTCTACTGCAAGTAGCTTCCATATATTCTTCATTTCTCCTGAATTCAGGGTAGCTTTGACGAAAAGAAATCGAAGGAGATTAAGACTGAGAATCATTTGGACAGGTACATGTAGATAAGGTCACTCGGGATAGAACGGGTCAATCCTATGGGAAAGACTAAGTCCATTTGACCTCATCTGCTTTATTTCAATCGTATTTATTTTACGACATGCATTGAATTAACCTTTTCCGGAACAACAAGTCCTTATTGACATCCATGTAGGTGAGAAGTAAAGGGAAGACAATCATTTTCCCTTCTCTCAAATAGGCATAATCGATCTCCTTTGCAAGCATCCTTCTACCTACCTGCACAACATGCGCAGAAAACAAGTCCAAAAGAAAACAGTACAATCCCAGACTCATGTCAGACCTTCTCATTCACATGCATGACTCACACAACTTTCTCTACCTTTTCTTTCGAACGCTCAAAACAACAGGGTCAAGCAAAGTGTGGGTTCACACAGGGGTGAAGGGATATCTGAATCATTCAACTGACCTTGAGTGAAGTTTGAAGCGGCTCACCCAAGAAAGCCGAGTAGTAGGCCAATCAAAAGAAAATGACCACCATAGAAAAAATATGCGGCACACAACTCATAAGTTGTGGTCTTTCTCCTAAATGACGGTCCGCGCCCTCCCCCAAGTGCTCAAGTGAGCAGAGGCTGGGCCACACAAACTCAAGCGAGATAACCCTCCAGGAGGGTGTTCCCACAAATGAGTTTTCGCGTGGTCTTAATGTCCCAGGCTGCCCCAACATAGTCCCAACTGTACTTCCCCCACCAAGGATACTCTCAACCAATTGCAATTCCACGCCGCCTCCAATCACCACGTCCGCTCGGAATAGCCACACCAACATGTCGGTCCCGATCACAACAACTAGTCCCACCTACTCCCGAAATGGTCCCAGATGGACTCAATGCAATCTCAGACTATCGCCTGCCATACCAGATGGTCCAGAACTCAAAACCGTTTGCACTGCGCGCCGCAAAAAAAATAAAGGTGGCCCCCGGTAACCCGCAGGTGCCGCGAGCCCCATAATTACTTTGCCGCGTGCAACCGCTCTGCACTTTCTGCATGTCGTCGACCCACACACCACTACCGCACAGTCTCGACCACGCACCAGCATCAGTCCAACCTCCAGGCCACACTAGGATCCACCATAGCCGCCGCGCACCACAAAAATACGGCGGACCACTGCTTGCTGCTCTGTCAAAACCGGTACCATGGTTGCCCCGCAACACCACCACCTGATCACGCACCAAAACTGCCTCCACCGCGACGCAAAAACCCATAGCATCTTCCCCCGCAATAGTGTTGCCGACGTGCCGCCAGCATAACCTCAAAAAAATAACGCCGATACCACCGCCATGAAAACCCGGCAGTGCTTCCGCACCACTGCCGTTAAACCCAAATGCTGTCGCCGCAAGAATTCGGCAGCGCTCCCACGTCACAGCCAAAACAGTCCCAACTGTGCTGAAAAAATTCAGCAGCGTTCCCGCAGCACTGCCACAATTCCAAGTTGTCGCCGTGCAAAACAGGCAGAGTTTCCCCTGCACCGCTTGCCGAAGATCTGTCATCGCCATGCAAAACGGGCAGAGTTTCCCCTGCACTGCAGCAAAAACAGCTGCTGCTGCCGCGCTGTGCAGGCAACACCTTCCCTGCACTTCACCAAATGAAGTGGTGGCCATGGCAACCTCCACTCCCCCTCTCGCTGCAGTCCATCACTCTCCATTCCAGCACCTCCACCGGCAGCACCGCCCTTCTCCAGCAGCATGTAGCAGCCAGCCAGCATTCACTCAAGTGAATGCCCCAGCAGCACTGCTGCAAGTGTGAGGCTGTTGGGTAGAGTGCTGGCTTTTATAGCCAGCCGATGGTTGTGGGCAGCTGCTTTGCCCACAGCCAAAAAACGTAGCTGTTCTGAGCCCTTGATCCAGACCTACGATCAAGGGCTAGAATCCTTGATGTTCCCCTAGGGGAACCAGGGTCTCCAGTTCCTAGAAGTATTTGGCCATTTTCCTGGGCCACATACTTCTAGAAATGTCTGTACCCAGCCATTCCCTGCAGCCTGTTCAAAAACCAACAGGCGCAGTCACCTCAGCCCCTAGAAACTTCTAGGGGCCGCACCTGTTCCACGGCCACAACCAAATTTGCGGCCGCTTCCCCTTTTCCTTCCTTTTCTCTTCTTTCTTTCTACTCCCTGCATCTCCCCTGAACCCACGGCCACATACGTGGCCGTTACTTATTATCTTTTTCTCTTTACTTCTCCCTTTTTTTTTTTCCCCCTACCACCTCGTTTTCATGTGCAGGGGCAGCTCGCCGTTCACAATGAACGGTCGCCCCTTAATTCCACAGGGGTGCACTGGGAACAAGCCCAATAAGGGCCTTTACTCTTCTCAACCACACGCCCGCACCTGGGCACCATCAGTGCCAGGTTCGGGCACTCACTTGCAGCCTGTTCAGCAGACGAACAGCGCAGGTGAGTCTCCAACTCCCTCCCCCCCTCTCTCTCTCTCCCTCTCTCTTTCTCTCTCTCTCAGTCGCAACCGTCAAGCGAGCTAGCGTGCACCAGGAAACGACCCGTCGTCACCTCGCCCGAACGTGTGCAAAGAACAAGGTCCCAAAACCCAAGCCCGGAACGTGGTCACGTTCCGTGGCAGATTCATCCAACTCTGCCCTAGCCCATAGTGGAAAGCAGCCCGTTCGTCAAAACGAACGGACTCATTCGAAATATCACAAAACAAAAGAAAATCTAAGAAAAAAAATATTGAATCTAAGAAAAATCTAAACTAAGAAAATCTAAAACAAATCTAAAAGAAAAAAATTTAAGAAAATCTAAGAAAACGAAAAGAAGCTCAAAAAGAAAAAAAAAACTTACCTGAAAACGAAATGGCTGCCCGTGAAAACGGGCGACTGCAGTTGCTCTGGGGATCATATTCCCCAGGTCACTTCTAAATGCGCCACTTGGCGCTCTATTTTATTTATTTATTATTTTTTTTTCTCTCTCTCGTTGGCTAAAGCCAACAGTCACTTCTCCAGTCGTGGATCACCTACGAACTGCTGGGATCCAGACCCGAGTTCGATCCCATCGGGGATCGAAAAAAAATTTTCGGTCGTTTCTCAATTTGTGCGTGTCATCCTTGCGCAGGGGCCATGCTAGTCTCCACGCGGCTGATCTCAGCCGAGTGATCTCATAATCACACAACCGAGATCGGCCGCGCCTCTTTCCCTATGGTGGCCAACTCCAAAAGGAGCTAGCCCAACAGATTGCATGCGGCCAGGCTTAATCCCGACATCTGTTGGGCAAAAATTTGGCACCATAACCTACTGGGCTAGCTCCTATCACATTAATGATACGAGCAACTCTTCTATATGAAGAGCTTGCCCAGTCACTTTTCCCCATGTCGGGGCTTTGCAGGCCCTGCATGCCTATGGCCTCGCAGGCCCTGCCTGCCTGCCCGTGGCCTTGCAGGCCCCGCCTGTTCGTGGTCTAGCAGGCCTAGCGGCCGGTGGCCTAGCTGGCTCTGCCTGCAGGCCTTACCCCGTCGATTGACCTCGTGATCACGATATCGGCCTATCAATCCTCTGGCTCGATGCCAACCCCCGCGGCCCAGAAAAAAAACCTTCTTCCTATTTCCCCTGCGCCGCAGCCCTGTATCCGGCGCACCCCTCTTTTTAGTCTCCTTAGGTCCTGAATCGTGCGGCTGTTAAGCCGCACGACATTATTTTAGGCAGAATAGGTCTAATCTTATCGTTCCCATGTCCGCACATTCCTGCAGTTTCGACAAAAGCAAAGCATTACCATTTACATCCGTTACTCCCGGACGCCACACTCGTTCGGACTAACGTTCGAAAACTTCTTGTCTGTCAGTCATCGGTCAGGTCTGAATAAACTTTTGGCAAACGTCAGTCTCATCAAGTCCTTCAATTCACAAAAAAGTCGGACAGCGTCCGACGTAGAAAACCCCCGGCAAATACCCTTGTAAGGGTATTTGCCCCAACACCACGCACGTCAGCCTCTAACGGCCTGCAAAAAAAAAAAAAAATCTTTTTGAAAATTTGGGGGCTGGTTTTTGGTAAGTAGCAAAATAATTAAAAAAATAGAAAAAAATTAAATATTCATTGATTGATTGTTTTTTTTTATTGATTGATTGATTGATTGATTGGTGGGGGAGGGGTCCTCCCTCCCCTCCCTGGCACATGCTCACACACACACACACACACACACACACACACACACACACACACACACACTCGCACACACACACACACACATACATTAAAAATAAAAAAATAAAATTCAAATTAAATAATAAAGATTAAAATTATAATTAAAAATAATAGTTAAAAATAAAAAAAAATAAAAGATAAAAAATAAAAAGTAATTTTTCTTTATATATATATATATATATAAAATAAAAGTTAAATTAATAATTAATAAAAATATAATAATTAAAAAATACTGAATAAGTAAATAAAATTAAAATAAAATAAAATAAAATAAATTAAACAACAAAAAAACTGAAGTTCAAAAAATGAATAATTAAATAAATAAATGAATAAATAAACAAATATTTACCTTCCCTAATAAAATAAATGCGAAAACACCATAAGATTGTACCGCATCCATATAAGCAATAATCAAAACTACCTTCCCTATACTCCCAAGTATAACCCACTGGAAAACCCCTGTCTAGTGCAAAAAATAACCCCCACTCTTTTACCATAGAACAACGTCACACATTTCAGTTATGGGCCTATACAGTTTCTTTGAAAAAATGCAAAAAGCAAAAAACACGTGTCCCCCAAAAAAAAACCCACGCAAATTTCAAAATTGAAAAGCGAACTATGGACGAAACCGCCCCCCCCAAAAAAAAGGAAAACACCATTCTGAAACAACACTTATCGACACACCAGAGAACAAACACGAACACAAGGCGTATGAACCAGATACGACAACCACTACCACCACCATAGCCAGTCCTCCTCGGTAGACGATGAAAAAGGTCCCACATCACAGCGCTACAAGACAATTAGGAAAAAAACGATACCACAAAGCTACCTCCCTCCTGTACTCCAATAACGACAAACACCACACCAACTTCCGCTGCCACAGGACACTTCGACGAATACAACCCGCTCAATAAACCACGCGTAAAGAACCCGATTGCCCCGATTTGTTCTCATCTCCTCCCCCTATTGCAATCGCACCACCTACGTGCACCCTCCCTCGTACACCTGAAAAGTTCTTCTTCCCCCTGAATGCAGCTAATACTCCCAACCCCCGCTTATCCCCGCCCGCACACCTACCCTCCTTTCATTACCCACAGCATGGCAAAACGAGTTATACACCCATGGTCTGAACACCCTTACCTCCTCTATGATACATCGAGCACCGTCACAGAACCACCGCTACTACAAATATTGATATGCATGTGCTACACCACGCAGACGCCGGCATACTTGTTTTTGCCTCTTTTTCCTCTATACCACCATTCTCCTCCTACTCCCTCTTCGCAAGAGCAAGATAGCTCGCGAACTGATACTCGTACCTGCAAGTGGTCTGACACACCATAGTGTCCCCGGGCGTTGAGCTTACGCTGTAAGCCTCCTGACATCACGTTGTGCGACCTTCGTGCGATGGCGGCGACTGGTATCTCAGCGACACCGGCCATGACTGCTCAGGTATGTCCTTGCTAACATCTTACTTCCACCAAATGCCTATGTTTGTTTTCTTCCCCCCACCCGCCTTCCCACGACCTAATTGGAGTTGTTACTAAGCTAACCCCTCTGATGAGCTGCTATGGGTGCTAGGCGGTGAAAAGCACGCTTAAGGGCGTACACCCTCTTTACGGCTGGGCTTTTCCCTTTCATAATTGCTAACACGTTAACATTAACAACCTAATCATAGCTCCTGCAATAACCTAGACCCCCACCTTCACACTCTGTCCACCCTTGCAACGTACGTCCTCCATAACTGAATTGCTAGCTAACACCCTTCTAATAGACAATCTTGAGTTGAGTCATGTTTCCCACATTTTGTGGGATAGTTGTGTTACGTACATAAACCCACCCGCACACACACCCGAACCTCTGATCCTGTTGCTATGTAGGGGTCGACTCCCCTCCTGGCAGGACTACGCAAACTCAACTAATGGTCCTTCTCCTGACTCTAATCAAGGATGTGTTGCACTAAACCTAATGCTAACTTACTCCCCCACACCCCACCCCCCACCTCCTCCCCCCACCCCCCACCCCCAACCTGACTGCTAGCTCCGCAGACAAATTACAATCTTCTGCACTACTTATCGAACGTGTATACCCCCGCTTTACGCCACAGCCATCTCTACTCCTACTCTCCCTAGCAATACACTATATATAACCTACACCCTCAAACTCAGTCCACGTTTTCAGCGTATTTCCAATGTTCTAAACTCTGCCCTGTACATCCTATTCCGCCTTATTACGTACAAACACCTCCCCCGCCCACCCGCTCACCGCATGTTCTATACCTCATAGGTTTGCCCTTCTCTTTCATCCTAAGTCACATACGAAACTCTAATCTACTATGCCCCTTCCCTGGCAGCTCAACATACTCACGTAGTTGTGAGAATGGTAAAATCAGCACGCATTGTAGTAGTATAACTTGTAATTAGTATCAATGAGGGAATGCTAGTGAAATGTTACAACGCTAGAATATTACCATTGCAAAACATTCAATGATTGTGGTTTGCTTCGTTTATACCAGCAAGACCCGTCACGAGATGTACCCACACATGTCTCGTCGATCATGGTCAATATCTGTATACATCCCTATTACATTGAAAAATAGTTAAAGAAACTAGTGGATAACTTTACTACCTTTTCGTAACATCTGGAAGCTAACCGTTTTGTAAACACAGATGATGACCTCTGCATAGATCCACAACCTGGATCATATAAGGAGCTTGTATAACTGCTCACAGTAGTGCGAGCTGTAATAGGTAACAAGTTGGCTACTAAATTTTAAGTGTGCGTAACATTAGGACTCTTTAGCAATCATCACTTTTTTCGTAATACAGTCATTATCACACTTTTTTTCCACACATTGTTTTACTCAATTTTCTCGTATTTTTCACGTTTTTTTCACACATTTTTCACGCACGTTTCACGAATTTTCCACGCATTTTTTTTCGCATGTTTTCACGCATACATTCACGCATTATTTCACACACAAACCCGGATCTCTAATCCTGTTGCTAAGATACGGGACGTCTCCCCTACTGACAAGACTGTGCAAACTCAACCAATTGCCCACCTCCCCTACTTATTAGGATGCACTACTTTGGACTTTATACTAATCCCAACCCCTCCCCCTCACCTCCAGTTCGCCTTAAAAGCTATCGCACCACACATAAGTTAAACCTTTCTTCCTCCTGATCTCAAGACAATATGACACACATATTTGAAATTAATCATCGCTGAAATATAGCACAACTATTCCGCCATAAATTGCATTTAACCTACGCATTTCTACAAACCACGACTGCTCCATATAAACACTCCATAGGTCATAATAATTATGTACATACACACAATTTTTTTTTTTAAATGATAAAAAGCTCAGCATTGTAATCGTTACTGCCCACAATATTAGTCCTTATTTAAAACCGTAATTCTACTCATACGACTAATACATGCACGCACACCCTCCACAAACACTTACCTCCCAAAATTCTTTTTCCCAATTTTGAAACAATCCTCTCCCGCAACAAAGAACCTTCATAACCTTGCGACCTCACACCTCCTATTCCCTGACATTATAATGATTAATATGCTTTAGTTAAGCATTCTCCACCTCCCCCCCCCACCCCCTAGCACTGCTTATGGTTCAGATCGCTCGGTCCCCTTGATAGTTCCTTGTTTTTTAACACTATAAGCTTTCGCAAAAACCGAAAAGTTGTTACAAACCTGCTCGATACATCGCCTACAACTCAAATCACTCCAACTAAAACTTTGGACAACCTATACGAAACTATGGCAATCCGACAAATCCCTGTACCAAACTTATCCTCCTATATCCCCCCATAAAAAAAAAAAAAACCTAGTACCGCAGCTTAACGATCATGCGATTGTTGGATTTAAGATGCCCTTGCTCCTGACGAACTTTTGTTAGCAAACCTGATAAAACGCGCAAACTTAATGTTGATTGAATATTGATCTGATTACGACCTCCCCTGTGCATGCTAGTACGCGGTAGGCTTTCACAGTACCGAATAGTTGCTCTTAAGAAACTCAATTACCAAAAGAACTTTCGTTAGCATATTATATTTTGTCACTGTATAAGAAAAGGTGTTCTTACCATACTCAAACACCCACAATCAACACCAACCTCTTTCATACCTATGCGTTCTCCCTTCTCCGTAAATATCCCTGGCTCCAAATGAAAGGACACTAACCATCCATGGATTGTTTGTAGTTATCAATTAGGCACGAACCCGTTTTATACGTTGTGATTTCGACCACTCCGTTCGGCCTTTAGTCTGTCTGACATAACTAACATGATAGGATATTCTGTAATAAAAGTTCCAACACACAGTTATTAATAAGAAACAAAGACGACATGACGTTACCAGAATCAAATGTCGGAAAAAACTGTAAGAACGATCTAACATTATCAGTCAGCAGAAATAAAATAAGGAGTCATGCTATAGTAATTGCTCTGTTCGTTGGATTAACCCGCCATCCCCTTCTTCTTTTCCCTACCCACGAACTAACTAAATATTGCTTACTATTCAACTGTGTGGCGTTTCGGCCCCAAACCAAAAAACAATTACGAATATATACAATGTCAATTTGAGTTTTAATGACACCGAATAATATTAGCTACCTGTTACCATGCTTTATGCTATTACAAAATCTGACAACCTGACGATTGACGGAAATTTTATACTAATTATAGGAATTGCATGAATAATATCACCTGATGTGACTGGAAATGTTCTTTCTATCGCAATAGACGCATAGTTTAATACACAAATAATACGTTGTTCCTTTTGTATAGATTCTTTATTATACTCCCGCTTAACGTTTGGGGGTATTTAAAGTAACCCTCATAACATACTCGACACGCACCCAGCTTTGCTAGTTCACAAGCTACGCAGCGGCGAAAGCTCCGCAGCTTTCCCTGCGAAACAAGGGGTCTAAGTAGGATAGTCTGAGATTCTTTTACCTTCCGGACGACTCTCTACACGCGTTTCTCAAGGGCTTTCGTAAGTTTTCATTTGCTGCGCCAACCTGGGAAGAAATTGCATTTATATCCTTTTGAGGATTTGATTGGGATGGTACTCTTCGACTAACAATGGCAGGGAGGTTGTGAGTTTTTCGATATCTGATTCCTTGATAGAAGTTGAATACTGACGAAGCGATGATTAGGGTCCTTTCCTGACGATCGAGGATGGGAAACGGAGGGATAACTATAAGAACACGCGAACGAAATAAGTGATAACGGTTAAAAAGAGCAGGATAGGGCTCAGTGAAGGACGACCTTACGAGAATCAAAGAACAAACTAATGTGAGGGTATGAAATCCGGTTGTTAACAAAGACAAAAAATCGCCATCTTCACGCGTTATCAGTAAGGTATCGATACATACTTTAACAGGAAAAGATCGGAGATCGCCATCTTCATGCCTTAACGGAAATGATTGGAGATCACCATCTTCACGTGTTAACGGAAAGCAAACTTCTAAGAGCTCCAACTCAATATAGATCGGAGCTCGCCTATTCTTCATGAAGAGATGAATATGGTTTTTTATTCTTTTATCAAGAAAAACGGTGTTAAGTCGGGCGACTGCCAGTGTTCGTGCCCTTCCCAGAACCACGACATACTGCGAAACCTGTACCTAAAGAGGGAACACCGCAAAAATCAATTCGCTTCTCCTTTTTTTGGAAAGAGTGTATACCCTGCGCTTATGCCCTTCCCGGTGCGATAAGTGATCCCACCACAACAAGTCTTCCTTCTGAAAAGAAACCCAGGTTGACATTTTGCTAGTATTCATTAGGATAAACGGAATACAAACACACCATTCCCACAAAAGGAAAACCATATGGTCCTTTCAATTCCTTCCCCCCAATATTACATAATCCTCCCCAACACATGCACCAGAAAGTAAACGAAAACGGTCCACCTAAAACACTACCCCACTTACACCAATAGTACACCATTTCTGCCCCCCTGATTTTGTAACGTTTTCTTGTTTCTGTGGGAACGTCAAAACTACGCAAAGACGACATCAATAGACCCACCCGCTCCCTCCCCCCTCCTGGTATACAAGACACATGTAAGAATGCATCGCCATCTTGTACAGACAAAATCGATATCGCTTTTTTCTCATACTATCTGAAAGATTAAAAACGAATTGAACATACGCTCAAATATCATCCCGACCGCATTTGCAATCGCAATATGCGATATTTAATCTACGATGAGGGCATTTGAAACCGCAGCCTGGATGAAGAACCCCGCTACCCACACTACAATGATGACTTCCGCTGGAAACAGTCTGAGCAACCATGAGGTCCGCTTCAATGCTTACACCCCTCACCAATCATAACACCCAATAACGATGTCTGGACCACCATCAATAGGGTGTAAATCAAGGACCGGCCCTGAGCAATATCAACGCTTCCTTTCTGTATGTGTTCCCCACGTGGCCAGAACCGGAACGTAATGGTCATGTATCCCTCTAGACTTTCGTAAGAAGTTAGTCGAAGCATCGTCAAAAACATCATATGGATACAATCGCCGCCACTACTTAGTCTTAAGTGAGAAAAGAAAGGGAAACTTAGTTCTCGTAAAGGTTGCAAACCTTTTGGCTCAATGCAAAAAAGAAACAACGACCACAACTTTTTGTTGTTTTCTGGAGTAGGATCAGTAATCTTGGATACTTTGATAAACCAACTTTCCATTGACTGTACCTCGTCGATTCTTATGGTAAGGCATGCAAGCCAAGCCAAATGTTCCTTCAAGGATGTTTAACACACAACCTAAATAATCCAAGAAATTTCTGTTATTGATCTTTTCGAGTGTCAAATTATCATCATAACATTCTTGGAAGTCGGACATAATATTCATAGCGCGCTCGAAGGACTTCACGTTCCGTGCCTTAGATAATAAAAAAGAACGAGGCATCATCAACCAGCCTGAATCCACGAAACAATACTCGATCAGCCCCCAAGGACGAAATAAATAGAAATTCATTATATGCACATAACAAGTAGCCTAGCACAAGGTTGAAAGACTAACCAATAGGGATACCCATTATCTGATGCAACAACCGTCCAGCAGCAACCACGTAAGTATTCTCTAACCCAAAGTGTGAATAAAATCAAGGAAAAATAAAAATAAAACGAACCCTTCTCTCTTGATATTTTCACAAACTTTGCTTCCTTACCTCTTTTTTTAATGGCGACAACGACAAACTCCTGATTTTCTCAAAAGGCAACTCATTAAGAATGGAATGATGAGGAAGGTTCGAGAACATTTCTTTCATATTGAAGGAGGCATCAGTCAAGTGTTCTCCCTACTTCAATTTCTTATTCATCACCACCACTTCTTTACAAAATTTTCGGTACACTGCAGGTTCAAGTTAGACTGTGCTGGTAAACTCCATAACATGCAGTTGACCGCTCAAAAAACCGTTTTACCTCCACAGACGCAACACTCGGGGAAGGAGGGGTAGCAGAGATGAGCATTTGTTTTTTGAATTGGCACTTCACCCAGCCCACCCACATTTTCTTAAGTACAGCCCGCCCTCAATAATAAATAAATAAATAAATCTCAGCTGCCCTTGGCACCGTCATGTAACCGTCGGTGTAGCGGATGCGATTCCCGTCAGCGAAATCGATTATACTCTCCAGTGAGGATTGAACGGGTCATTCGAATTCGTCTCCGCACCCTGCAAAACAGCGGAGCAAACTGTAAGCACGAATACTAAAGAATGAAGTTCGAACTCCACCCCCCCTCCCACCCCCACCCCCCCTCCCACCCCCACCCTCCCCATACCCGGTTCCTGGTGCAGCGTCTGAACAGAGCGATCTCGTCTGTAGGCGATTACAGCCCCGACAACCGAATTGGCACGAACGATGAGACAAACCTCGATATGCGAAGTGTGCCGACATCCGAGTTTGGCAGAGACCGGAATCCTTTGAATGCGATAATTGCATGTGGAGAAGGGCACCCAAATTTTTCTTGCATCGACTCTGGCGTTACTAGTTGCGCCGACAGGAAACGGAGACACCCTTCCCCTTTTTGCTTTTTATACTCGTATAGTTGGACGTTGAAGTCCGTAGCAGCTGTCAAAGTCAAACCCTTGACCTTTTTTAAGGCCTCCGTAGATGGAACTCAGCTGCTACAAAGGGCCTTGGCCCACCCACCCGTTACTCCCTCAGGTTGCTGGAGAGGGTAGGTCCCGTAACTGTCTTGGCGGTTGTCTAGCGTCGAGAGGTAAGACACTCAAGGCGCTTGTCAGCCGACACTTGAGTGTCGAATAAGACCCTCGGCGATGCCGAGGGCCACGCGAGTATGGAGGCCGCATGAACCGGGCTATGGAAACTGAACAGGCGATCGAGTTGCATTGCCAGCTACAACACCTGGACTTGGCCCCGACCAACTCTTCAGACAGTTCGTCATTCCAACAGTCCACTGCTGCTTTCCCCAGAAAACGAAGTCTCGCTTTTCGGGAGAGCTTTGGAGGTTGCATCCAACTGCCTACGGATTTGGCGACACTGTCCGCAGGCGAAGAACCGTTTGCCTCCCGGATCGAGTTCCACATTCCTGACGAGGTGCACCCGACAGCTTCGGCGCAGAGCAGTTGCGTACCAATGCCTGCTTCTTTCGCAACATTTATGACGAGAGTGAGAAGTTGGTGGCCACTGATTACTCGTCTGGACAACAATCCTCTTCCAGTGCACCTTCGATTCGCGCTACCTCCAGTACTACAAAGTTGGTTGACACCGACTATTCTTCGGAGGAACTGTCCACTGCACGGGCAAGTCCAACGCAAGTCCGGTCTTAGAATGTGATTCCTGATCAGAGTCACTATACGTCGGAATCGTCTGGCAGAAGTGATGTAGAGAACATGGCAATACTCAAAATTTTGCCAACGCCTCTGCCAGGGGAAAGAAGACCGTATAGCATGGCTAATAGGAACGTTAGGAGGAAAGAACAATACAAAAGAGCAAAAGACATGCTGTTGGAAAGAAAATTGCTCATGGTTCGTGGCATGGCATGTTGCAAGGCTCGTTGTTGTTACAACATGTCGCCGGAGGAAGTCCCACAGGTTAGACAAGGACTGTACAGTAAGAGTCCAGAAGAGCGAGCAGAGTGGTGGATGAAAAGTCTTAAAGATTTCACATTGAGTGAGGGCGGACACAAACGAGTCCGTCCTGTAGAGTTGGAACGTTCGATGTGTATCAAGGCGTACTGCAACGTTCTTGGTGTCTCTCGTAATACATTTTATAGTTACAAGAAGCGCTTCGATAATGGCTTCATACATTGTGAGCATGGGTTGAGGGGTAGACATCAACCAACAGAAAGACGGTCGCCATGCTTGCCAGCATGAAAAATTTCATCGAGTGTCATGCGGATAGCATGCCGAATGAGATGGCTCACAAAGGTGGGGTTTACAGACCGAAGCTTCGACTGCCAGCAACTTTTACAAAAAGATCTATTTATGAGTCCATCAAATCAGACTTTGTCACCGTCGGCCTCGAGGTCGTGTCCGAGTCCAACTTTTATAAACTGTAGCAAAAACACTATTACCACGTTTCGCCCGCACACTCTAACACATTCACGAAGTGTGCCGTCTGTCATGAACTGAAAGAGCGTATACAACACGCTGCTCTTCCTCGAGATCGAGAAAGAGTTAGGGAGGAGATGAAAGCTCACCAAAGGCAGCAAGTTGAACACAGATTGGACTATAGTCGCATGAAGATTGAATCGATCGTCCGTCTCAACGAGCGTTTATGTCTCATCATTGACGATATGGATCAGAAGAAGACGATTATCCCCCATATTGGTCAGGCAAACTACTCGAAAGACCTTAGGCACGAGACGATGATGAAAACGACTCTGACCGGTGTCATTGCACATGGTAGAGACCCTAGTATTTATGTGTACACGTGGTTTCCGTATTTCAAACACGATTCGAACACAGTCGTTACTTGTCTCACGCGAACCTTCGTCGAAATTCACGCGACTGAGGGGTCACTACCACCCTTTTTGCGCATTCAAGCATATAATTGTTGGCGGGAAAACAAGAACAAGTACGTATGTGCACTGACTGCACTGTTGGTGAAGTTCAAAGTTTTCCAAGAGGTGGAAATAAGTTTCGTGCTGGTGGGACATACCCATACGGACGTTGATGCTACTTTCAGTGTCTTCTCG
>BFEA01000244.1:1535814-1549227 GCA_003427395.1 Chara braunii
CCGCACACAAGCTGTTGCTCAACCCCCTTTAAACCCTCATAAGGCAATTCTCAAGGCTGGCACTTTTGCGCACCCAACGGTATCCGACAACCAAATACATGCTAAAGCGCAGGGCGTTGGTAAGGGCGGTAAAATCAACGGCGAACGTCGAAGTCCGCTCGAATCCGAGCTTGACAAAAAGACACTGTTTTGTTTTTGCTGTGGGCGCTGCTATATTTGTGTATTTTTGCGGCGACACCATGCCAAGGCCCGTCGGTTGGGACCCAGAAAAATGCAATACCCCCATAAGACCCCTACAAACCGTCGGAACAGCGCACATTGGCAGGAAGCGTGTGATTTCAGCGATGCGGTCAGAACAACACACGTCGGAAGGAACACGAAAAGAATCACCTAAGCAGATCGCGGCGTGGCAAGCGCCAAACCACAAGTCCGCCGGGATCCAAACTTCGTGTTGTTGCCCTCGAGGCGCTGGCGGACGCCGTTGCAACAGGAAGCGCGAAACCAATAACCGCCAACCAAAAAATGACAATGGTGGGTAGGAATACCAGGCGGAAAGGGAAGTCCGGATACGGGCGAACTACAACAATCAAGCGGTGTGTTCTCACGGGCGTTGTTCGTTATTCAACGAGGCCATCTCCACGAAACACGCGGCGCACACGGCGAAGAAACACCGTCAACACTTCAACGAGCGGTGGCGTCGTTCTCCATCTTGCGCACGCAGCGTGTTCATTGTTTGCTCGGGAGCTCACAGTCCTGGCGTTGATCGTACGCAATGCTCCATGGCATCGCTCACGAGCAGCGCCAGGAGCGAGCGCTGATCATCCCCCGGCTCTTGGATGGATGATGTGCACGTCGTGTGTGCGCACATACGTGGCATTGGGCATGCGCAATGCAGTGGAGCATCGCGCATGACCAACGCCAAGAGCGCGCGCTGATCGTCCACGTGCTTTCGGATGGAGACGACACCAGCTCCCCAGGGATTGGCGTCGTAGAGCGCGTGCTGATCATCCACGTGCTTTCGTGGTGAGCGGCACGTGGATGATCGGCATCCTCTGCTCGAAGGCCAAAGCACGTTTTTTTAAACAGACCATGGTCGCACACAGCCCACGTGGCACCCGCTTATCTTCCACCGCACTCGTCGCGACAACTCTCTCCTGCTCTTTCAGTACCCCCCGCTACCCAGCCTTGGATCTCGTTGATGATACAAAAAAAGGTGCGAAACATTGAGTATTTTTCAAATTGTTAGCCAAGTTGGAGAGGGTTGTTGAATATTCCTATTATTGCCGAACTGAACATCGTGTGGATGCGGAAGAAAAGGAACGTGGAGGAGTCACAAGTCGTCTGGTAGATCGAGAGGAACGAACGATTGAGAAGGAAACAAAGAAACCATGTGCCCCATTGCCAACCCCGGTGATCAACATGTGGTTGATCGCGACGAACGAACGAGTGAGAAGAATGGTGACCCATCCCACCCAAGTCGTTTTTTTAAATTTTCCGCCCACACCCAACCCGCCCGCACCCGATACCTAATTATTTTCAACCCGCATCCGCCCATTCCCCGTTGTCTAAGTCCCTTCGAACATTTACACGCACCACAACAACATCCTTGGATGACGGTACAAAAATTTGAAGCATCTCCAGATTCTCCACTTTCGGTTGTCTTTGGATGACGACGCAGAAATTTAAAGCGCTCCACGAGTTTGAAGTTGGGGAGCGAACCTTACCACTTGTTGTGGTTAGGTTTGATCCCCCTTGTTTGAATGGGAGCGAACATCCCATTGTTTGGGACATGGTCCAACTGCCACCGGTAGAGAGTATCAAGGAGGATCCCAAAGTTTGATTTGCCATTGGTGCGACTATTTCTTTTTCGAGGATGATAAGTTTTTTTTCCAGGGGGCCAGGGTGAAGACTTTTGGTTTCCTGGGCCTCCAACTTTTGAAGTCTAGAAATGGACCGCAGCTGGGAAATATGTATGCTGGGGTTGGGCGCAGCGGGGTGGGGTCGGGGGGGACGGTTCTTATGGGTTGTCCTAGGTCTTTGGGTCGGGTGATCCAGGCCTAGCACTCGCCCGCAGGCCACCCACCCATTCGGGTGACCCAAGCCTAACATTGAACCACCTAACATTGAACCGCCCGTCACCCACCCAGGCTGACTCACCTAGACCCACCGTCATCCCACCGATGCCAGCTTATCAACACCCACACCTGACCCAATGCCTCGTGGGTGGGGTGGGTGCAGGTGGGTGTGTTGTCTGGTACCCGTTGCTAATCTCTGAGGGGTAGATAGATCGTCACCGATTGGTGTCCTTTTGTTTAAGGATACAATAGTCTATGCCAAAGCTTCCATCATTACGCCATTCTTCAACGTCTCTGAGCCCCTGAAACTCGTAACTTTGTCGTATCAGCTGTAATGTCGCATGTTCGTCGGATGGACAATCTGCAAATGCAAGATTATCCAAAAACATTTTACCCATACCTTCGCAATACACCATCGAGCAACAAACAAAGGTTTCGCCCATGTTGTGATCCAAATGAGAACACACGAGTCCTTTCAACCAAACAAAGATGACACTGACCTCATCCACGCAACATTCATCGCTTCAGATGTAAACTTCTCCAGCCTGGTTGAAACAAGAATTCAATTTAGAAAGAATGGGGAGGTTCGAATCCAAATGAGGTAAGGAGGAAAAATAATAGAAAGCTTCCAGAATTTGCTTCTTCAATTGCGCCACCGAGTGGACGCGTGATGGGTTAAGTATATTTTATTGTTATTAACCCAATCGGGAATCCCCTAAATCGACGATAGTTGCACAACTACTTGCCCCTTATAACGATAAAATTCGTCGAGTAGATGCTGACAATAACACGTAGGATCTTCGATCTTCGCAAACCAACGAAAATTATGCAGAATGTCTCAGATAGTCCGATTCCTGCACCACACGACTCTCATTCTTCGTACAATAACTTCCTTCTATATGAGAGGGATATCTAGGCAGTAGACTAATCGTGTGCAAAGTTTCCTCACACTCGCGTTGCAAATTGCCTCATCGTACAATATCTTCAAAGCCAGTCATTGTCAAACATGCACCTCAAACTTCAGCGAAATCACACGGGACACTATACTTCTAAGGCGACTCCTGAATCTCTTTACATGAAAGGTACGAATCGTCGCTAATGACAGAACCATGGAATTAAATGTCCATGAAAACAACGTCCTACATGTCGACCGTTGACTCAACAGATTAATTAACGAAGGTTTTAATGCAAAAGATCTACTTAAGAAAGGGACAATTGTTCAAACGATAAAATCACACCATAGTGCAACCATCCTCGTGCATGTTGAACAAGACCTCGAACAAATACACAAGAAATAATGGATCCCCGTACAACCGTTTAAGTAACTTCCAATTGTCAATAAACGCCCCGCCACCACGACATACCACGACACAATGATGAAGAGAGTGGGTTCGACAAAATTTCATAATAGATAATAGACTATAAGAAGCATCACCTATGTTAGAATGAAAAGTCGGAAGTGAGCTCGTCACTAACAATCCAGCGGATACCAACCAACTCTTACGCTTTGTCCTCCGCAGTTTTTCCCTCAGTCGTGGTTTGTTTCTCTTAGACCGTTTTCGTTTATCTCTACTATTCAGCGTAGGCAAAAATAATTGAATAAAGTATTGCTCACATGTTAGACGTTCATCCTTAGGACGACGGAACAATGGCACTGCAACATAATTGTATGGTCCACATCTTCATAACAAATGGTACAATTTCTCATTACAACTACCCTTCTCAACCAAATCTGCACTGCAAGATCAATACACATGCTCGCTCTACAGTATATGCGGCTCACGAGACGTACTGCCTACATAAAGATGTCGACACCATGGCGAAATTAACACAAACAACTGCTCCATCTAACGAATCAAAGTCGAAATTCGAAGCGACCAATCCGGACAAGAGACCACAAAGTTTAATCCGCCATGAAATCTGACCGAACACAATAAACGTAAGAACCAGCACGCCCATCAACGAGTTCAATTGTCGACATCGTAAATACTCACAAGATAATGCACGAGCCCTATTACAGGATATGAAAATGTTCCAGATAGATGTTGCGTCAGGAAGCACTACAAAGTTGCGAAAGCAGTAATGTCCTCTCCACTGCTCCTTGGTTCAGCCCCTTCGTTAGTAAAGATGTTGTGAATAACAACACCTCCACCCCTTTAGCAGCCTCCTTCATCTTTTCAAATGCAGCTTCAACACATTTCAACACAGTATCTTCTTTGGTATTTTCCAATGTTGAGTATTTCGTACATTCTTTTGCGCAAATAAGCAGAATATTCATCTTCAACTTCGACTTCAACATCTTTCTTATTCGCAACAATGAAGATATCTCGATCATTAGCCTCTTTCCTCATTCCTCCACGTGTCATTGGTCTCTTCCCATTGTCTGCGGTTGTGCTAGACGCCTTATCCAATTTGTTCTTGAGATTTCACGCCACAGGCGTACGTGTCTCCTTCTCCTGTTCAACCTCCAACCTTGCTAGTTGTTCCTTCACTTGTTCGAGTTCCTGCTCAGCTTCTTGTCCGCCATTCATTTCGCACATACGCCACTCCTTCAATAGTACAATCTTGTGTCCTTAATATTTCTTTCGTTCCTGAGCACTATCGTCCTCGAAAGGTGACTCGCGGATTGGTGTAACTCGCGCTCGAGTTCTAGTAATGCGAATAGAAGTAGGAGTAACGACTATACATCCTCGTTTATTATCGGGACATAGAGCTTCGGCCTTCTAGATCATGACAGGAATTCTAGGCAATTTCTTTCGTTCTTTTTAATGGAGCAATCTCCTCCTCCATAACACCGAACCTCCGCTCAAATTTTAAATGTTTTTCCTCCATATCATGCTTGTATCGTTCTAACCCTGACTCCGACGTGGATAATACATCTTGCTTCTTTTGACTTCTTTTCAATTGCTCAATCTCATTCTCGAGTCTGATCACCTCCTCCTTCTCGCTATCCTTCATTACCTTGGCCTCCAATATCTCCTTAACTACATCTAATTTGCCATCGATGTTCTCGTTAATCTTCAAATGCAGTTATTTTTTATCCTTGATGCCACGTAGTAGGCTTTCCTTCTTCATGGTCCTTCCTTTCGTTATCATCCTCCTCCTTCCTCTTTTTCTCTTGTTATACTCGACATTATGGTGCACCCTGATTGTAGCAACAGTAGCTTCAAGACTCTCCACTCGAGGATTCAAACCGCCGTCATAATTGTATCCGTATTGAGTAAAAACGTCGCTCGTAGTTGGTACCGTAACTAATGTATTGCTCTGCATAGGAAAGATGGTCATGTTATTGTTAGAGTTAAGATGCATATCTGGTAACGAACAAAATCACAAAAACTGACTTGGATCCCCACAATCGTAGCACGTGCGGATGATCTGAGATGACGGTTGGATGAGTGCCATATTGAACACTTTCTGAATGAGACTCAAAGCCCACCCGTACGTAGTACAACTTCCATGACGGTTACCCCGGGACAGAAAGTTGTCGGAATATCGACAAACAATCCACTAGTCCAATCAGAGGACAAACTTGACTCAACCACCGAAACCGACGAGAATGTGCATTCACGATAAGACAAACAAGACAATCACCATGACAGAGATAGAAGGACGAAGAAGAAGAAGAAGAGGAAGAAAAAAAAGAAGACAAAGGTCAAGTCAAACCCGAACGCGACACTTTTCTTTTAAGATAAAAATGAAGTTCAGTATGGCGTACGATCTGACTGGTTTCGGCTGGTTGTCATG
This sequence comes from Chara braunii, assembly GCA_003427395.1. Taxonomy (NCBI): domain Eukaryota; kingdom Viridiplantae; phylum Streptophyta; class Charophyceae; order Charales; family Characeae; genus Chara; species Chara braunii. Next base: position 1,541,634 of record BFEA01000244.1, read on the forward strand.
CCTAACTTCTTCAGGGGTCTTAGTATTCAGTAGGGAGAGTTACCGTGACCTTTTGTTATATACTGACCAGAAAACCCTAACTACGGCTAAGAAACAGTCACTAGGCGATTCTACAAGTTACTCAAAAACTCGATTCTACAAGTTACTCAAAAACTATGTCACATGTTCAAAACTCCCTCGTACCACAGAATGAAACCAGCCACTCCATACGCTGAAGGTAACTGCATTGAACTTCGGGTCGGGAACTCGAAATCAAAATAATAAAAAGTGTATGAAAAAAAAAAAAAAAAAAAAAAAAAAAAAAAAAAAAAAAAAAAAAAAAAAAAAAAAAAAAGCAAAAACAGAAACAGAAAAAAAAAAAACAAAAAACCAAAAAAACAAAAACAAAAACCAAAAACAAAAAACAAAAAACAAAAGACAAAAAACAAAAAACAAAAAACAAAAAACAAAAAACAGACAAAAAACACACCATGCCTTCAACCCATCAATCACAGTTTTTAATCCTACACACTCTGAAAGTCATAAACTCCACGTTATTTCCTATTGTCGTCACGGGATCAACTCCTCAAACTTCAATTTCAGAAGATACACTTCATCGAAAAATGATGAGATGGATTTGGGTCAGAAGGAGGATGAAGAGGAGAAGGAAAAGGAGGAGGAAGAAGAAGAAACCGAGGAGGCCCTAGGAAACAGAGTGTACAGTAAGCCCTCCCCTCCGTCCCCCTTTACATTTTCTACAAGCTAGAGGCAATTCTGAATAGTTCTCAGACAGAGAGGACCGAGTGTCTGTAGAGAACCCAACGTCCAACCTTCCCCGAAAATAGGAAAGGCAACAGCAACGCTGGTGCATTTTGAGAATCCTCAATCTTGATGGCACTTACCTGCCTCGTTTGATGAAACAAAGGAAGAGGGCAGGGTAGGGAAAGACATTTCTTAGAAAGAGGGACTCGCCTCTCGAAATGACCAGGGAACCAACGCTCACTCTCTGAAAACTCCTGATAAATCCATGCAGGTAAATTAGCACGACGACCCTAATCAGGAATTTTTTTCTCCCATAGGAGAGCAGGTGCCCTCCTTTGGAGCCAATCCCGCCAAATCAGCTAGGAAACAAACAGTTTCCATAAAGAAAAAGACTAGCTCCTACTCTACCCAGATTCCCTCGGAGCGCACAAAAAAAACCCTGCTCTCTTGCACTATAGCAGTCTAGCATGCAGTAATAAATTCTCCAGCGAAGAAGGCTAGCCTTGATCTCAACAAAACAATTCCACGATATTAGGACGATGTCGTGATTGCCAGTGAAAATATTGAAAGAAGCTCCTCAAAGAAAAGGGAACGCCCATTGGAAGGAAAATCGGTCAGGCGCTCTATCTCTTTAGCTGCTCCAGTGAAAACACTATCTAGAGCTGACAAGGCTCTGGGTCATCTTCCTCTGCATCCAGTTCTCATGATTTGTAACCCAACTTCGACAGCGGTTCACGTAATGACTCTGCGCCTTGAAGGAGAGACGCCTAGACTTCCTACTATTCCTCTCTACTCCCCCCCATTTGGTGGGTACGTGGTCAGATTGATAAAGAAACATTACATGAGTGAGACAACAGATATAGGTATGTTGGCTGATCCCAAAATGATCCGTCAGGTGGTGGAAATGCCTAGGGAAGGAAAGGTGACATTGTTCATTGTGTTTTTGGTCTTCAAGTCCCAAAATATTAATGATTAGTCTCCCCACTTCCCCCTGTTACACTGGGTGGACTTGTCTCTTTTTGCATCTCCGCACTCAGATACGCTTAAAAATATAAAACTGGGTTTGACCCAGTCAGCCCAGGTTGTAGCAGACTGGTTAATTCAGTCTGACAACCTCGGTGTGGTACAGGTTGCCTCCTTTAGGGAACAGCTGCTTAAGGCCCAGGTAGAGAAGGCGCTAAGGAAAATTTTTGAACAAGGCCAACTTGACTCAATAAATACAGTCAAAACTCTGACGAAAGCCGAATCCAACACCATAACGGCAATGGACCCAGTAATGGTCCTTCCGAATAAGCTCTGAATCCTCAAGTGGAATGTACGAGGCTTGTGTGATTCTAACAATAATCATAAAAGAAGTCCCCCTTCTGCCTGGATTTCCTCAAAGTCCGCCCATCCGATCTGTCTGCAGGAAACCAAACTAGACGCAACAAAAATAGTGGAAGCCCGCAGATGGTGGTCGGGCCTACAAGTTTGGTCTCCAGTGGATAGTTCGAAGGGAGGGGTCACAGTACTTGTGAACAAAAACCTAGATATAGATGTGCTGGACAGTTGTGCGGATCCTGACGGTCGTTGGGCTTGGATCAAGTTAGCAGTAGGGGACGAAGATTGGACCATAATGTCTCTCTACGCCCCGGTAGAGTATCCGCTTCATCTGAAATTCTTTGCAAATCTACCTAAGTGGATCCCAGATACTGAAAACTTGATCCTAGCGGGGGACTGAAACACAACTTTGAATCCTGGCTTAGATTCCCCCCACCCCCAAATCCTCAGAAAGTATAATCAACTACTAGCTGAGTTCATCTCAACTCAAGGTCTGTTTGATACCTTTCGCATATTAAATCCTCACACACCCACTTACATGTGGTACGGGCCTAAGCCAACCCCTCAGGCACCTCAACCAAAAAAAAGGCTTGATGTCATATTCGCACGGGGATCCCCGTGGGATCGTTGCATATGTGCAGACTCTAAAGTCGGTTCAATGTCTGACCACCACCCAGTCCTAATGGATATCATTGCAAAAGAAATCATGGACAAACACAGGCCACCCTTCAGATTAAACGTAAAAATTCTAAAAGACCCAGGGATCCCTGTCTGGATTACTACACAAATGAAAGATTGGCATAAGGCAAGAGACCTGTTTCCAAACATGGAGGATTGGGCAGATATTGGAATTGGAATAATCCAGGCCGCCAAGGAGGAATTCTCGAGAATGAAAGCAGCGACTCGCGAATGGAGAGCAAAGTCTTTTCTTTTAACGATTGAAGAGGCCAAGAATTCAATGGGGGAAGACCCCTTTTCTGATTATTTTTGGTATTCTAAGAGAACATCGGTCCTCTCCGAACTTGAACAGTTGGAAATTCAGCGTAAGGCAGCTTGGCTAGATTCACTGAAACTCGAGGGTATCATTGGATATGACTGCATGACAAAAATGACGTTCTGATCCCTAATCCTTCGACAAGCCAAACCACTGATGAGGGAGCTCAACCACCCTTTCGCACTTACAGCCCCATTGGCAATAGACATGCCCAAAATTTGCAACAACGCAATTGACTACTTCAAAGACATAGTTAGAACGAGACGCTCGTTTAATTCCTTTGATACCGACCAGGTGGAACACTCAGATTTTTGGAATAGGTCAGTAAGATATATAGCCCACTCACAAAGAGAGGCCCTGAACGCTCCCATCTCTAAAAGAGAGGCTTGGGAGGCAGCCAAACATATGGCCATAGGCAGATGCCCAGGCCCTGATGGTCTGTCGATCGAACTCTTCCTCTGTGCATGAGAGGCCTTGACCCCCTTTCTCTGTGAGATTTACAACATTGTTCTTACAATGGAATCTCTACCTAATGGAATAGTCTGGGGAATGATCTCTCTCTTATACAAAAACAAAAACAAAAAGGAGGTACAGAACTGGAGACCGATCTCGATCCTCAACGTGACTAACAAACTTCTGGGCAAAAGCCTAGCCATCAGACTCGCCGAGATTCTTCCCATCCTGTTGGGCACAGAGCAGGGCGCATTTGTTAAAGGTAGAACCATTTTCGAAAATATTATCACCACAATACAAGCCTTGGAGATAATCGGGAAAGAGAGGAGAAACGTGGCTATTCTGATGTTGGACATGGAGAAAGTCTACGACAAGGTTGGGTGGGCCTTCGTGAACACCATCCTGAGGAGGCTAGGTTTTGGTCCTAAATTATGTACTTGGACCAAAGCCCTGTATGCAAATGCTACAACATTAATAGTGGTGAATTGAAAGTTTTCCGAGGAATTTGCCCTAACGCGTTCTTTGATACAAGGCTGCTCCTTTGCTCCATTGATTTTTGTTCTCCAAGTAGAAGTCCTATTAGACAACATTAGATTTAATGACAAGATAGGGTCTCAGGACGCCCCCAACCCTTCAGTGGAAGGGGGGAGCTATTGCTGATGACTTGACTGTGGGTTGTGTGAACTCACCAATGTGTATGACTGAACTTCGTAATGTAATAGATACCTATTGTGAGTTATCAGAAGCCTCAATCAATTGGGAAAAATCGATGTTTTTTCTACATCCCGATTTTGAGTTGTGTATGGAATGGGGATTACACTGAATTTCAGCTAACTCGTCAGAAATATTTTTGGGACTACAGGTATCCTTGTCAGACTGTTCCACTTTGCAGGATAACATTTTAGTGGGGAAAGTTACCACTAGGATCGCCAACTTGGAAAGAAGACACACCCTTTCTCTATTCGGGCGTGCGCTAGTGTTGACAGCGACAACTTTTTCAACTCTCTGGTTCCCTATGGCAGTATGCTTATTGGGCGAAGATGCCAATAAGAAGATCAGGAGAGCGGCGTCGCGCTATCTCTGGAAACCATGAACATCTGAAGAACAGGGATTTATCCCGAAAGTAGCTTGGGAAATCATCTCAAGACCCCGGAATGAGGGGGGGCTGGGGATCTTGGACCCAGTGCACCAAAACCTGGCTCTGTTGGCCAAATGGCCAGCTCAAGCTATGGTGGGAGAGGAACACAAGCTTTGGATGAAACTGGCAGAACATATACTGGGCTCGGAATGGGGCCTTGAAGATTCTTCTAAACTATGGTTGTGCCTAATGATGCCTTCCTTTCCACATCGTCGTCCACAATCAAGAATCTGGCGTGGCATCATTTTCGCTTGGAACAAGGTTAAACCTTCAGAATGGAGACAACCAGTAACCAAAACAGAATGCCTAAATCAACTTTTGTTTGATAACCTCCACATTCTGCAGCAAAATGGACTCCTGTTCTCAACGGGGGGAGGAAGCTTAAACTTTGGCATATTTTGGATAAAAAAAGGCGTCCTACAAGTCGGAGATATTTGGGACCCCCTCTCTTTCAAACTGGCTAGAGGAGGGATCGTTGAGAAGAAAACTCCCAAGACTTCACCCCCAGTCGGAAAACTATCAGTTGCTCCTAGAAACCATCCCACGTGCGTGGGCCTTCTTGCTCCAAAGTGAATCAAAGAACTCTCAGGACACCTAGGTAAGGTCCTCGGACCACAACAATGAAGTTTGCAGAATATTGGGCCCGGAGGTGAGGTCTGGTATCAGGATACAGTCTTGGTCTCTCCCGGGGAACCAAAGGACAACATGACCGCTGCAAATAACTGGAGAACACGTGGTCACAGAAACGATCGACCTACAGGAAGTTCGTGTTATATACAGTGAAGATGAGAAGGGAAAAGCAACGGCCCTGTTGGAGAGAAATGCACATTCATACAAAGTTGAACCCCTCTTGTTTGGATGGAAGAGACTCAGATCTAGATACTTTTTCACACCACTACTACAATATGCCTCAAAGACAGGTGTGGAGGTTCAACGATCTTAAGTGGAAATGACACCAACAACTCTGGCTCTGAGAAGAGCAAACCATCAACAATTGGAAGGCGTTCAGAGGATAAACTGAAGAACTTATGGACTGCTCTGAAGAAAATGCCTGCACAGAAGCAACCTGCAATTAACTGGTTAGAATCGTTGCTGGTCACAACCACTGCGGTTTGGCTTTCTTCCAAAGGGATGGACATATCATCTACCTGCCAACGTTGTAACTGGGGTTGGGAGAACCAATCCTACCTGTGGCTTCTTTGCCCATTAGTAGATGAAATTTTTGAGATGTGGAAAAACTATTGGTCCAGACTGTATGGGGAGGAGCTACCGTGGTCATATAATTGGTGGTTAACGGCCTTATTCCCTCCAGCTCTCAACTATGATGCCGAGAGCGGGTATGTGGTTCTGTGTTGTCGAGGGGCTTTGTTGGAGGTGATATGGACTGCACGGAATGCAAAAGTATTTAACAGAGATAATTTGTCGTTTCTCCAACAGAAATGCTTACTCAAGAATAAACTCAGGCTGACGATTACAACAGATTTGACTCAACGTCGTACTCCTCATGCCAGGTGTTTATCCTGGTTCAAGCAGACATGGGCGTCGGCCAACAAATGGGTCACAATCGGACCGGACAAAACATTCCAGTTCAATTCATGGTTATCCAGCCAGAATGACTAGAGTCATTCATCTTTAGAATAGGCTAGGTGTGGTTTCTGAGAAAGAGAAAGTTGCGATAGACTCTCTCTCAACTCATTTTCTTTGACTAGTGATAATGGTTGTAACTTTCTTTTTGTTAGTTGAAATTGGAAGAATTTGGTTTAGAAGAAAGAATTGGGACACTGGACCCGGTTTCCAGTACCATTCTAAGTTGGGTACAGGCCTCAGTATTCTCCTGTTTTATAAGGAATTCCTGGCCTCTTACATTCCATATGGAATAAAATGTTGAAATTCTTTCAAAAATAAAAATAAAAAATCCAGGACCGACCACGAACAATATCAACGCTTCCTTTTCGTACGTGTCCCCCACTTGGTCAGGAACGAAACCCAATGGTCCATATCCCTCCAAACTTACGTGAGAAGTTAGCCAAAGCATCGTCAAAAACATCATCTGGGTACGATCGTTGCCACTATAATGACCTGCTAGGTAGGCATGGTTTTCTGGAACCCGGTAACAGGTTGAATAGGCATCCCTTGCAGTGTTACTTATCACCCGCTCAATCCCTTGGATTATCAGGGGCATCCAATGCTCAAGGGAATACATGATTGTTCAAAAGTTTCCAGATCATAATTTTTGTTCAGAGGACGCAGGACCCGTTTTCCAGCAGGTGCTGCGCCCCACCAATAGACTAAGCAAGTGGGGGCATTGTAAGGAGGGCCTGCTCATACCGCCCCCCTTAGCAGTGGTTGTGTAGTCCCCTTTATATATGGGGATCATCGGATGGGAAGTCGGACATCTATATGGCTGGTTTGGACAAAACGGAGCGCAGCGGGCAATAATATTTTGGGGTACTTACACCCCATTAAAAACCTTCAAGGAAATCCCCCCCTTTCTTTGTGATTTATAAAAAACCTGTACTACTTTTTCAAGATCTCTCTCTCATGTGTGAAACGCACATGCACGCGCTTTAGTGAGAGTGAGAGAGAGTCCTCGCCATATTAATTGGAGAATGTGCCCCCTCCCTCTCTCTCTCACACATACACACTTGTGCACGTGCACACAACTGCACAAGCGAGAGAGAGAGAGCGGTACACTCCTGATCAAATGTCGCCCCTACTCTGCACTGCATTGAAACCAGAGTTGGGGTGGCATTCACTCAAGAATGTCCTCGCCACCTCTCTCTTTTTTCTCTCTCTTTTCTCTCTCTTTCCCTTGCTTTCTCGCACACTTCTGAACGCACTCTCCAATTCAGACGAGAGAGAGACAGAAAGTGAGAGAGAGAGAGAGAGAAAGTGAGACAGAGGGAGAGAAAGAGAGAGGGGGGGGAGGGGAGAGAGACAGAGAGAGA
>BFEA01000244.1:1549455-1573977 GCA_003427395.1 Chara braunii
GAGAGAGAGAGAGAGAGAGAGAGAGAGAGAGAGAGAGAGAGAGAGAAAGAGAATGATTGCACCCTGCCCAAAAAAACAGATTTCCTTCTTTCTTTTGGTTTTTGGTAAGGCAATCCCCCCCCCCTGGTCATTAATCCCCCAGTCCCTAATTTTTAGGGGCCCTTATGTCCTTGGATGGCCTCTCGGATGGCCTGTCCGAAGGGCAGGGGGGTCGTATGTACGGCCATTCCGACCATGAGAACGTGTTGGTTCTATCCATAGGGTCGACAAAGAGTAGTGGGGACGAGAGAGAGAGAGAGAGAGAGAGAGAGAGAGAGAGAGAGAGAGAGAGAGAGAGAGAAGAAAAAAAATTCAAGATGACATTCCCCCAAGCCACGTGCACATGTTTAACTTAGATCAAGTGAGATTCAGTCTTTGCCATCTTGACTGAAAAATTCTTGCAATAACCTTTTTCCTTTTATGTTTACTAGTCTGATGAGCAAGCAGGTTGTGAGGTCTTGTCAAGTTGTGCGTAGGTTATCTGGGGTTGTTGTCATGATTCTGAAGGATTTGCTAAGAGGTTGTTTTAATCAATCGCATCAATCGTTGATGCTATTTAATATGATGAAACCTTTGTATGAGAGGTAAGTTCGGATGCTTTGCTCTTGTGCCCGGTCGACCATAACCCATAAATACTACGACATGTTGCAACAAGGTGCATAAGGAGGGTATGAACAAACTTTTCTTGGTCATGTTATTCGTTAAAATAAGATATTATATTATTTCCTCTTTCTAATGAATTCGTTTGTGGCTGCAGCCTAAGCAACGTAGGCATGCGCATTGTCTTCTCCGATACAGTTTATTGGATGTTTGATGGAATTCAGGCTTATCTGGAAGTGGAACTATAAACACGCCCATTCAATCCCAAAAAAATTGGAAGTGTGTAGATCCATACATGTTAAACTTTATGAATGTGATGAGCAAGGTGTCATGATTGAATCCTTGTTAGATAATATATTTCTTGAGGTTATCTCTAAGTTGTGCAGGCATGCCCATCCTCTCGCCCGACACGGTTGTTTGGATGTTTGATGAGATTCAAACTGCTTTAAAACACTCAGTGTAATGATGGGCATGCTCATCCACTTGTCCGAGATGTGAGAGTGTGTTGAGATTTATAGTTGTTATAATAAACTTTCCAAATGTGATGAGCAAGGTGTCATGATTGAATCTTTGTTGAATAATATATCTCTTTAGGGAGTTCAGGTTATTCCTAAGTTGTACAGGCATGGTCATCCTCTCGCCCGAGACGGTTGTTTGGATGTTTGATGAGATTCAAATTTCTTTAGACGACTTAGTGTAATGATAGGCAGTGTCGTCTACTCACCCGATATGCGAAAGTGTATTGAGATCCATACTTGTTTACAATTGTGATGAGCAAGGTGTCATGATTATATCCTTGTTGGACATGTTTGCTTTGGTTATTCCTATGTAACACAAAAATGTTCATTCTCGCGACCTATGTGCTAATGTGGATGATTGATTAAATCCTTACTTATTTAGAGTTGTAACAGTAGACAAATGCATTCTCTCGCCCGAGAAAGTTGTTTGATTAAATGTGTGTTGGAATCCGTACGATGTCATGTTTATAATTATGATGAGTCAAAGTAATAGTCGAAGTACAACTCAAAGATGTTCACCGTTCATCTTGTAACAACCAGATAATTTTGACGTACATGATTTTTTTATGAGATAACAACTGTCATGTTGCACAAGAACTTAAAATTTTGCATATTTTCGATTGAATCTGCACTTTAATTGACTATGCACAAAAATTTCGGTTACGAACGGAAAATTATTGGTTACATATAATACAGATAGTCACAAGGCATATGAATGTATGCACACGCAAGAGAAGTGATGCTAGTTATGTTTGCATAATGAACCGCACCATCACGCACTCGTCGAGATTTGTCATGCAGCCACACACCAATTTGTCGTGTCGCACAACAATTTAAAATATTATCTGATGTCAATCATATTTACACTTTAGGTTACCCTGCACAGAATTTGGAACGTGGTACGCAATGCGAATTTGTTCCGCTACATGAGAAATGACGAGCTTGTGACAAAGATCACAAAGTTTACATATGACATCAGATTGGCAGTGAGAATGTCACAGACAACTCAAACTCGTAACAATAAAAGAAACCAATGTCGTTGTCAAAACGACTGTTGAATAATGTCATGTATGACAAAATATAATCAACATTGAATGTAATACATTCAAAAGCAAGTTTCGAAGTCATTCAAATTTATCAAAGATAATGGCGTTCTACGGTACATGTTGAAAATTATCGTATAGTAAGCGGAATATCTTCACGAGAAAACTTGAAAGGTGGTCGATCACTATTTTGCAACAGCGTCGCAAACGTCAACTCGAACACCCCGCAACTAGCTTCATCCACTTGTCTTGGAAGTCCTTCCACAACAACCATTCCACCATCGACTTGTAACTCCTACCCGACCGACTATGTAATGTTTCATGTTCCAAATATTGTATAATCAAATCGAAAACACTAAGGTAAAAACTCGAATCAGCTACAACACAAGAAAAATAATTGAAAATTTCAAAAACATTGTCTCTCATGTTAACGAAAATGAAGATCAAGTAATCATTAGCTTTGAGGACAAGAACAAAGATAATATTATATGGAAGCCAATCTACGTTTTTAACCCACCTTTCTACCCCGCTGTGTCCTTGAAGTTGCAATTTAGTGAAGAAGAACAAATCAAAGTTGAAGACTCGAAGGCGTGATGACATGTCACGTGTCGCATATCTGGTCGACCCCAGAAACGACATGTAAAAATTAACCACCTCATCATTCACCCTGTCGTTAATATGCAAGAGGGGAGAAAATATTTTGTTGCAATTCACTATCGATCAGAAAGGGTAGAGAGAACAGTGTGAGAGGGCATCGAGCCTCGTATAATGTCATCCAGAACCCACAAGCTTTGAGGTGCAGTTGCTGAAGGGAACCTTTCCTCGTGTGCTCTACGTGCAGTGGTGCGCAGTGCACAACATTGAGCAACACACACACGGGATAGTGAGAAACTGAATTATAAGGATTGTCCTTCATTGCACGACGCATTGCTAAGTATTTTTCATACATAATCCGACCTTAGTCATAGATTGTGGATATGTACCCTTCTTTGGGGCAGAAAAGAAAGATACTTGCCAATGGCTATGGCATGTTTTTTTTTCTGATCTCGACATCAATCCCTGATACCTTTAACATATCCTTGTTTTTTTTTGTGAACCCGGGGACTTTCTGCAATATGTGTGTCGGATATTTCGAGGACCTTGTTTTTCGGGATGACCCTACCCTGTAAAACGGAAGAAAAACAACGGAAAATGAATACATGTTTCCCAACACATGTCCGAAGAAAGTGACAGTAATATGTTATTCGTTAAAACATGACATTATATTTTAAATCGGTACTCGCAAACTTTTAATTTCATGTTAAAATCACCATATTTTAGACTTGGATGAAACTTAGGATACGAGTAGTGAACCTGAAGAATGCAATTGCCATTCCATAAATTGAAACTGAAGTGAAGATTCAAGGTAATTACGCATTGAACATGATAATTTAAGTGTGAATTTCATTACACTTCCATAAATTTTTAAACTTAAAAGTCGTAAATGACATGGAGTTATCATAAATTAAAACTCAAGAGAACTGTTACAGTTAATGTAATAGGACACTGAACAAGAATGTTAAACTCTCGATTTCACAGCGCCTTGATCTATTTTGTGTGTGCATTGAGTCGGACGCATTAAATACGTCCGAATTACAAAATTTATGGAAGTGCAGTGAAATCCACATTAAAACCATCATGTTCAACGTGTGATTGCCTTGAATCTTCACTTGCATAAATTGGAACTCAATTGAAGAGACAAGACAATCACACTGTAAACAAAATAGTTTAAGTATGGATTATGTCTTCCGTCGATAATTTATATAACTTAAAAGACGTAACTGGTATGTCATTGTCATACATTGAAACTCAAATTATCAGTGAACGCAATTAGACAATAAACAAGAATGTTGGTAATGACCTCTGCATTTCATCACACTTCAATTAATTTTGTGTGTCATTGAGCTTTGAATTGGGCGTATTTTACAAGAGATTGTGACTGACGGAAATTGGAAGTCGATCGAAAAGTCAAGGCAATCACACCGTAAACGACATGGTTTAAGTATGGATTCCGCCGCACTGCGACAAATTATACAACTTAAAAGACATAATTGACATGTCATTGTCACAAGTATGGATATCAAGTGTTTATGGATTCCTTTGCACTTAGATAAATTATGTAACTTAAAAGACGTAACTGTCATGCGATTGTCATAAATTGAAACTTAACTAAGCATCCATTCCGTCGCACTTCGAGAAATAGCATAATCATTAAAGAAAATAGATTGAGGGAATCATACAACGAGGTTCAGATTGTAAAAAAACAATATGAAAGTATCACATAAACCTCATTTGAAAGTCGGAAATTGTATGCATACATACAATAAATCGTAAACTGAAGATTAAATTACGTCTAAATTAAATGTTACGATCCAACTCAAGATTGAACCATGTATAAATTAAATGCTATGAGCAGTCGTGATCTAAACTTCCAAAAATGTTATCATTTACAAAAGCATCTACAAACGTCCCGCGTTCCATGAAAACCAGACCCGTATAAGACATTTATTGACGATCCAAAAGCAAGGGTTTGTTCGAAAACACGGAAATGTATTTCACTCTTACGAACCTATCAACACCAGCCAAGGACTTACCGATGGCGTCAGACACACAACATGTACCTTGCTCTACCTCATGTCATTCATCAACCTCATCAATTTGATCGACAATCGTTAAATCGGATTGTCCGTTTTCATAGAGAACGAGCAGATTGCTCATATTGCGACTATTGATTCGAAGCTCATTGCAAGAAACAAGCACTACATCATCTACCAAAGTTCGTTTTAGGTTCGAACATGTCATACATAACATACGACAGAAGTCGGAACTGGCCAAAGACACTCGTACGTAACAGTGTGACACATTTTGTGGTTGCGTTATTGCACCACGTAGAGGATATAGTTCCAAAAACGGATTGTAGGACGCAGTGGTCCAACAACTCTTGTTTCAAGTCCGCAGACCACACGCGAGGTGACCTCGTGACGTTTTCTAGGCGAAGGTAAAACCATTTATTCTCTTGTTGTTTAATTGTGGCACGCAGGGACGAAAGTTGTCTGACGCCGATGACATAATGAGGTACTTTAATTAGGCTTTCCCACTCCATCGAGGGAGCAAATTTGTACTCCTTATGTCATGGACATTTCCTTGTCAGAATCGCTTTATCCTATTCTGCCTCAGACCGGGCATTGAGAGGTTTGTCCAATATGGGGACGACACTCATTCATGGGTTGTTTTCGAACTCCGTTCTTCTTGGCCCGATAATTTCTGTATCGCCGACCGCACCACGTAATCCGCATGTGCAAGGGCGAATGAGATACGAATAATCATTCCAACTGGTCATTACTCCTATCGCACTCCCTACACAAGACGTGACATGCAAACACAAAGGAAAATGAATTGTTGAAAAAGTAGAAAAATCGTATACACGATTAACTTAACTTCCAAAAATAAACCCTAGACTGTTGACAAAATCCGCCACCTTCTCGTAGCACAGAATCATTGCAATTCACTAAGTTCAAAAGGAATTAGCTCTTCAAATTCCCGTCCGAATAGTCATTTTCAAAAATCTTACTCTCTCACCTATTGGGCGGACTAATAAAACCTATGGCGTGCACTCGTCACTTTTTTCCCCTGCATCGACACTCCGTTCAACAAATGGACTCAGATATCGAAATGCGACTTCAGCATTCAGTCAAACATTGGAAGGAATCACAAGTTCAGCCGTGAACGGTTTTGTACCTTTGGTCGGTCTCTCCTAAGCAAAAGCGATCGAGTCGGCATGCTGCCATTGTGTCTGGTCAGTCATTTTTCATTATTTTTCCCATGCGTTCTCATACAGTTGTTCGAGCGACTTTGCTCTCCTAGTCGGCACCCAATGTTCCACTAACACTTGATTTTAATTCGGCATTTTTTTTTCACCAACCACCCGAGAAAGAGCTTTGCTCACCCAGTTAGGCAACCCGCTGGACAGATCATCGTCAGAGGGGTGAAGGATAAGAAAAGTGTCCATGTCAACATGCACGAGGGGGTCGAAACTGGTCTTCGGGTCTTCCTCCAACAAACAGGGGTTCCCTGTCGTTGATGTTGGCATTGTCAAGAGAAGGTTGTTGATCGTTTTCAAGCAACCGTGATTTTGGCCAAAAACTTTCCAAAGGTTATGAGGACAACCTGTTTGTGATGATCTCGTCGCCATATTTGATAACCTCGTCCCCGTAACACAAACCTCTTTCTCTCCTACTCATTTCATGGTCATCATAAGTGCACCATGTTGACCGCCCGCTCTCCAGCAACTCGAGGAATCCTATTACACTATTTTTGTCATTATAATAATCATTTCGACGACGGGGTTGCACAGGAGGCAGGTCACCACGAAGGACCTGCGTAGCTTTCGTCTGGGTTTTGATTCACCCAATAAATCAGACCTTTCTCGGAGAAACAGTTGTTGTCATCGTAAAACTCCTTGTACAACATGCCCGGATTATCTGCAACCATCAGAAACTTAAGCAAGTGCGATTTCGAAATACCAGTAATGTCTGACGCAACGTATAGGTCTACTATACTTATCCAATCTGCCAGTGTATCGAGGAAAATACATTTGGGATACTTTTTGTGAGATTTCTCTATGAACTCGTAGAACTTGTTCATGGTATAAGCGTCTATGTCTTTCAACATCTTCGAGAAAATGTTGAAAGTAGCGTCAACATCTATATGGGTATGTCCAGGCATCAAACCTATTCTCACCTCTTGGAAAACATTGAACTTAGCCAATAGTTTAACTAACGCACATATGTACTTGTTTTTGTTTTCCCGCCAACAATTATCTGCTTGAATGCGCAAAAACGATGACAATGACGTCCCGCTCGCTTGAATTTCGATAAGGGTTCTCATAAGACAAGTAACGATTGTGTTCGAATCAGTTTGAAATACGAAAACCACGTGTAGACATAAATACTAGGGTTTAATGACACCTGCTAGATTCGTTGCAGTAGGGTTCCAGCTGAACCCTTTTGACCTAATAGGCCAGACTTTCGGAGTCTTAGCCTCAATCAACAACGCAATTTGACACTCGCGTTGTCGAGCGCATCGGTCCGGCACCTCACTAGGGCAGCGCGGGACCCTCCCGGCCGCGTCACACAGAAGTTGGTTTTAATCATTCGTCGCAAATATACATGGAGCTTCCGCAAGCCGCTTCGGCCGAGTGCGCCAGCCATACCTCCCGCGAGCCCCTACGACAGGATAGGGCTTACGCGAGATACGACTTACCTCCACCTTACGGGAGCTGTCACCTCCCTTCGGTGGGCGTATCCCCGCCGAGCTACCAGTCCACAGTACGAAAGCTAATCAGTTACAATGACAGAGGTGGACCAGACGAGGGCGTTTCTCGTTCGCTGTAGCATAGGGGGTATGTGCGGTAATACGCCTATCGGACCCGCACGCGAGCCGACATCTTGGGGGGCTGAAGTCCCAAGCGCGGCTCGATGTCAGTCGACTAGGATGCATCCCACACACCACGCGCACACCACTTTACGAACAAAAAAATAAAACACACACACATACATACGAAACGACATAACACAAGCACGCGACAAACCTCCTAGTCCCTCGGTAGCCATCCCATAACTTTCCGATGCGGAAATCGAATAGGCGTCGCGCGCGAGACTTAGTTTAAAACCGCGCGGACGCAAGGCTATCTCATATCGACTCGCAACGCAAACATGCGCAAGCAGTTGCAATGATGGCGTACTATGTAGTGCCCATAATCAAGCAGTCCCTCGTGGATCCGAGTACCGCTTATGATACTCAAGTGTCAGACTCGAAGTGTCGCGAGGGTCTAATCCTTCACAACATTGCACGACTGAAGGAATAGTCGTGTAGCCGTCGCGAGACCTCTGGCCTTTGGTGTGAGCGTCTCGGTAGGCAAGGCAAATAGGCTCTGCACGGGGGCAGATTCCTTCCCTGCAAAGTCTAGGGCTTGGGATGTCCTGGACAAGGACCTTGAATCCCGTCTCTGGACCAACGTTCGACTGTAAAAATCTCTAAAAAGTAAAAGGGTAAGAAGGGATCTCCCTTTTCTCTCAAATCATAACCTGGTTAACCGTTGCGCACGATCTAAGTAAGTCGCCCGCATACCCAAGGCATATATAAATATATATACAAGGCTTACTTATATAGGACGATCACTTCTCACAGTCACAGTGGGACTTCTCTCAGCCATATATGTATGTAATCGCAGACACTCACATCCAAAGCCCGAACCACGCACATACCTGCAATCACATTAAAGGTTCAACAAAGGTCCACGCGCTACACGGGGTCAACCTCAACCATTCCTTGCACTCATACCCCTCGCTTTAGCCATACAAGCCTCACTCGTGCAACTCTTCAAAATAAATACTCAGTACTTTCGTTAAATGACCATTCAATGAAGTCCAGGTAAAAACACAATAAAACAGTTCAAGCCTCAACGCTAAAGCCTTTAGGTTAAGTGACAAAAGTGGATTGGAGTTGAATCGCAAACCGACGAATCGGCAACCGACCTGTTATCAGTGATAATAGAAGATGATCCTTGTAGGATCAAGCTGAAATTAGCCCAAGTCCTGAATCGAAGTCCAACGAAAGTCTGTACCATAAGACAGGGCAATCCTCAAGCTAAGTCGTTAGTGCATGGGGGATGAACCTCCATAGCACCTTCTCACTCTAGGTTACCTGCCAACTAAATCCAAGTTTACCCCTAAACCAGTTCCCAAAGCAAAGGTAGACTAACGGCAGGATCTCCCCATTTCGGGGTGGATCGCCAGAATCGCTACCTGTCAAAATATAATCTATCTCTTTTAAACTAAGTAACATTTCGGCAGCGCACAATCAATTGTTTTTCAAATCTTTGATAGCTACTTTACCAAAATGGATTAACAAATATAAAATATCAAAAAAGAAAATTTGTATATATACCAACCTAGACAATCTTTTTCAAATGTTCTTTTTTTAAAAAAATCATACGAACACAAAATTTCGAGTTTTAATCGATATTTGTGGAGTTGATTATCCTTCTCTATCCCGTAGGAAAAGTGCCTTTTCAGAATTTATATCATCCCAAATATGAAAACAGAAATGGTCTTTGACTTTCCAAAGTCAAATTTTGTCTAACTCCCTGAATTAGTAAAAATTTGGGCAGCACTCCTTTTAGAAAGGGAGACTTTCCAAATTTTTACTAATTCATATATAAATTTTAGACAAGTTGAACTTTGACAAGCCAAAATTTGACTAACTCCTTGGATTTGCAGAAATTTCGGCAGCGCTTCCCGTAGAGAAAGTAGCTTACCAAAATTTATACAAAGCCAAGTATAACAAACGATCCCAAAAAATGCGAAAATTGATCTAAGTAAAATAAACTTAGCTCACAAAATGCAGAAATGGAGCTAACTCCTATCGCTCTAGCACGAGGCGAGGAACTACAACAACTACCTATCAACCTGGAACTCAGACCAAGTAGTAGCCTCACTCAGTCACATGCAGGTCCAACCACAAAGGTAAGTATCCTCACCTTTCCCAAGTCCTTTGCAAACAATAGTTCATGCTCCCTCTTTGAGTTACTCCTTTATACCCAACTTACATTAGGCTTAGGTCAGGCCACCTGAACTTACAGAGCGCGCCCAACTTAGCCAGGTCTAAAGTCAGAATACCTTAACTTATACAGCGTTCTGACTTAGCCAAGTATATAGAAACAGAGGGCACCACCACTACTTCTCTCTTCCTTGGGCACATGACTAGGCCACCCTAATTGCTGTGAACTGTTTAAATACCCAAGCCGTATATACCTCTCTGACTTTAATCTTCAAGGTGGGCGTAGGACTGAGCCATTCATCTTAGAAACAATGCTCAGCGGGCGCAAGTTATCTTCAGTTATACTCTTAATTATACTCTCTTCAATTTATGATAAGCTATAGTCAGGCCATTCAATCTTATGAAACCCTTGTCTGACCAGCCTTTTCTTAAATAGATAGTAATAAAATATAGCCAAATTATAACATTTTGGGTTCCCGTATGCGCTAGGCATTGGGTCAGACTACCTAAACTTATAGAGCGGTCTGATCCTCTGCCAGGTTCGTTCCTCTCTGATCCCTTCTGTGCGAGACATTAGGCCAGACCACCTAAGCTTATAGAGCGGCCTGCCTCCTGCCAAAATTGCTTCCTCAAAATAAAGTAAGAAAAGGGTTGAACCACCTAAACTTATAGAGTGGTTCAGACCTCCTCGTTCACAACCAAAGGAACTGAAAGAACCCCCAAGTAAACAAGGCGACCCAAGGTACCTAGACTTATAGAGCACCCCGGGTTCCTGAAAATCACTCACAATCACGCCCTCACAAGTCAGAGCGGTCAGGTAACCTAAACTTATAGAGCGTCATAACCCTCCATGCAATTCACAACGCTGGGTCTCCCCAAACTTATGGGGACTTCCCAGCCTTCAAAGCAATCAGACCCCCTAAACTTATAGAAGGGTCTGACTATTCCATGCGAAACCAAAATAAAACAAAGCGCTGGGCTTCCCCAAACTAATGGGGACCTCCCAGCCCTAATGACCCAGTCAAGCCCTCAATCAACCAGCCCTCCATCCTGCCTTTCCCAGATGCGATGTATTTTAACAATCTGCTTTTATAGAATCAACAAAAGCTAAAGCTGAAATTGCACAAATATTCCTTTACTTAATTTGGCTTGTGTCCTGAAAGTCAAATCCAAAGTCAAAGTGTAACTGCATGCAGAATACTCAGTCAACTCATAGAAGTGATGCAGATAGGGGATATACTATGGGTTTACAGAGGGAGAGCAATGGTTACCTTTCAATTCCCTGCCTCCAGAACTCCTCCTGAGTTCTGGCAGAGCTCCCGCAATCGGTGGGGTGACCTCCCACAAAGGCCTTGGCGCGGATCACGGGTCACACGTCCGCCTGCCGCCTTCCTCTCAGAACCAAAAGACCAGACTTAGAGTAAGAAGGGCAGAAGGAGGAGGCTTCAGACTCTCAGATCCAGGAGGGGTGCACTCAGACTCGCGGGAGAGGGCCTTGAAACCTTGAATCGCCTGAGGGCCCTGCACCGGCGGCCAGGACGCAGCTCTAGCTTGGTCAAAACATAAGTCAACTGTCGAGGTCACTCCCTGACGAGCTCCTAGTTCGCAACAGTAACTCCCCTTATTGTCACTTAGTCACTTCCCCAAATTGTAGTCACTATGCGCCCCCCTCCATGCTCAAGTAGGCATACAACATTTGTCCTCCGGTATCGTGTGCCTAGGATCCGTTGCTCAACTATCCGCGTGGTCAGCAATCTGCAACATCGCGCCCATCATGCAATTTGCGGTTCCCCCCCCCTTTCTTTCTCGCTCGTACCTCAACCACTGCTTGCTGCGCTAGTCCCTGGTCCTGCACAAGTAGCCTGAATCCGGCCAATACACTTGGCTGGCCTGTTCAAACGGTGCAAACGGCCTCCTTGGCTGGCCTGCAGATAAGCTCTCAGCCCTACCGCTGTCCCATGCTGTTTAGCCCTTCCGTCTTTGCTTCCCAGTTATGAGACAATCGGCAACGACCTCGACAAGTGGCTAAGCCAACAGTCTGCTATCCGCAGTCCGCAACGATACAACAGGATGGCTAGCTATTCATACAGCGGCCCCGCAGACACTAGCTGTGCAGCCTTTCTGGAGATTAGGTAAAGTGTCCACCCTATCGCTGGACCCCCGTGGCTCCCACTAGTATGATGGGCAGCGGGCTGGTCACCAGATAGACCGTAACCCCCAGCTCGCCTCGTGCCCCCCCCCTTTGCTCGGCAGAATGAGGCCTCATACCAGTTAAACGCTAGATCTGCAGCTCGGTGCCTGTCTTGCTGCCACTCCGCTCATCAGGTCGAGTGCTACCTTCGCCAACAACCGTCTTCAAATCTCGCCTGGCCCCTCTACGGCTTCGATGTCTATCATATCCAGCACTACCCTGCTTCGCTTCTGATGCCCTGCATTCACTTCCCTTGCATCGGTCGTTCGGCCCCCGGGGCCAACTCTAACGGCCGGGTGCGGGCGATCTCTCTCTCTCTCTCTCTTTCTCTCTCTCTCTCTCTCTCTCTCTCTCTCTCTCTCTCTCTCTCTCTCTCTCTCTCTCTCTCTCTCTCTCTCTCTCTCTCTCTCTCTCTCTCTGCGCTCGTCTGCTGCAGAAGCTCGCGTCCCGTCTGAACATGTACCAGGAAGGAAAAGCGATGAATGGACCTTCCGCTAGAATGCGGGGAGATACATGGCCTCACGGCTATGCATGCGGAGGAGTAGAAATGGGCTATTCTGCCGTCAGATCGAGCAAACTGCTATTGGATGAACCTTTCGCAGGAACACGGGCATATACACCGCCGTCCAGCCACATGCGCAGGGAGTGGGAGAGGAGCTGCCTCCATCGAAGGGTTGGGCGGCTCCTCTACACACAGGTGGGTCTTCGACACTCGGCCGCCCCCCCCCCCCTCACTATTCCTACCGACATAACGAAAGAAATCGGATGTACCTATCGCTGAAGCACGACTCGATACATTCAGCCCCACCTTGAGGTAAGTACCCCCCTTATTCCCACGCGGCCCCTTTTCTCTTTTAACTCCCATCCTACTATCCTACCCCTCAAATTAACGCTACCAATCAGCTCGCCCGGGTTAAAGACCCCGGGTTCGGCTCATGGCTTGCTTAATTTCCTTCAGAAACAGGTGAGAACGAGCTTCTCCCCTACCGTCTCTTCCATCCGCCATATCCACGCAGCCCCTAACCTCCGTACCTCAGAACTCACCCACTAACACCTAAAACTAACTTCACCATCGAATTCGCGGCACTAGAAAACCCCCATTTTGCCTCCCTTCCCGATCGTTTCTGTTAAGAAACGGGAGGGATCTATGTTTTCCCGCCGTGCCATATCCACCCCCTTCGCTACCACCGCACAGGACCTTTTCTTACTTCTTCCTAACCCGCTCACCTAGCACTAAAACTAATATGTTCATTCGATTCGCCCGGGGCCAAAACCCTGGGATGGCATCCTATCTCTCTCGATTCCACCATGGATCCCACGCCCGACTCTGCACCCCGCCATCTTCAAGCTTTTCCTTCTCTATGCATGCACCCGGCAAAAATCCCGTCCGGGTTCACTCCCCCTCTTCTCCTTCGTAGCAGCCTGTGGCCCATCGATACTGCGCTGCGCATCGCTGTCCGTCGCTCCTCACCAGCCCGTCGCCCGTTCCCACTGCGCTGCAGCAACCCCTTCACTATCTTACCGCCTGCTGCCTCGGCTTCCTACCGCGTACTCCAACGTCCGTCGCAGTCTGGTCAGGTTATCTCGACGATATCCCAAAAGCGGCCGACTACCCGGCGACCCGAGTAGTCCTCCGCCCCCCTCTACCCTGCCCCGACGAGCGGTGTGTCCAGCAGATACTGCTGCCGCCCCCGCCACAGTTTCGCCCTGCTTTCAATGCGAAAGCGCCTGACCGTAGCGACCCACGACGCCCACGGTAGTTCAGTTAGGATGGCCCCACGCAGCCGGCCATTCAACCCTCCACCTTAGCTTGGCCGGCCGACCGTCCTCAGGGACGGCCCGCTGTCTTTCGGGCCCCCAAAGGGCATGTTCACACTTAGACCCTTCTCGTTCCGTGGCTGATTGCCCACGGCCAGTGTCGCGCTCGAGAAAAATCGCCAAATACTAACCCAAGGGGAATAGCCCCGCCAGGCCCTTGAACCCCCCGGTCCACTCTCGTTACTCCGATACGCTCGCGACGTCGCCGCTCAGCCTCGACCCCTGAACCTCTTCGATAACAGTTGACGCTATAACGAATAGCGCTAGGGCCAAGACTGAGTTTGGTTCTGACGGACACCTGAATAACCCGATACTGCGCGACGCGCAGGCGTACTGAAAACACTTCAGGGCCTCCTCGTTGTCGATGCCGTTCTTTGTACGTACACATGGGTCTCCGGCGAGCACATCAGTCAACGAGATATAATCTTTAAGTCCCTGTTTAATCAGAAAATAAAAATCTGGTCAGCGATCACGCCAACTCTTCAATCATCAACAATTAAAAGATCACGCGCGCCTCGAGCCTGCGCGCCCACACACTCTCTATTCTAGTCAACCATCCGGCCGTCGTAAAAGCATAGACGCTGCCCCGCCTGACGCGGTATACTTCAAACTTTGAACCAAACTTATTTTCTGTCATCTGCAAAAAGCAGGGCGGATACCCTTGCAAGGGTATTCGCACCGACAGCTTACCGGACCATATTAAGCGAAGTCCCCGTCGCTTCGCAAATCGAAAAGCTATCAGATTACCCAAGATGCTGACGAAAGGAGGGGTCAATCCGACTAGCCGACAGACATAGGGTAGAGGCCTCCATCAAACCATGCCTCCACAACTATATGCTGCCAGGTTTCTAACCCGGGTCCTCATCGCCCAGGCATTAGGACGCTGACAGTATAAGTTTCAAAGACCTTCCCAATCTTCCTCTCCCCCGGGTCGTAGACAACCTTCGACTTCTTGTTGGGTGTCCCTAGTCCTGGCCAAACTAGGGACGCGGGCCCTAACCGAGACCCTTGAAGGCACTCTCGCCTTCCTTCTTAGAAAATCTCTCGCAATCAAATACACATACGTATATATGTATACTTAATATTCACTCAGCTCTTTCTGCAGTCTAGTACAGAAAGGCTAGGTCTCCATCTTGGCCCTCCATAGCCTGGCTAATCGGACCAGGACTACAGCCCACCACGTTGTTATTTTGGCGGCAGTACCCTCGTTGGTTACGCAACTATAGGTTTTCTCCTGATAAGCATTCAATCAGGATTTCCCAAAAACCTCAACCTTCACTATCCCACGGAGTAATTTCCCTGGGGCGGGCAACTCCCCTTAAAGTCTTACCCCGCGGTCCCGCAGCCAGGTTGCGCCGGCTAGCAGCCATCCACTGGGGTTATGCCCTAAAGGTGTTAACCTTTACCGCTTAGCTTGGTATTCCTCCAATATGTCCCAGAACTAGTACAAGTGGTTAGACGGAGCGTCGCAAAACAAATCACGGGCCCACTGCGATTTTTCGCAGGGGTCGAAAGGCATTTACCAACTCTCCTACAAAAGACATGGCATCCTTCGCACAATCACGGACAAAATCACTGCTAGGTCCACAAGGCCGTGACCCCTGACTTGATCAGAGCCAGCAGCCACCCATCCTGAGACATCTCTCGCCCTGCACTCATTGTGACCTTCCCAAACATTCCAAGCAGACATGGCCCTTTTCGTCAGACTTTATCATTCATCAGACAACTTACCATGCCATAAATCAGTTTACCCACCTTTGAAGGTGAGTCTTCCAACAATAAAACCACCCCCTTTTCCAAAAATCCAAGGGGGTCTCATCATAGAACAAAACATCCCCTCCTCCAAAAATCCTTGGGGGTCTCATCATAGGACAAAACATCACTGAGGGACCATCTTATGGGTTCTCGTTACAACTCAAGCAATCAACAACCGACATGGTGAAGCACCCGAGTCTCAAAGACTCATAAATCTTCTCAAGATTCTCTTAACTTTTCACAAACGGACTGCACTTCCTCCCCTTATGCTCTGCCCCATCAGTTGCCCATGAGCAAGTCACACGAGTATACCGAGGAGTAGGCAGCTTTACATGTCCCACATTCACACATCTTTCACACCAAGCCAACATTCATCAGGATAAAGCCACACGAGTGAGAGTGATAGTGATCGTCACAAAAACCAAGCCTCATAAAGTTTCAACTCAAATACGTACACCAAAGAAAAAAGTGTCTCTTTTAAAAAAAAACATCATAGGTACCCAGCACTCACGCCCCGGCCTGCTGAGTGACCCACGTTCCTAACACACGAATACCTCGGAATATACCCGAACATACACAAAACTCAAATTACACAAATCTATCCCAACTGTACACACCAACATATCACACACCTGAACACAACCACCTAAATCACACCAAAAGAGGAAACAAACGATTCATCCAGTACTACAATCTGCATATGTACAGATGGACAAACTAGTCGTGACTACACCTAGATATGCACATATCTAGCTCAGTCTCTATATAGAAGAAACTTTTACCCTACTGACGTATTGGCGAACCAGTCCTCACTCACTCACTGCCCTGTCTCTTATACACATCTAGATGTGTATAAGAGACAGGCATATGTACAGATGGACAAACTAGTCGTGACTACACCTAGATATGCACATATCTAGCTCAGTCTCTATATAGAAGAAACTTTTACCCTACTGACGTATTGGCGAACCAGTCCTCACTCACTCACTGCCCCCCCTGGTTTCACCTATATGGCTGAGCTATCTACAACCTAAGTTACTTTACCGGACCATTATTGTGAAACACCTCCCCGGATCTAACCTATACACATACACACATCAAAGTATATGTCTGTCCTGACTCACATAATATGCAACTAGCCTCTACCAATTAGTACGGGGTTAGGGTCACGCAACGGTTAACCTGTTACTCCAAATTTCCAGATCAATACATATACAACTAAACTTTACCAACACGAATCTAAGGATCCAAGGCGGACGACTGACATAAACTTCCCAACCCAGGGGTTAGGGTGAATCCTCATTCTATCCTACTATACTTTCTCTATTCTATCCCCTTTTTACTCCTTACGACTCCTAGTCATTCCGCCTACCCGCCTCGTGCTCTTAGTCACCTGACTCACCCTAGTAACCACCTCATCCAGCACCATCAAGCCCCTTTCTTCCTTGAGCCCCACTTATGGTTTCGCTGGCTCCCGCCGCGACCTTCGGCGCCTTGCCTGTCATTCCCACGGCCTCTATTGCCGCGTCCACCATCTCCACGACCCGTATTGCCACGCCCGCCATCTCCTCGGCCCGTCTTGCCACGCCCGCCATCTCCTCGGCCTGTATTGCCACGCCCACCATCTCCTCGGCCCGTATTTCCACGCCCGCCATTTCCTCGGCCTGTATTGCCACGCCCTCCATCCTCACGGCCCCTTCCAACTGCCTTCCTTTGGCCCCTTCCATATGTCATACTGTCCTGCGAAACTTGCTGTATCGTTGGCCACAACGGTCCGACGGGTTGGATTTGGACTTGCGGGGGCCCATGGGGCATCATGTTCATCCAAGGGCTCATATAATTGCTTTGTGCTCAGGGTATATAAGGACTGTGTGTCGGCCACAAGTTCATTCGGTTACCCGACGCCCACTGCCCATGTAGTGCTTGCTCGATCAGAGGAGGCCCCCTTGGTCTTGCCTCGCCTTCCCCCTCTTGCGGGGTAACCGCTACTTGCCGCGAACTCTGTCCTTTTTCGGTACCTTGACTGCCCTGAGCGAGGTTCCTCGCCTTCCGATGCACCTTTGTCAACTTGAGAGGTTCGTGCTCCTCTTTTATTTCATCCTCCCTCTTGCCTTTGTCCCTCGCCTGAACACTGGCTCGCCTCTTTGGGGTTCCCATCGAGAAGGGTGACTCTTGGTCATCCTTCTCTACTCCTCTTTTACCCTAGCCAGTCGGCTTACTTGTGGAGTCCTCTGAAACCTTCCGCTTGCCTTTTCTGACCCCTTCCAGCAGAGCACTCCCCACGTTGGCTTTCTATTCCGTCTTCTGGGAATCTTAGCCTTAAGGAACTCTCCAACTCATCCCACATTTTCGACTCCTGCTTGAGGGTATACACCTCCTCACTTAGTCTTTCACAGACGAACAAGGGGAACATGCACCACATCGCTTTCTTGTCCCACTTCTTCATAAGGCTAAAGCCCTGAAAGTCGTGTAGAAAGCCAGACAAGTTCCTTCCTTGGAACAACAGAGCACGGAGGTCTGGAGGCATTGACTCCTGCAGTGCCTCACGCAACAACACCTTCATTTGGCATGAATTCCTCCAACGCAAGATCTTGGCGAAGCCGCTTTCTTCCACCATGATGCTGACAGCAGCCTGATACGCCAAGCAAGCAACAATTTATCAAAGGGCGACCTAGGTGAGCTTAGGGCAAACAAGAGCAAATGACCAATATTCAGATTTCGCCACCTCACCTTGTATCTACGTCAAGAAACTTCTAGTTCTTACAATACTATATGCAGGCAGGACCTCTCAAGGCTGACCGTAGACAAACAGTAATAGTCGCTTCAGCAAAAAGGTATAGAGACGACCATAGCCAAGTCAACAGAAGCGCGCTCAGTAGGAGAGAAGGCATTCGGTATCTAACTACTGCTACCCGAATCTCATCCAAGTCTCCTACTCCCTCATCTGGGTCATGGGAACTAGCATATGCGTCCACTACATTAGTCATGCTCCTGAGCCACTGACTAGGAGGAGAAAACCTTAGGTCCAGATACAATCCATATACCAGCTCGCATGTATAGCACCCATTCCCCCACTCCCGTGTTTTCAAAGCGGCGTCAGCTGCTGCCACTATCCTCGCCTGTCCACCAAAACACTTCTCAATGAAAAACTCGGGCAGGATGACCCATAGTGACGCTGACGAAAGTAGAAACTCCTTAACACACTTGACCTCTATACGGGTCAGCACTTGCGCTTCTCCATCGCAAGACACTTCCTTCGCCCACTTCACTGCGGCTGCCTCAGCCACTCTCAAAGGCCTCGCGAGCAGGCTCTCGTGCCCAAGTGCCAACTCGATCCCATGCTCGACCCTGAATGAGGAAGAGGCGTACAGAGTCACCCTCACGATCGCGCATCCCTGATCGTCATCGAGACCGGACTCGATCCAGGCGAAAATATCTTTGCCTATCAATGCGCCCCACCAGGAAGAGATATACTCTCCCTCCTTGACATGCCTTGGCAAGGAAATCTCAATCCCATCTCCTTTCTTGACAGGCAAGGTCACACTGGGATCTTCCCTAGCATAAGGCATCATGAGTTGCCTTCGCTCTGGTCTGGGTTCTGCCCATCACAGAAAGAACGTCCAGCATACGCTTTCTGTTACCATGCTAATAATTGCGTTCTACAATCGCAGCCCCTGAAGCCTCAGCTTCAGCTCGTCTTTTTCTAAAATGCATCCTTTCCAGAGCTTCAGATCACCCAGCTTAGAGGAAAATAATAATGGTAATATATCACAGGAACAATGCATTCATAAATCTTTAAAAACTCATAATCATAATAACTCATGGAAGACGATATATTACCAAAGTAACTGACATAACAAATACTCATAATAATCAGACACATCATACACAAGCTAGTCAGTTACCCAAAACATACACAAATACCTCATAACAGCAAGCCTATATCAACAGACATGCCAACGATTAGCACTCTCAGACATAATACTCGTGAAAGTACCACACTTTACTCCCCGGCTTTGACAAAAGTATACTGTGGCGAGGGGTAGTGTAATCCTTCTCAGAAAGGATAACATCTCAAATCCCCGAGTCCCACTCAAAGATCAAGCCTCACTGCTTCTCCCTCCGATTCCAGTGTCTGTTCCTTGCAGACCCCTGCCGACAAGGCAAACAACCTCACCATACACGCTTCGGGGTGTACAGTCTCGTCCTATGCTGGTGAACCTACTTGACACAAAAATAGTTGAGGATTCACCCCCTACCCTTCTGTGGCATGCAGTAACTGCTTCCCTTATAGACCATGATCTGACATAACTGAAACACTTTCCTCCTATTCAGTAGTAGTGTAGTTATTTTATCCCAAAAGATACAACAACAACACCCCACTATGGACCAGGAACATAGTTCCGACGTGGGTCTCACTACTACTTACAAGACAAGGTTATAACTTCTTCAAAACCATCTCTTAGGGAAACAATAACATAAGACTGCAACCTTCCTTAGGATAGACCTTACACATCGACCACTCCCTAAGAAGTACTCATCTCAAGAGGCAGTCACTCCATTCACCTCTGAATCCGCATCAGATGTGGATTCTGCATAATATCTCTACCCTCTCTCTGAGGAGCAATCCAAACACACAAACCTTAATAGACAACCATAAATCGAAAGTTGGACTTGAGACACTCATATAAATCATTGTAGACTGGATAGTTCAAATACATACTCCAGATACATGGTCCATGTAAATATTTCTAACAAGGATAATTATCAAAGGAGTATAATCACCAAACACATAACCTCACACGATCAGACACTAGGCAAGCTTACTCAGACAGTATCCGACATATAGGACTGAGTTCAACATATAACTCAAATAGAAATGCCCTAAGACGGTTAGTCTCAGGGCCTTAGTTCCAACTCATAGACTCCAGTGGATGATCCAAACCTAGGAAAGGTTCGAGTGAAGGTCTAACAATAATTACTACCCATGGCCCCATCAAAAGGTAAGCAAAATAGTCAAGTGTTAGCTCCTCCACTGTTACTCCGACTGCCTCTAGGACCAGATACCTTCCTTTAATAGAAAGGGTGTCATGCAAATCTACTACTTCCCGTAGTCCTTTCCGCCTAGTTCAAACACATCACGCGTGGCAGACCTCACACTTTCATGGCTATACAACCCGATCAACCACTCAGAACCCAGACTCAAGGATCCCATAATTAGGTTCACAAAGCCTTTGGCCTCCTTAGCCCAACCTTCCTCGAAGTCCCTCGATGACTCCTGACTTAATAAGCTCCCTCACTCATCCTTGGCCTCGCTCTAATGCAAAGGTACCCAGTTGCCCTCATGACCACTCAGATAGGTCCCTTACAGGGTCAACTCTCATACCCATCATACTTAGCCATGTTGATACTACCCCATCTCACCTTATCCATATCAACCATGCAAGACATCATCCAAACTCAGAAACTCTTGAAGTCAGAAGAGGGTATCAACTCCGACCACTATCATGCTAGTTAAAGTGCGTGATCGCATAGACAAAACGCCTACCCTTCTTGTGTCACCGTTACTGCACTAGCCACAACCATCTCACACAATCAATCTTCGCTTGGTTTCTATCCAATACCATCGATTGATTAACCATCAAAGTCAAGAGAAACTTCTTACTTTGCCTATTTGTCACACTCCAATACCCGGATGTCGTTCCACCGGGGACAACGGTAGGCAACCGTTATCCCCGACAACGGCGCCACCTGTTGAGCGCATCGGTCCGGCACCGCACTAGGGCAGCGCAGGACCCTCCCAGCCGCGTCACGCAGGAGTTGGTTTTAATCCTTCATCGCAAATATACATGGAGCTTCCGCAAGCCGCTCCGGCCGAGTGCGCCAGTCATACCTCTCGCGAGCCCCTACGACCAAAATTAACATAACCACAGTCAGAGTATCAAACAGAAAACCCCAAGAAGCATCAAACATTTCTGACAAAATCCATGGTGCGAATTTGATATAACAAGCACTGGCTCCCAGTGCAACCTCATAAAAAGCTATGAAACACAGACCTGAAGAAATTGAAACACAAGTGGTTGTTACCAAGGCAGCCCCTCGTGAACCAAAAAAGCGACCAAACACGCCTGCTACTAAAAACCTCCACCTTACGGGAGCTGTCACCTCCCTTCGGTGGGCGTATCCTCGCCGAGCTACCAGTCCACAGTACGAAAGCTAATCAGTTGCAATCGTAGAGGTGGACCAGCCAAAGGCGTTTGTCATTCGCTGTAGCATAGGGGGTGCGCGCGGTAATACGCCTATCGGACCCGCACGCGAGCCGACATCTTTGGGGGTTGAAGTCCCAAGCGCGGCTTGATGTAGGTCGACTAGGACGCATCCCACACACCACGCGCACACCACTGTACGAAAAAAAAAAAAAAAAACACACACATAGACACGAAACGACACAACACAAGCAACGCGACAAACCTCCTAGTCCCTTGGTAGCCATCTCATAACTTTCCGATGCGGAAATCGAATAGGCGTCGCGCGCGAGACTTAGTTTAAAATCGTGCGGACGCAGGGCTATCTCATATCGACTCGCAATGCAAACATGCATAAGCAGTCGCAATGATGACGTACTATGTACTGCCCATAATCAAGCGGTCCCTCATGGATCCGAGTACCGCTTATGACACTCAAGTGTCAGACTCGAAGTGTCGCGAGGGTCTAATCCTTCACGACATTGCACGGCTGAAGGAATAGTCGTGCAGCCTCCGGCCTTTGGTCTGAGCGTCTCGGTAGGCAAGGCAAATAGGCTCTGCACGGGGGCAGATGTGACTGAAACACCATACGAGCTCGCTTTCAAGATGGGGAGAATCGGTGTTAACAGGGGTCAATTGGGCATCCTGCAGCGCCAATTTCTGAAGTACTGCATCCACCACTGCCCTTTCTTCTGTGCGTGATCTCGTCCAGCGGACATTCGAGTGCGGCAGAGCCTTTATTCGATACGCCCGCACATACCGTTCCTTGTATGCACCCGCTGACCCTCCAAATCTTCGACGTGCCACGCAAAAATCGCTTCCTCGCCACTCTTGCAACCGCCAAGTTCGGATCCCGACGGACTTTGCGATCGCCAACTTCCTAAACCGGTACCTCGCCGCTCCTGCAACCGCCAACTTCGGAGATCGCCTTGTCAATTACACGGATCGGGGTTTGTCGGGGTGACTCTGACACCGCACGGGCTCGTTTTGTCGATAGGGAGAATCAGTGTTAACAAGGGTCGATTGGGGCCAACAGCAGTGTTAACAGGGGTCGACTGGGGTCGGGGTGACTCTGACACCCGCGATTAGCCTTTCTTCTGACTGCGAGAGAGCGTGGAAACATTCTTGGCACCATAAGAAACCGCCAAGTTCGGATCACGGCGAACTTTCGAGTTCCGGGTGATGCTAACCGTCTCTTTCCACGACCTGGTCCATCACGTATGTTTTCGTTGTCAGAGAGCTATGGGTGCGCAGTCAAGCTCGCCGTGTGTGTTGCCGTGACTGGGGTATATGGGGGTTGTTGTCGGTGGCAGTCGTTATTGTCATCCGCGTGCGAAGGCGCGTCAGTGTCGAAGCCGCGCGGGCTGCAAAGGCTTGGAGTCCCAGCACACAGCCTCCTGATCGATGTGCGGTTAGTAGGGGTTTGTGGGGGTCGCCTGAGGGTCATTAAGCCATGTTTTCTCTAGCCTCGTACCTCTCATAGCCTTGCATTCCTGATCACGATTGGCCGACAGTCAGTTCACAGCGACCGATTCATGACCGGTTCACCGTCGATTCGATTTCTCCCAAATTCGGATCCCGACGGACTTCTGGATTCCGCGACAGTCGGACCGCTCCTTGTGCACGTCTAACTCATGATAGGACACATCCTCCTGGAAGTACGTCAAGCAACGACGAAATAAATGGGTCAATAAATAAACAACAAAGATTCACGCCTGGCCCGTGGGATGTTGGACCCATAACCAAATGTCACCAACCACTTACAGGCAGTGCGAGGTAAACATCTATAAATGTGGGCCGGACACAGGCTTCCTCATAACGACTTTCCATGCATGAGTTCGCAAGCAGTCGAAGCGATGGCATGTTAACCATGTGCCCCAATGCCAACCTCAACCCCAGCAGGAATGATGTGGACGATGGCAACGAAAAAAAAGACTGAGAAGAATAGTAAACACAAACATCGTGTGCCCCAGTTTCATCGATAGCCGTTCCCAACACATGCGACACGCGTCGCGCCGCGGCGGCTGTCATGCGCCGGCAGCAATGTGCCCCAATGGCAGCCCCGACAGTTGTCGTCAACAGCGTAGACGTGGGCAGGCAGAACACCGCTGTACCTTGAAGAGATGGCGCAACTCTTTGACGAGGGCGAAGCGCAGACGATGGCGACCACTTGTCCACGGGGAACGCGAAGACGGGGTGTCGAAACTCCGACAACTGGAGCGCACGAGCAGTCGGAAGGACGGCAATGACGCGACGACGAGAGGAGACAGACGCTGTACCATGAAGGACGGGAGCAGCTCGTTGGCGACGGTAAAGCGCAGGCAATGGCGGACACGTGCTGATTCAGAACGCAAGGACAGGGTGTCCTGTCTTCGGAAGCTGGACATCGACTGGGATGAAGAGCGGAAACTCAGAAACCCACACTCGGAAACACGTGGCGCGACTGCGAGGCAGCGAAGACGATGGCCGATGTCGCGGAGGTCACATCGCGTTGGAATGCGCTCGTGGGAGGGAGATGCGAATGGGCTACATCCAACCCAGGGTAGCTGTTCACTGGCATCCAAATCCGTCCTCCAACTGTCGTGGGACCGCACGGAAAGACCAGCCCTCCGTGATTTTGGACGACAAACGTCGACCGTCCGATCTGCAAATCGGACGGCCAGACGGTGACTTTGCTGTTTAGGCTGGCGCAACCGCCACTGCCACCGACCCCC
>BFEA01000244.1:1574201-1587264 GCA_003427395.1 Chara braunii
GGCCTGAAACCGCCCCTCCGACAATTCCATGACGTCCGCACAGGGCCCTTTTTTTCATGACGTCCGCAAAGGGCCCTTTTTTCATGACGTTCGCACCGGCCCCCCCTCGCGTGGATTTCGACGTCGCGCCACCGCACGATGCGTGAATCAGACTGTCGTTCGCCGACCCACGGACCGTTTGCGCGAAAAGGCCGAGAAGGATTATGCGTGGGGGCCTGAAATCCTCGCGCGTACAAATTCGAGTGGCGCCCGTGCGAATCAGGCCGTATTCTGAGTTTTCGCTGGGGAAATGTTGTCGGACGGACGTCTCGCACTGGCATTGTCGTCAATACCAGCGCCCCTCACAGGCGGAGCGCCATAGCTTGCAAGCGGCACGAGGCAAACCTCCGTCGCACCAACGCACGTCGTCCTCCTTCACCTTCCGCGTTGCGTTCCACGTCACCTTCCCAGTCGCACCGCACTCGTTGCCGACCTTTCACGTGTCTGTCCACGCCATATTCCTCGCGGATCGCTTTATAGTCCACCTATCACGTCGACGTCCTCGCGTGGTCATCCGCCTGTGCGCGTCGACCTGCTTGCGTATTCTTCCATTAGCGACGGGTTCATCCGGTGAGTTGGCACGTGTCCGTTTCGATTCGATCGCTCTTCACTCCGTGTGTCTGTGTGCGGATGTGTTTATGTAGACTGAACAAGTGTGCATGTGTATGTGCGTGTCTCCATGCGGAAGTTTTTTGTTCGCGGATGCATGACGTGGCATGTATCCAATCCTAGTGTGTCCTATAGGTGCGACCTGCTCCCCACCACCTTTCTTGTGAACGAGTGTGTGTATTTGCAATGCGCGCGTCTCCAGCGGAGTGCCCGTATGAACATGTGCTCAAGTGCGCGAGTGTGTCGTCCTTGCATAGATTCATCTTGCGCAGCCGATCAACCGCGCAGGCTGAAGATTCACTCCGATCTTTCTGAAGATTCATTTCGATATGGGTGATGACTCATTTCGATCTGGCTGATGATTCATTTCGCTGATCGATTGCCTGCGCGGTTGATCGCTTGCTCAAGTTGACAGAAATCCATGAACGACACACTCGCGCACTTGAAAATATGGTGGTTTGAACGAGATCGGATGAATGCTGGGCTAAATGGTTTGGGTTGAATGAAGGGAAGACGGAAACGAGTAAGGAGAACGGAGCGCTAATGTATTTGTTTTTCCACACTCGAACGTTCAATCAATGAATGTCCACTTCGTCCCCAATCCCTGTTCAAACAATCTCAGGCGGATCATTCAATCAATCAATATCCGTCCTATTGCTGTTAACTCCATCTCAGGCGACACATTCCCATCTCCCCAAGCGCGACAATGCAAGTCTTTGTTTGTGTGCAGGATGAGCGAAATCGGAACGAATCCGATCGACACAATGATAAAAATCTAATGAATCCACGCGTGGAACATGATTGCTTTGGTTTATTGAGAAATTCCCATCGACACGATGAGCGAAATCGAATG
The DNA here is from genome assembly GCA_003427395.1 of Chara braunii. Lineage (NCBI taxonomy): Eukaryota > Viridiplantae > Streptophyta > Charophyceae > Charales > Characeae > Chara > Chara braunii. The sequence goes on from BFEA01000244.1 coordinate 1,575,703, forward strand.
AACTTACGTCTGGATTGTTCAATCCACACGTGGAGCGTGATTGAGAGATTTCCATTGATTGAATGGATAACGAAAATGAAAACGGAACTGTAACTCATTTTTTCTTTTTCCACTCCAATCAGAGTTCTTCATCCAATCAATGAATGTCCGATCCGATTGCTGGATCGTTCAATCAATCAATCGGTTGGTTGAAAACGCGCCTCGGTTTTGCTTATCCTGCCATTTCGACGCTCCAAGAGAAGGGAAGGACTTGCCTGCGATGAAATGAACAGCAGTCGACCGATTGCTGGTGATTGCAGCGCAGGCAAGTCATTCCAATCTCCTGAAACTTGGCAATGTCAGTCTGTGTTTGTGTGTAGGTTGAGCAAAATCGGAATGAGTTCTCAGCCAACACATGACAATATATTGGGAAGATGGCACGTCCATCGACACGATGAGCGAAATCGGAAGAATGGACTTCTGGTACATGGTTGATTTGATTGAGTGAATGATTTTCATCGATACGATTTGATTGACTGGAAGACGAAACCAACAATGAAGAACGGAGCAACATTGTCTTCTTCTTTTCTTTTCTGATCGTTCCATCAACGGATGTCCAATCCGCCCCCCACTCCGGCTACACATCCGCCCTGCAGTCGATCAATCGTTGGAAACTGAATGGCGTACAATCGGAACGACTGTTTGGTGGCAGATGGGGGTTCGATCTAATCGCTGGTTGAACGAAGACCTTGCAGCAGTCGATTGATCCTCGTCCGCCATCGAACCTTTGTCGGCCATCGAACCTCGTCGGCCATCGAACCTCGTCGGCCATCTAACCTCGTCGGCCATCGAACCCTGATATGAATTTGATAAAAAAAACCACCACCCGACGAAGTCCGGACCCCGGCGAACTTCCCATTCCCATTCACCCTCTCATAAGCCACTCGATTTGCACAGCAACGCAAGCCTGTCCGGTACCGCATGCGCATCAAAGGGCCGAGGGTGGTATGGAAAATACTCGAAGTTCGCCGGTATCCGAACTTCTTCTGACGATCTATAGCTAGACATGAGACTTCCGGAGCGTGAAAAGGCCGACGACCGTTTGGAAACGCGTCAAGTTTGGGTGCGGGCGAACTTGTGCTGTTGTCTTAATGTGCTGGAATGCGAAGTCCGCCGGAATCCGGACTTCAAGACACTGCAGGACCGAGAGCTCGACAGACCTTGTCTGGCTCTCTCACGCGCTCTCACGAAGTTATGGACGAGCCCTGTATGTGGCTCGCCTGGTTGCCCTTGGATTTGAACAATAACCAAGTCCGCCCGTATCCGAACTTCGAGGGGCTCCGAAATTCAGTCATCGACCACACTTGCCCGGATCGGAGCTTCGGATGTCGGCCGCGTAGAATACCGTGAAACCGCCTTCTCGCCAGGCCACCTTTGAGACTGTGGTCGTCCTTGTGCGCCATGATTCCAGAAACCACGCAGGGACGGATATTGGCGCAAACGTCAGGTGCGGATCCAGGCGAACTTCGCATTTCCGGATGATGCAGGTTCTTATTTTGGTGTTTCCGGCGGCCCGTTAATTGCATGAAGGACACAAGTTCGGATGCCGGCGGACTACCAATTATCGACCTTTTTCCAACGAGACTTCGGTTTCCCTCCTGGGCAGTGGAATTAAGCAATCGCTTCACGTTCTACGAACGTGTTGTGGCGGTGAGCTCTCTATCTCCCAGTCTCTCGCAACTTCTCAAAGTTCGGATCCCGCCGAACTTCGCTTTCCTACAAACACTTCGGTTTGACCGTTCTTCGCATTGCGACCGTGCATTTTCGACCCGCATCTGTCGATGTTTTTTTGAATTGACTCCGAATAATTTCAATGCACAGACTTCAACTTTCCGTAGCTTCATCTGTGGGGTGTTTACGAATCAGGATGTTAAACGTGTTGTAGACAGGTGTCGCCAACATCACGTTTCCGCCTGTCATCCGCCCTGTCATTGGGTCCCCTGTCGTTGGGCCGCATTCCCCTGTGCATGTGAAGTACTTGAAAGCGTGTGGAACCTCGTGAATATACAGTTCATGACCTGCCGACTGCGTGTAGGCGTGACAAAAGGGAGTGGTCATTTGCCGACTCTGTTTACGACTGCGTGTGTGGCCGTGTGTTTCGTTTGATATGTGTCCGTGGTGTGTAGGGTGCATAATGGAAGGGAACTTCTCGACACCACAGATCATGCATTCGATATTCTCGACACCGGAGACCATGAGTCCCGAGACGCACATGCGCTTGGCAGAACCGTTTCCTCCTTGTGCGAAATCCGTGAGGCACTTCAACGACGTGACTTCGATCCACGGAGCCACCAGAGAGGACTTCGAAGAGGACCCGTGGATGACCGTCGTCCCGTGCATGAACAAGCATCTTGACGGTTGGCACGATGTCAATTAGGCCGCAATGGAGAGTCGATGCCCTTGGGCAAGCCAGTACAAGTTCGCCAACATGTTGGAGTTTGGAGACCTCATCACGCTGCCTGACGCTGTCCTCAGACACAAGTTCCTGAGCCGTATGCACAGAACACTGAGCTGCATTAGCCGCCATTTCAGTCGCCTAGAGTGTCACTATGTCACGTCGTCGCCACGCGCGTGGACAGGCTCGTGAAAACAAGAGTTGCTGGACTGCGCTCGTCACTGCTCGTTCCTAGAGCACTACCCGCTCCGTTGCCCTGGTCTTTCTTCACAAGTTGTGTCTTACTGTTGTGTGAGGTTGACTGTATCCCAAACCGATTTCGCCAGAGTGTTGTGTGTCGCCACTTGTAACAAAAGTAGGAAACTCGTCGATGCAGTTGTGCTTGTATCACGAAACGAGGTGGTAATTGAGGGGTCCAAATTCGTCGAAGCGCGCGGGCCAGAACGTGTAGATGGGTGGCCGGACTACCTGATAGCAGGGCAGGTCCAAAACTTTTCGTTGTGGCATGAAGTGGAAGAGAAAGTGTCTGACATACGGGACTGTATTGGGAATTCCTTAGCCCAACCAGGAGTTTTCGTTCGGATGAAATACATGTCCGTCTTTTCGGAGAATGCGTCAGTCAAAGAACCGCAGATCCACGTTTACGGATCTCCAATGAATGCTATGTATGGCTTCGGGTCACGACCTCATCCCCGAGGGACCCCGAATGTAACCAGATCTAGACGGGTTGTCAGACATCGTGCTTGAGGGAAAAGGAGGGAGAGGTGTGAGAGGCAGTAGTTGATAGTAGAAACTATATGGCGCACGTGTGGTGCAAAGCCCGAGCTATCCATCTCAACGCGCTTCTGTTTGTCCTCCGACGCCGTGGTTTTCCTGATGCGCAGCTGATTGCACTGAACACGAAAGTGCAGAGCCTTCGTCACGCACATCGCGTCTCTCTCCAGCACCGGCCCTATGTTCGGATCCCGGCGAACTTCGCTTTTCCACAATGTCTTCGAACTGACTGTGTGTTTCCTTACGCCCCTTCGTCGGACTCCCACCTTCACCAGACCTCGTACGTGCGTGTGGACCTCCGTTGCATCTTGGGTTACGGTAACCGCACAAGTGCGGATTCATATTGCTCTGTCGTTTTTTCTCGCGGCCTCATGCGACAACGGCCCGTGTCCGCCCTTGCCCAGACGACTCGTTTCGTCCGCGCTCGGATGTGGGAGGACTTCGCCTTCTCAACCAGCCTGTCAACTAAGTGCGCCCTGTCTCTTCCAGTCGCCCCCTCCAGAAGTTCGGATCCCGGCGAACTTCGCATTTCGGGTGATGCGTGGGTGTGTCAAAGGCCGCTCTGCGGTTCGTCGAGTTGCGTGAGGAAGCGACTGCAGTCAGGTAATTCACGGACCAGCATATGGATCCCGCATGTTATCAGTTCTTGGGGCAGTCTTCCGGGATGCTCAATCGCAACTGCGGTCAGGTTTTGGGACCCTCTTGTCGGATGTGGGTCTGTTTCGAGCAGAGTTTCGCACTCCACAAACAGAACACCCCCCCCGGATCCCGCAGGTTATCAGTTGTTCGGGTAGTCTTTCAGGATGCTCATTCGCAACTGTGGTCAGTTCGGTGGACCCTCTTGTTTGATGTGGGTCTGTTTCGAGCGGAGTTTCGCACCTCGAAAACGGAACTGCCCTCCGGCACGGTTTCTCGCGTAATGGCATTTGCACACTGTCTGCCAGCCAGTTGATTCCCAATGATGCACAATCGTCGTGCACAATTGTCGACCATTATGATGCTTGTAAGATAGGAAGTTCGCCGACATCCGAACTACGCCAACACGTTTTTCTCTGTCGGAACTTCATGCACCGTCTGCCTCGGATTCTGGTGGAACAAGGTCGGACCTTGTCACAATGGCCCATCAACATTTGCTGAAGTCCGTCGGAATCCGTACATCGCTCATGATACATATTCTCCGATGGTAGAGCGATCCTCTATAGTAACCACATGTCCGTTTATGAGAAACGTGCGCAATCTTGACCTCCGATGGACGAAGTTCGCCGGAATCCGAACTTCTAACATATGCTATAAGTAGTTCTAAAGCTGCCCGTTTGCGTGCTAACTGTTGACAACCACCATTCCCCTCTACGCTGTTCGCTCGCCGCCAGCGCACCTGCTTTTCCCTTTGCGGTGTTTTGCTTTTCTATTTGCCTGGCTTGTAGTCCGCCGGTATCCGAAGTTCCCCATTTGTTGATTGTTGGCGGTGTTGTTTGTTTTCGAATGCATCCTCCGCTACGTCTGGTGCAGACACAATGTCTTCGTCAAGAGGCGAGGAGCAGCCTATGGGGACCTCGGGGAGGGAGTCGACGAACACAAAATTGTGGTCGAATCATGCGCACACGAAGTGTTTCGTCGATTGGTGCTTCGTCGAAGATTACGAGCCCATGAAACCGCCTTGCGGTCCTGTCATCTTCGTGGAAGATAGAAAAGGACGAAGAGTGCTCGGCTCGGTCAAGGGATGGCAGCCATCGAAAAACCACGACAAGCAGTGCTACCTGATGCATGTCGTTTACAATTCGAAGGGCGACGTTCTGGCAGGTGCAAAAGGGGCGATTCTCTCGTGGGATCTGTTCCAGGGGTTTGGTGGGGGGGCTTTGAGGACCCCTTTCTACACTGAAGTCGTGGAGGGAGGTCTTGTTTCGGCCAGGGAGTTTTTCGACGAGGTCGAGAGGAGCGATTTCGACCTCGACGATCACTGCCAAATTTCGAGTGACCTGCAGCTGTCGCTTCCTGTGCAAATGTGCTCCGGGTTCATTTCCAGTGGTTCAGTACAGCCCCGGCAGGGTGAGGAAATGGGTTCCGGTGGTTCAGTACAGCCCCGGCAGGGTGAGGAACGCGGTCGCTTCGATGACAGCGAGGAGGAAGAAGAGGAGGACACGCGAGTTTCGCTGCAAAGACTCGGAGATCGCGGAACCCTGAGAATTTCGGGGGCTGAGAGAGGGGCAACGGTCGTCGAGCAGCCGTCGACGTCGGGTGGCCATCGCGGCTTGGGGTCGGAGGACAGGACAGTTGGCGTCGTTACCGGCAGGGAGGGAGGGGAACAGCAATCTACACAAAAGAGAAGGGGAGGTTCTGAGGGGGAGGCGTCGGGAGCTAAAAAGAAGCAGAAGACAAAGACCCCACAGAAGTTAGGGGGTAAAAGGAAGGGAGCTGAGGGGCATGTCGGCGCGTCGAGTCAAAAGCGCCCGGCCTCGGCTCAGAAGCCACCCCAGTCGGCCCCTGTCCAGCCCAGAGGTGTCATCGACATCGACGCGGCATACTTCCTGGAATGGAAAAACGGTGTGCGAACAAAGCGGGAGTTCGCCATTAACCCGTCGCAAGTCATCGACATCGGCGAGTGGGAGGCGGCATACAACCAGCATTCCTTGGATCCCGTGCAAATACAGGACATTATTGACGCAATGACGACGGCCTACTCTCAGACTGAGAAGACTTACGAGCTGCCGACACTAAAGCTCGCGCCTCTCGGGCTGGTTAAACCGTCTCCCGGGGTGCGGGCGGATCGTCTGAAGCCGGAGGACTGGAAGGACGAGCTGGCAGGGCAATACTACTACTACGCTATGGCGGGCCAGCATAACACGGCTGTGGCCAGGGCGCTGCTTGGCACCGATGTGGCGGTGAGGTACAACTTCGAGCGCTGGCCTGCACGAATGGTGTACTTCTCGGACGAGGACTTTGAGGGGTACTTTCTGGTCAGCGTCGAGGACAACAAGAAAGACCTGAAGGCCCCTCCGAGACAGCTGAAACTCTCCATGAGAGATATTTGGTGGTGTTGGAAGGAATTGGGTTACCCGAAAGCTGTTATGGGTAACCCCAGCGGGAAACAGGCGCAGGTGGAGGCATGATGAAGATTTTGTGCGGAGGCGCTCCATAGGACGCCGTACAATCACTTGTGGACTCTCGCCGATGACAAGACCGAGCAACGAATCAAGAAACAGAACGCTGCCCTTCGATCTTATTTCGCGCTCGCGATGGCAGGGAAAAGCGCATGGGAAACCGGGATGGAATTTCTCATGGTTGAACTGGTAGCAGTTCCACAACCGCACCAATATGCGATCGCACTTCACCAGTTGCACTGCCTCTTGCATCCCCAGCTTCCCTTGCTTCGCCAACGCGGAGGACCCTGTCTGCACCCAGACCACCTCGCAGTTGAGAACCTTCTTCAACAACCGGCATTTCTCATTGTCGGTAAGGGCCTCCATCCAGCAGTGCGGATCCGGCTCGGTGACCTGGACGAACCAGTCGCCTGGCTTTTTTTCCTTCTAGCCTTTCTTTTATGGCCCTTCGACGGGGACATTGTAGACGACCACCTTTCGCCCGTCCTTCTCGTTTTCGATGTGGCTCACACCTGGCTTGAGGCCCTGCACCTTCTTCTTCTTTGCGATCCACTTCGCTCCTTCCGGTGCCAGCAGTCTGCCCGTTTCCCAGACAGTGACTGGACCACTAACTACCCCTTCCTGAAAAAACGAGGGGCGATTTTGGCAAAGTTTGAAGGGCAGGGGCTGGATGCAGCGTTGTGGGACGGGAGCAGGAAACTTGTCAGCGACTTCTCCTTGTTCAAGGACTTTCCCCCCTACATGGGTTGCGAGGACGGCAAGTCGATCAAGGCGACAGAAAAGCTAGTCCAAAACAAGAAGTTGCCCATCGACTGGAAGAACAAGGTCCTCTCCGTGTTGACCAGCAGCAGGTCGAAAAGCATGGAAGTCGCGCTGGCCGAAGGGATGGTGCACATTCTGTGGAACGACTCGAAGGACGTCACAACTATTGCCCCGTTCGGCGTCGACCCTCTGGATGCGCAGATGAAGGTCGTGGAGTTGGAGAGGGCGGTCGGAATCACGAAATGCCACACGTTCGTTCTCGACTTGTGCGAACCTGTGGACATCAAACAGTGGACAGCTAAAGTCTTCGAGAGTTTGAATGCCCTCCTGGAGCACTTGTTCCCCTCGCACTTGACAGTAGTCGCGTTTGTCCCCTGTGAGCACGACTACTACTTCATGACCAGCCTGCACCATCTGTCCGTCGTGAAGGCAATGACCGGGAAGTGGGTGAGGAGGACGCAGCAGAAGAAAAGTTTCGGTGTTGGCCACAACTTGTACTCCTTGGACGACCGCATGTACATCCTTTTCAAAGGCGACGACTTGCGGGAGAACACATCTGTTGTCTACGACGCGAGGTTGGCGGCGGGTGATGCTGCCGCGGTGGGGGCACTTCAGAAAGTGACTCCCACTGAGATATCCGACATGCCGTTCGACGCTTGTGAATGGCCCGTCGTAATACATGGGCGTGATCCCGTGGTGTTCAAGGGCCATGAGCGGAACCCCACACAATTCGCCCATCTGCTGGAATTCCTTTGCAAAAAGGGAGACGGCATCATGTTCCTCGGGAAAGCGCACGCACAAGTCATGTGGGAGGTTTTGAAGGGTGGTCGCAACGTCATCGCGTTGGAGGGGAATTCGGAGTGGTTGCAATTCACGTTGGATTTCCTGAAAACCGCGGTCAACTCGGGAGCATACCGCTGCGAGTTCATTACGAAGAGTGAGAAGCCGAGACGCGTTTGGGATCCTTCGACGGACATGTGGTTCAAGCTAAGCGCCCGGAAAAGGAGCAGGATCTACGAGTTCCTCTTCTTGGAGAAGCGTCCTGCGAGGGGCACCGACATCGAGTATATGCGCCGCAAGCAACACATGTTGGTGCTGCTAGACAACTATCACGGCGCCACGCGGCTGAACGCGAAGAACTTTCTGGACCGACTGGAGTTATTGTACTTTGTCGAATCCGAGCCAGTCTTGAGGCTCGAGAGTTACGGTGCCTTGATTGACGCCGACGAAGAGTCCCTCACCGGTGTTGTCTTCGACACCGGTGCACCTGAGGAGGATAGTGACACCGAGGAAATTGACATCGACTACCGCCTTGCTCTGGTGCTCCCATCCCCGGCCTCCTCGTCGGCGAGTCCCTCAACAAACCGGCCTGCACAATCGACGCCCGTGCGGAGGACCCCTAGTAAGCTGTTGGCGAGATTGACACCTCGGCCTACTGCGCCTCCTCCTCTGCGTCCAGGGTGTCAAGTCCCCCTGCAACATCCTTCTCGGAAGGATGAGAACATCCACTTCGAAGGGCACGACCACACGCGTTCCACGGAGGCAGACTGGGGTCATGACATGATTTGGCACCCGGGGACGATCCARCCCGCAATTCGGGAGGGGGAGTGGGTCATGGCCATAGTCGACACTGACGGGGAATGGAAGTCGTCCGAGCGCCTGGCCAAGTCCGACTACTTGGATATCGCGAGGAGTGATGTGGTGGACAAAGTGACGTCAGAGAACAGCAACCTGCAGCCCGCCGACCCGGCCATCATTGCCACTGCTGATCGCTTGTTTCGGGAACTTTATGACAAGCAGTGGTTGGAACTATCTGACGATTTCTATGACCTCGAGACGAGCCCTTCGAAGAAAAAGGTGAACTGGAAAGTACCCCCGTCGACAGGGACCCAGGGTAGTGTGGGAGGAGGACCTCCGAGCCCCCACGGGGCCGGAGGGGGGGAGGCAGTGGCCACGAGGAAGGAGGTGGCGGAGGCAGTGGCCATACGACATCACGGGGAAGCGCGCCGACATTATCGCCTGCCCCTGGTGGTCAGGGCAGGATCGTGCACAGCGGCGTGGGGGAAGGGGGGGTGAATGTCACACACTCCCCAACAACAGGGAGCGGCAAGTCGGGTAAGTTCGTCCGCATCCGAACTTCGCAGACGGAGGACCCAGTGCCCGTGGAGGCAGCAAAGTCGGCCGGCATCCGCACTTCGACGACTCTGGAGCAGGCGGCCCTTCCCTCGTGGACTGCTTTCGGCTCCTCCGGTGAAGTGGGGCGGGGCTCATGTGCAGGGCCTGTCTCCGCCGTGAAGGGCAAGTCCGCGGGGATCGCTGCCAGGGCGGACGACGTTCAGGCGAGTGTACCGGTTCAATGGAGCTCTACAGGAGCACAGGCGTCGGAGATGGGCGCCGCCCTGGGTGTGGGGGAGGCGACGCCGCCGGCCCTTGGACAAGGCCGATCTACGGAGTCACAGAGAGAGATTTCTGGTGCAGCGCCGTCCGCCTTCCTTGCGACGAAGTCCGCCGGTATCCGTACTTCGTCCGTGACGTGCCTGCAGGCGGAGGAGGCCGGGACAAAGGAAGGTGCTACGTCTGTTCATACAGACGACCGCTCCTTGGGTTCCGCCTTGATGCAGCTGCAAGGAGCCGAGTCGCGTGAGACTGACGGGGGGGAAGAATGGGTGGAAGTCGAGGGCGGGGAAGAAGGGGGAGAATGGGAGGAGGGGGGAGAAGGAGATGAAGGGCGAGAGAAGGAGTTGATTACATTGTGCGACGGGGACGACGGTGAAGAAGGAGGACTCAGTATTACATACAAGGAAAGGGTGGATGCCGGAGACAAGGATGTCTGTGGGGAGACATCTGATTCGTTCGGTTTGGTGTACGCCAGACCAGGTGAAGGTGATATCGACGACGACGCGATGACGATGGAGATGGAGACGCAGGTGGTTAGTGGCCTTTCCATGGACCACGAAGAATATGACGCCCACCACCTGGCCACGGCGGTGCATCCCCCCGATGGGTGCGACGAGGCTATCATGACAGTGAGCCCGGCGAAAACGACTCGTCATCTTAGCGTCAACGAGGTCATCGATAGCATACAGGGCGACCTGCAAGCTAAAACACTTTCGTCCACCCCGTCAAAAGACGATGCCCTTCTCAGCAACGAAACTTTCGCGGCCGGGGACTTGGCGCTCATCCAGCCGTGCTTTCCGCTACCCTGGTCACCGCTCACAGGAGGAAGTGGGGGGGTTGTTGGGGGCCGCCAGCACGTCACGTCCCCGAAAAAGTGCAGGGTAGGCACTCCGGCCCTGGCTGTCCTCGCCTTACCAGCGCCCACGTCGCCGACGAAGGAGCAGAAAGAAAAACAAGCTGGTAAGCATTGACGATCGTCGCGATGTCAGCACTCCCGTGTTTCGGGATTGTCGACGCTGTCTGTCAACCCCCTTGTCGGTTTATGCCCCACGTTAGATGGACAAAATTCCGCTTCACTTGTCAGCGAGGACCAATTGGCCTCTTGTTCTTTAACACACCGTCACGCTTTATTCTTCGACCGCTCATCCGTTCCTCCCTCTACAACTCCTCTGTCGCCGTCTCGACTTTCTATCTCTGGCCGACACCTGTAGTGCGCATACCGGCGGACTACAAGACATACCGTCTGATAAACGATTTTCGCAGCGACGAGCTTGTGTGCATTCGCACATAAAACGACGAGCGCAGTCTAGCTCGAGAACCCTGCACATGACGACGAAAGACCACATCACGCCAAAGAAGAGGAATGTTTACAAATGCCGAAGTTCGGATTCCGGCGGACTTGCAGCTACAACCAGCAGGTCAAGTCGCAGAACCGGGTTTGGTCCTGACACTGGAACTGCGGAAACCGTCGGAAAAACGGTAATACGGAAGGTCTGTTCGGAAGCCCGCCGGCATCCGAATTACAAGTGCCGGCGCGAGGTGGAGCACGCCCCGTTGGTCGGTGTTTGCGAACTGTGGCTGCAAGTCCGCTGGAATCCGCACATCGGCAAATGTCGACTTTCCACCTCGCGCCGACACTTATAGTGCGGATACCGGCGGACTAGAAAACATACCGTTCGAAGTTTCGGTTTCCTCCGGTCACCGCAGTTCCAGTGTCAGGACCAAACCCGGATGGTCCGTGTCTGCTAGTTGTAGCTGCAAGTCCGCCGAAATCCGAACTTCAGCATTGGTAGGCGTTCCTCTTCTTTGGCCTGATGTGGTCTTCGTCGTCATGTGCTGGGGTCTCGGGCTCGACAACGCTCGTCGTTTTATGTCCGAATGCAAGCATGCTTGTGGGCTACATTATCTTTCACATTGTCACTTTCGTCGAACTCCTCCTGGGAATCATATATTCATTTCGGGTTCTGTCTGTTCTCTATTTTACAGGGGTCCAGTCGTCTCTAAAAAGGAGTTTCTCGAAATATCCGGCACGTGTATTGCAGAAACTTCCGAGATTCACGACAAGAAACAAGAATATGTTAAAGGCATCAGGGGTTG
>BFEA01000244.1:1587574-1615773 GCA_003427395.1 Chara braunii
GAAGCCGGGGGGGGGCATTTCGCTACGGCGATTGCGCCTCAAGTCTCGCGGGTTATGGACGATGTTTCTCGCAGCGTGGTGCCTCCTCATCATGTCCTCTCTTCCTTTGCGGATGATCAATTCAGAATCACGGTGAAAGATATGCTCACCGTTTTGCAAGCCAATGGCAAGATCAACGATGAGGTGGTGAATTTCTACATGGCCCTTTTGGGACAGCATCCGCGACAAGTGCACGACCATCAGGCCTTCGAATCTTCAACTTCAATTCTTTTTTCTTCAGTATGCTGCAACTTCGAGGACACACTAGGGTGGAGAGGTGGGCTAAAAACGTTGATCTGCATCAGTTCGGTACGATCTTCGTTCCGGTGCACAAACATAACGATCACTGGATCCTACTTTCCGTTAATTTGAGAGACAATGTCTTCAAAATTTTAGACTTTTTTCCTCGCGTTAAAGCCGATTCCCATTTCTACCGTAGTGTTTTCGAGTTGATTGTACAGTATTTAGAACGTCATACCTCACATAGCCGGTCGGATGGGAGTTGGAAGACTATGGTCAGAAAAATTGTTGTGGAAGGAGTTCCAAGGCAAGTTGATGGAGCTGGTTGCGGGGTGTTCATGTTGACATTTGCAACGCTGTTGCAACGTGGTGATCAACCCCCTTTCAAATTCTCGAGTAAAGATTTGCCTGTTATTAGACGACAACTGGCAACATATCTCTTAGAAGGACGTTGTCTTTGACAATTTTCAATGACTTGTACAAAATTATTTAAATGTATTTCATTCTATGGCAATTGTATTTGGTAACATAAGACATTATTCAACTGTCTTTCTGAGTTCAACATTGTTTTCTTCATTGGGTCTGTTTCTCGTTGTCTTTGGATGCTCGCTGTCGGTATGGCAGTGGTACTATTTTTGTGCAGTTCAACATTGTTTTCTTGTAGTTGGATGACTTTTTTATGTGTGGACTTCGTCACCTGAGTCTCTTTTCGTGCAGTGGAACAATTCGTGTTGCGCTCTATGATTTCTATTGCAAGTGAAACGCACAGGGCACCGACATCGAAAGTTCAGATATCGGCGGACTACAGCCTCTTCGCCCCCCCGACAACAATCTTATGCTGTCGGGGGGGGGCGAAGAGGCTGTACTTCGCCGGCATCCGAACTTTCGATGTCGGTGCCTTGTGCGATTCACTTCCTCTGTATGTTGTGTGTAGAAAGTAAGGCGTGAAATTGGATTGCTGCCCCTTGCTTGTCACGACGGTTTGCAATTTTGCTATTTGAAGGCATTTGTGTTCTCGCGTGTCTTCTAGCCCTTAAATGACGTTCTCTCACTCTCTTTTCGTGCAATGGAACAACTCGTGTTGCGCTCTATGATTATTATTGCATGTACGACAACCTACATAAGACTCTTGTCGGGGGCGGGGGCGAAGAGGCTGTAGTCCGCCGATATCCGAAATTCCGATAACGGTGCTCGTTCATTTTCACTTGCGCTCGTCCTGTTCTGCTTTTGCACTGCTCTTAGAATTAGTCCACTTGTGGAAATTTTTTCTGGGGTGCATGGCAGTTTTAGACACCGTCGCGGGCGTGAGATTCATCTTGCATTTCCACGTGCCGTCCGCAGTGCTGCTTGCGTTTCCGCGTGCCGTGAGTTGCCTCTGCGCCATCACGTAACGGCCTCGCTGGGAGCAACTCTATGGGGGCACTGGTTTCTCTGAATTCACCGCAGTGGTCGCCTGCTGTCCAACTGCCTGTTCCGCCCCACTGCTAGGGTGCACCCATAACGTTTTCTTGTTGGTTATTCCGCTGCGAGCGCGCGCCTGGCCTATATAGGCACGGGCGTGAGCTTACACTACATCATTCACAAGCCATGTGTGAGAAACGTAAGGTTGGGGGTAAAAATCCCTTTTTCCACTCGTATCACCGCAACGCAGCGCACTATGTGGCACCCATAAGACCAGTGCCCGACATGAAGTCGGCCTGGATTAAGGTGGCCGGCCCCGATGCGGGCCGGCGCACTATGTGGCACCCATAAGAGCAGCACGCTGCTCTTATGGGGGATTGGGGGAAGGCTCAATCCCGGAGCAGTAAGCGCGGTAGTTCCCTTCTTCCCTTCCTCAACTCTGCCCACCGGAACTTTTGACGTTCCAACATTCAAACACAACAAGGATTCGACGTCATTGTGTTGCTGTGATTATCCATCAGTGGGGGTCGCAGGTTGTGCTGCTCAAGGCACCTTGCTCATCACAATCAAGGCACCTTGCTCATCACGATCAGAAATAAGTATGGATCTCAGCACACTTATCAAACTTCTCCGACAAGGATACAATCAAGGTGCCTTGCTCATCACAATCGAAAATAAGACTTAGTATGGATCTCAGCACACTTATCAAACTTCTCTGATAAGGACACAATCAAGGCGCCTTGCTAATCGGATTTATACATAAGTATGGATCTCAGCACACTTTCGCATATCAGGCACACCTTGCTCATTATAAACAAGTATGGATCTCAGCACACTTCCGCATATGGGGCGAAAGGATGGGTGAGTGGATGGATATGCCTCGGTTGCTTAGGCTGCAGCTGAAACTGAATTCGTTCGAAAGAGGATACAATATAATGTCCTATTTTAACGAATAACGTATTTTCTCCCATATCTTCTCTTCCATCTGCCATATCCACGCAACCCCTAACCTCCGTACCTCAGAACTCACCCACTAACACCTAAAACTAACTTCACCATCGAATTTGCGGCACTAGAAAACCCCCATTTTGCCTCCCTCCCCGATCGTTTCTGTTAAGAAACGGGAGGGATCTACATTTTCCCGCCATGCTATATCCACCCCCTTCGCTACCACCGCGCAGGACCTTTTCTTACTTCTTCATAACCCGCTCACCTAGCACTAAAACTAACATGTTCATTTGATTCGCCCGGGGCCAAAACCCCGGGATGGCATCCTATCTCTCTCGATTCCACCATGGATCGAGAGAGTTGTGCTCTCCTTCCCACGCCCGACTCTGCACCCCGCCATCTTCAAGCTTTTCCTTCTCTATGCATGCACCTGGCAAAAATCCCGTCTGGGTTCACTCCCCCTCTTCTTCTTCATAGCAGCCTGTGGCCCCTTGATACTGCGCTGCGCAGCGCTCTCCGTCGCTCCTCACCAGCCCGTCGCCCGTTCCCACTGCGTTGCAGCCCCTTGACTATCTTACCGCCTGCTGCCTCGGCTTCCTACCGCCTACTCCAACGTCCGTCGCAGTCTGGTCGAGTTATCTCGGCGATATCCCAAAAGTGGCCGACTACCCGGCGGCCCGAGTAGTCCTCCGCCCCCCTCTACCCTGCCCCGACGAGCGGTGTGTCCAGCAGATACTGTTGCCGCCCCTGCCACAGTTTCGCCCTGCTTTCAACGCGAAAGTGCATGGCCGTAGCGACCCACGACGCCCACGGTAGTTCGGTCAGGCTGGCCCCACGCAGCCCGTCATTCAGCCCTCCACCTTAGCTTGGCCGGCCGACCGTCCTCAGGGACGGCCCGCTATCTTTCGGGCCCCCAAAGGGCATGTTCACACTTGGACCCTTCTAGTTCCGTGGCTGATTGCCCACGGCCAGTGTCGCGCCCGAGAAAAATCAGGGCATAAATTTTAATAATAATGGCGATGAAATAACGGAATATCTAGGAACTTTTCACTCATAAAAAGAAAATTGTCGGCACCGTCCCGACGCCGCCAAATACCAACCGAAGGGGTATACTTCAAACTTTGAAGCAAACTTATTTTCTGTCATCTGCAAAAACCAGGGCGGATACCCTTGCAACGGTATTCGCACCGACAGCGTCGGGGATCTGTTGCGTTAAGGCTTTCGCTCGCCTTAACAATCAATGCATTTTTAGGTTAGAGAAGAAAACCCCAGACTTAGACAGTCAAACAAAATATATCAAGCCCACAGTCAGACAGTCTATGCCTCAGATAACGAAGCAGACATTTCTTAAGAGAAGTTCCTTCGGTCTCAAGACGCACTAAGCAGCAACAACAAACAACCGACTGTGCATTTCCTAGAGACCTCTACACTTATGTGATAACACTTCCAAGAGACCTCCCGTCAGTCTTACGGAAGTATAGTCATATTGACCCAGAGAGGTCTCTTCCCTCATCAGAGACAGAAGATATGTTACTTAGTCAAAAACGTGAAGTACTTTTGTTGACAACTCTACGGTCAAGCAAGGCTAAAATTCTTTATACCTATCTTCTTGATAATTCTCTTGAACAGGCAACTCAGTCAGAAGACATGAAGCCCCTCCACTGACAACTCTCTCGTCATATAGAGTTGGGCTTCTTTATGTCTGTCAAACTTTCTATCAGTTACAATGAATTAATAATGATTACTCTTTGATATGTCACAACCACGAGTTCTCTGAACTTGATACTGCATCAATACTTAGAATGAAGATTTTTTATCACTCTCTAATTGCAACTGCACCTTACAGTTGTTCCCCACTTAGGGATCTGATACTTGTGGATCGACTGTGGCCCTGCATCATTGACACTTTGATCTTGTTAACGCTGTCACTTACAAAAACACGAAAATCAATTCAAACGCAGAAACCGATATGAATCATCTAAAATATCTCCCTTCCCAAGCCTCTCGTATGAAATTTTGACATGCTGAAAATTAACATACTGAATTGACAATGTAAGAGATAACAAAGTTTGTTGAAACTTCGGCCTTTGATGTGCCTTGTTGCCTGAATGTGCCTCTCTTCAATTTTCTTAGAGTGCTTTCTTACTGGATGACTGACATTTCTTTCCTTTTTTTGCGGTCATCGTAGGGACTGGGTCAAGATCTTTGAAGTTCAACTTACGATGTCTTGACCCTGATACGATGTCATGAACTCTTGAACCGTTCATCTCTGATATCTCATAAACTTTTCTTTCTGCCTCTCCTGTAATTCTGTAGAGACCGAGTCACTTGAGCTCCAACCGTTTGGTCCACTGAGTCTCAAGGGAGTTGTCAAACAGAAGGACAACGTAACCAACTTTCAATTTCTTTTTTCTTATGTATCTCTTTATGTTCCATCTCTCTTTGTCTGACAACTCGCTGGTTGTCATTCCCTCTGCAATATGGTTGTCATTCTCTTTGTAGCATCTATCAGTGTTTGATCGACTTTTGATATATGTCTCATTCCGATCTGAAGAAACTTTGATAGAGAGTATTCTCTGTCACTCTCTTGACTCGTTCATGTCTTGACTATACTCTCAATAGGCAGAGTACCATACCGACCATACCACAACGTGAATGGAGCATAACTAGTGGTTCTCGACAGTAATGTTGTCAGCATAGACTGCGACTCTTAGTACTTTTGACCAGTTACTGAGGTTCCCTTCACACCATTCAGCCAATGAATCTTTCAAAGTTTCGTGACCTTTCTCGACAGACCCATTTGCTTAAGGATGATACGTAGTCACATACCAAATTCTAACACTCAGTCTGAGAGTGATTCTTCTTACAATTTCATTCTTGAATTCAGATTCTCTGTCTGAGACAAACTCTCTGATTGCCTCAACATATCCAAATAAATTATCCCTCAAATTCCATATGTATCTCATACCAACTTTACCAAGGGGCATGGTAATGAGGTCTAAGTGAACTCGGTTGCCTGACTTTACCAGGATAGTAGGAAATAAAGACTCAATCATCCTCGTAGTAGACCTTTTCTAACACAACACACACGACTTACAAAATTTGTAAATCATGTCTCTTATGCCAGGCCATAAGTAGAGTTTAACTGTCTTAGAGTAGGTTGCCTCAACAGCTCTATGGTCACCAACAACCTCCTCATGTAGAAAAACCATTATTTTTAGTTTTATTTATTTCCCACAAACAACTCATAGTGGAGGTAAACCTCCTTTGCCATCCACAAAGAGGTGACCTCTTTTTAATCCGAACTTCTTCCTTAAGTTTTCGAAGTAATATTCTTTTAGTTATTCTCTTTTCAAATTATTTTCAATCTTTTGGTAACTTTCATCATATATTTCAAAGATAAATGATATCTCTTCTTCTTCCTTCCCGACCTCTTCTTCATCTTTTGAGTCAGAACTCCCTCTCAGTTCATGAGCAACCACAATCACTGCATTGACTTTAGCATAACAATCGTTTTGTTTTTCCTCTTTCCCTTTTCAAGAATTAATTCATAGACATAAGCATCAAAGATTTCTCCCAAGCTGTCTCTTTCTTCAGGTCATAAGCTCCACTTATAGGAACTCAAAGCCTTATAATTTTCATCGTTCTCCTTATTCGGGAAGTTATCAACATAGGCAGATTTTTCAATTATTTCATCAGAGTCTCCATCCTCGTTTTTTCTCCATTCGATTTGCCTTAGACCATCTGCCCAATTTTTCTAAGTGGGTCATCATGCTCTTAGACAAACTTCCTGATTTCATCAGCAACCAAAGTCACATCTCTTACTATGGGTTCTTTCACAGGATTATCATTAATATAATGGATTATTATTGCAGGGAAATATCTTGCATGACTTGGATCATATCTCTTTGAACCACTACGATACCATTGGTCCAACCTTGAGGTACCACACACATTTGAATGAGCCCTCTCGGCGTGTGCATGACAGTCATCGGTCGACTGGTGGGATTAATGAGAAACTGATCATAGTCAGAATATAAATCAATCAAAGAATAAATGCATCGATCAGCAAAGGATTCAAAAAGGAGATCAACATTAAGAAGACTACCTGCATCACGCACCGTCACTGAGTTGAGCTTATGAAGATTTTGTATCCATCTTAGTCCACCCTCTGGTTTCCAAAAGCAAAATCAGTGGTAAACGTACGGTCCCTCAGCAGGTTCAGCAACATTAGAGGCAATTTTCTTGTTTACATATTTTACCACCTCTTCCTCTTCCTTCAGGGCATACTTGATTGGTCTGTCATTACATAGAATATGATCAACTATCCATATTTTTGCCATCTTGATCATATTCACATCTAACCGTCATTTTTTTTCATTATTAAAGAAGAATGCACTAAAGAATTTCTGACACACTTTGAAGATATATTCCTTCTCTTTAGGCTCGATGAACTGGTATGAGCCTATCTTTATTGTGTCAAATTTTGTGACTTTATTCCGCAATTTTGTTGACTCTCTTAATACTTTAATGATTTTTTTTCTTTTTCCAGTGCTTTATCATAATCATTTTCTATCAGGACTGTCACCGAGTTCTTTTTCACCCTCTTCGACTTATACTTTCTCTTTGACCCAGTGACTATTTTCCTAAAAAAGAATGAGTCGATGCAAACTTTAATTTCATTTTCTCATTTTTAGTAGTTTCAAAAGTTTTTGTGAATGCTTCAGTCTGTTCATCTTGAACTTTGAGTTTGTCAAGGGTTTTTAACAGTTTTGAAATTTGATTAATATCAACCAAGATTTTCTCTTTGACCTGTTGCTTGACTTTCCTTTTCATTTTCCTTATCTTCTCAACAAAATTTTCCCTTCTGACTGAGTTGGTTGATAGCTTATGTTTATGATTGTGATTAGTACAGACCATAAAAGTATTTTTCTTGACAGTCTCTAGATTCTATAGACCGATTCAGGATGACCCTTCATGACTGAAGAATTGAACATTGTCAACTTTCATTTTTATGCAAGAATGGAGTGCCCAAGATACAGTCATGATCCAAGTCTGGCACCACGAACCCCAGTGGCTCGATAGACATCATCCCAACTTTGATTGACAATTTTTCAATGAACTCGACCACGAAAAGTTCTCCAGCAATATTGTTTAATATATGCTTTGAAGGTCTATCAATGGTCAAGTCACAAATCTTCATAGTCCTCTAGAGAGATGAATCATTTTTGTCCCAGAGTCTACCAAGGCTCGGATTTTCACTCGGTTAATGTAAATAGTTAATTGCCCGCAACCCATGGGTTGCGAATCTCATCTTGCACCAGACAATGACCTGTTCACTTGGGTAAGAAAAACCGATCGCCAGTAGTTGACCTCCATCCTTTTCATTTCAATCAACTTCTTCAGTTATTTTCTTAATTGGGTGCTAGAGTCGTTCAAGTTGTTTCTTTGAAAGATAGAGTTACTTTCTTTTTCTTTAGCATCTTTGTAATTACATCAGTGATTACAGTTTCATCTTCCAACTCGCTCATGAGAACAAACTTTCTCTTCTTCCGTTGTTCATTCTCTCTAGATTAAGGGTTAAGTTTTTGATCATTAATAATTTAATTTAGAGTTTCTTCGACCTTCCTTCTCTTTTTTTCCTCTATCATTTGAGGCGTTAGGCGTGTTTGAAAATTTCTTACGTCTTCAATCACTATACGAGACTTCTTTATGAGCTTTTGTGGTAGATCACCCTCAAACGACATCATATTGACCGAATAAGCGGGATCATTAGAAAAGATACTACTTACTCAGAGGAAGTTTGGGAAGCAGAATTTTCTTTTAATGAAGGCTCACTTGGGGAAGCATCGTCAGACAAACCTTCCATTAGCGTTAGAGATTGTAGAGGCAACTCAAATATGATGGAAGGATGGATCATCAAATTTTTCCCTAAGTTCTGCAGGGAGTTCGCCAATAAGAAAGTGAACATTCATATTAGTCTTCCTCTTCTTCTTTTTCTTCATCTTTTCTTCATGTTTAAGGGTAAGAAGTCTCATACCTCCAGGATGTTCGAGATCCAATTTGTTCCATGAACTATCACAGACATGACACATTGCATCCTTCTTAGTCACCCCACTCCTCACATCCTCTTCCAAAGGCTTACAGTAAGTCGTGGTATGACCCCCTTTACCGCAATAGTAACATACAAAACTCTTCCTCGGACGATCATCATACTTCATTGTCTCTCTGTTTCATTTTTCATCATTTCCTCCATTTTTTCTGGATCTGGAGGAATCTCCTCTCTTTCCATAGCCATCATCATCACCATCATCCTCTTCATCCTCACTTTCAGCGTTCTTCTTCCCTTTCTCATCCACAACATGATTAACGGGCATGCAATTGGTCATAACCCGTTGAATAATATTTTCAGCACTCATATTGTTCCCTTTGTTCATACTATTTTCTGTGTGTCAGTCCTTTGTCACCGTACTGATCTAATCCAGTGACCATTTCTTGTGTGAAACCGTAGGTAGATTTCTGACTATTGCAACAATTTTATCCCATCCGAGAGGGTAGTGTTAGCTTCATTGAGAACAATTTGTCTCTCATTATCAGTGAAGTTAGTTAGGAAGATATGACATCTCTGAACCTTGTCCAAATATGAGATTTTTCTAGCTGTTCGGATGAAGGTCTGAAGGAAAACATTGAAAGTGTCATACTTAGCTCTTTTGATGTTGAGAAGATCTTTAGTAGTAGTCGAAACAAAGTCTCTGTCAAATTCTTTTTTCATTATTTCCTTGACTTTCTCCCATGTAATAACCCCTTTCATCAATTATTGAACAACCAACCTCGAGTCGGTATCACAGTATGATAGAAGGCGTTTAAGTCGATGTTTGTCTCTCCAACCATAACTGAGCCGAAATAATCCGTATTCATCCAAGAAATCATTTACTTGAGGCCCTCTAAAACATGAAACCCTTTCATCTAGTCTATTTGCTCTTGCAATATCTGACCCTCCTTTTACAGTATCAACTTTCTCGACCAACTCCTGTATAATATTAACCAGGGGTTCTTCATGAGTCACTGCAGAGGAGCTAAGTCTCCCTCGTCCCTCCATTTTAACCATAAACTTTCCCTAATGTTTTCTTCTCTCTCCTTTTCTCACTCTTGATATTTTCTTCCCTACTCTTAGTCTCTTACTCTTCTCGCAACAGATACAAGCTAGTCTCTCTCCTCTCTTCTCTACTCCACCCCTTGATAATTCTGTATATAAAGAGTGTAAGTAATAACAGTCTGAGTATAGATCAATGGCAAAGCGATTATTCTCAACCTTCCAATATAATCCTCAATCAGTTCTCTCTTATCATCTCTACTCAGTCTATTGTTAAATCCTTTTACAGTTCCCCGCATCAAAAAGTATCTTGTTAGGTCTATAATCTCATAGTTAAATTACATTGCTTATGAACTGTTGTTGATCCTTCTAGCAAGTGAGACTCGTTCTCTTAAAGAGTGGTAAGATTTTCTCTCAATTGTCCCCACTTTCACTACCTTCTGCAAATAATTGATCTCAGTTTGGTCAGTGACGACTCTCAAAGAAGAATCTCCCATCCGATCAAATAAAGGTTGCAAGAACTCAAGCTCATCCAAAGTAGAGAAACTTTTGTTTGAGATCCGGAAGAGTGTTTTCCATATTCACTACTCTTTCGAAGATTTCCAGTACAACCCCAAACGTTAGTTGTTCAACTGAGCGAGGCATTATGGATCATTATAGACAACGTTAGAAAGACAGATCTCAGGACGGATATAATCAGGGATCTCGAATTTGTACTCAAATGTATTCAGAAGCAGAGATTTTATCACGATAGTAGAGTCGTTCTCCCTTGCTTTACCCACCCTGACAATGGTTTCCAGCAAAGGTATCCAATCTCTCTTGTCCTTAAACCCATCTGTGATTGAGAAGCTAAGAAGTTTCTCAAGTTGCCTTACTCTCACTCTTAGGTCACCTTTCTTTTTAATTTTTCAATTTATTCTCTTGTTCGCGTGAGGCTAATATAATATCCCCTCAGACACTCCAAATAATCAGCTTCCTCCTCCAGACATGTTGGGGCATAAATCCTCACGTCCAGGTTGTCGGTATTCAGAAATTTGACCTATGGAATGTGAAATATCATATGATTTTTTTCACATGTCTCATATCTCATAATTACATAGGGATTATCCGATTTAGTCACTTCATATAGTTTGCCCCTTACAACTGATATCCTGGCTACTGATTGAGTTTTTTCTAAGACCTCTTCACCTTCCATACAAAATCTATGATGACTGACCAATTGTTCTTTGTCAGACTAATACCAAGTGAAGAAGGAGTTAGAAATCCCTCAAAGATAGTAAGCTGGGTAGATCCAATGAAGTAATTAGTTTCCCTTTCAAGTCTCTCTTTCTGTTTCAACATAACTTCCTCTGCAAATCCTCAGCATCTTCCATATACACCATCGACACTTCTTTCTTTAGGAACATAAATCCTTACGTGTCCAGCTCGGTGAAATAAAATGTCAAAATGTAGAATCGTTCCTGTTCCCATCCACTCTCGACCATGTCGTACTTCATAACCTCGTACGAGAACACGTCTCTTTCATTTAAAATATTCAATGATTTTAGGAGACACTCAATCTTTTGTCTGATTGAACCCGATCCTTTGCCGAATTCTTATCTTCGTTGTCTGATTTCCTCATATGAAATTTCTTTCGTTCTCATGATAGTCCACTCATTTCTCTCACTTCAATACCATGTTGATAATCGATAGTCGATTACTCTCGTCATAGTGGTTATTTGGGATAGGAGGAATAGGGACTGTCTCATAGGTTACTGGCATTAACCCTCATTCCACCTTCTTCCTTTGCTTAATTAGTTCTGCTTTCTCGTTATAGATAGATTGAATAACAATTTCTCATAACCAGTTAAATTTTTCACCATCATTGCAGCCTTCCTTCTTGACGTAAGGACGAATATCATAGATATTTGCCTCCAACAAGCGAACCAACACTACACAGATGGTCGAACTGCCAGAATGGTTGACCCAACAGTGTTCATACTGATAGGGGAGTATCTCTTTAGAAGTGAGTTTAGAAAGTTTTTTCAATGCACTGTCGACTAACATTGCCTGTATCTGATATGTTCGTTTCTCTTCCAGTTTCTCACAACGGTCAAGAGCTCGTAGAGCATACCTGTGATCAAGTCTGACTCTCTCCAATAGATAACGTCAGTCTCCTCTTCCAGTCCAGTGTTGTATCTCACACATGAAGAGATAAGACACAATCAATAACTGAAATTTTCAAGAGAATGATGACTCAGAAGATGATTGCAACATCAATCTGAGAATCCGAACATTTCAATAGTTCTCAAACCCTAATCAAAGCTCAAAGTTGTCGCTGACCCAGACTCATTCCGGACACAAAAAATTTTCATGTTCTGGCAACAGCGCCATTTTTGTCGCACTTTTTTCAGTCAGGCCACTTCGGGCAACCAAAAAAATAACAGGATGTCACGCAATATTTTCTTGATGACTGCATTAAATAAATCATTTAAATAAAGCAAGTCCCTTCTTGTTGTGTGCGTCCGGCTTCGAGTGAGACCCTTCAATTGCGGTCTTCGCCGGTCCCTGATCTTATGAATCTTTTATTTTGACTCGGAACAGCAAGGATTATGCAAACTACAATCATGAGCTCTGGTGTGTCATGCTTGTATCGACTTTTTCAATTTGCTAATTTTGAGAATTATAACAGTATCATCTGAGAACACAATCATCAAGCAGAGTCAATGCAAATGAAGCAGGACCGACTTACTCGAGCGAAGACAAAAGTAAATGAGGGAAGAATGATAACTCATAATAATCTCAAAAAAGTAGAGATGAATACACACGGTCAGCATTAGTCAAGAGTCCTCACTCATCCCTCTAAAGTCTCATCATTGATATATTGTTTTGGTTGTGAGTCTCTTATGCCTTGAGCTATGCCTATGTACTTCTCGAGATTGCGGCTTCTTAATCTAAAGCCTCCTGAAGCCTGCAAGCTCCGAACACTTTCAACCAAGTCTTATGATATGAAAGTCAACCATAGCACAAAACTCCTCTCATAGAGTAGGAAGGTATGGTTGAGAGAAGATCCCTCGTTTGAGATGCCGAAACTCGGACGACTCGGTGGCTGCCTCGTAGTCAATCTCCGCAAGAGAAATATACCTCTTGGCCAGATCTACCAAGTCACCCCAGCAAGAGTCGTCCGTGAGGAGAAAAGGGAGAGGGGGTAAGGGACTGTTCAGGTGCTTCCGGAGAAACCTATAGACAAACAAAAGGTCTATGGGCACCTCGAACGTCCCATAACTGTTGTAGGAATCCCAAAAGTTGGCCGGTGGATGACGTACAACCTATATCACAAGGTGAGGCTGCCCACCACTCTCATACTTACTCTCTGCATCCAAATGTTGCCCAAAGGGCTAGCGGATGAACCCTTGAGGCAACCCGAGCATGGTGAGGTGTGGCGTTGTTCATTGGGAGTCTAGAGAGAGCCCAAAAGATATTGGTAGAGCCTTTATAAGAATATAGAGGTAGCATTGGACCAAGGACGGGCTCTGCCATGCCCACCTAGATCTAGAGGTAGGTGAGAGGTTGGTTGGGGTCCCCTTAGCCCTCCTAGAGAGAAAAAGTCTATTACTTTAAAGATAGGAGGTCGACCATAGCCAAAGGAGGGGACTTTCCAAGGAGGTAGGACAAAGTGGAGTTGGGGGAGGACGAGAGGACCATTGAAGTTGCTATTACCTAGGGGAAAAATAAAAAAAAAGAGTTTTTGGGACCCATAGTCATTGCTACAAGGAGGTAGAGAGGGTGGAGCGAGAAAGGAGGAGACTTTGTGCCATAGTCTTCCTAGAAGGGTGGACACCATAACCAGATTGAGATAAGGGAGGGAATGAGAAGGAAAACGGGTGCGAAAGGAGATACCTTCTACAAGAAAAAACTTCATTGAATCTTTATCAACTACCAAGAGACAAGAAGAGGTAAGTGGGAATGAAAGAGATATCCTCCATCTTGTTCTTCTTCTTGTTCTTCTTCTTGTTCTTGTTCTTCTTCTTCTTCTTCTTCTTCTTCTCCTCCTCCTTTTTTTTCTACTTCATCTCCTCCTTCTTCTTATTCCTTGGTTCTTCTTTTTCTTCTTCTACTTAGCTTTTAGTTTGTGCTCCGAATTTTCTAAACTAGTGCTATCAACTAGAACTCCTCTTTGAGTTTATCTCTATTCACTATCTAGATCTACTTTTATTTATGAAAGTGTTTTTTCTTCCTCCATATATGCGTCAAGTTTCCTTCATGCTTTGTCTTGTTCTCTCACTTGTGTCTACATTGGATCATGGTAGTATATTTCTTCTTCTTTCATGTACTTGTTTTGTCTAGTTTCCTCTATGCTTTGCCTTATTTTTTCACTTACGTCTACTTCAAAACTTAATTGTATGCTCCTTCTTCCACCATGTATGTGTTTTGTGTAGTTTCCTTCATGCTTTGTTTTGTTCTTTCAGTTAAATTTACTTCAGATCATGATAGTATGCTTTCTTTTCCTCCATGTATGTGTTTTATCTAGTTTCCTCCCCTTGTCTTGTTCTTTCACTTGAGCCTACTTCAGATCATGATAGTATGTACCTTGTTCATCCACGTAAATGTTTTGTTCACTTTCCTTCGTACTTTGTCTTGTTTTTTCACTTAGGTCTACTTCGGATTTTGGTTGTATGCTTGTTTTTTTCTCCATATGTGTATTTTTGTCTTGTTTCCTTTATGGTTTGACTTATTCTTTCACTTGTGTCTATTTCGGATTTTAGTAGTATGTCTTTTTTTCTTCATGTATATGTTTGGTATAGTTTCCTTCATGCGTTGTCTTATTCCTTCACTTGTGTCTACTTCAGATCTAGGTAGTATGTTTTTGGCTGCCAGTTGTCTGATGGTCAGTTGTCCTGGCCGGACATTCTGTGTGGAGTTGTCTGGGATCCGAACAACTCGTTTTTTTTAAACTTGCGAGGCAAAAAAAAAGAAAAAAGAGGGAGGGGTTGCACAACACCAAGGGACTCCCCAAAACAATTTTGAGGCCATTTAGAGCAAAAAAAAAAAAAAAAAAGGGAAAAATGGTGCTAAGGGTGTGTAAGGGGGTGCGAGGGAAAGGTGGTGTGGAAGGCCCACTGTTGTAGCAGCTGCATGTGTATTCACACACACGCACACACACTCTCTATACACAAACCATACACACACGCACAGAATGTCTACACACACACACACACTGTCTAGTATCTATGCATGTGCTCACACACACACAAAGACACACTCAGACACACAGGACACACATTAACACACACACACACACACACACACACAAAACATGCACATGCACAAGCACAAGAAGAGGAGGACGAGGAGGAGGAGGAGGAAAGGGAGTACGAGGATGAGGAAGAAAAAAACGAAGATGAGGAGGAGAAGGAGGAGGGGGAGAAAAAAGAAGAGGAGGGGGGGGGAGGTGGAGGAGGAGGACGAGGAAAGAGAGCAGAAGGAGGGGACCGCGACGATGGATACAAATCGGTATGCCACAAAGGGATATGGGGAATTGAGCGAGTAGAGATGGCAACGCGGCAACGGCGAAGGGGGATTGTGTGGACGACAACAATCACGTCAATATGGATGAGGAGGAGGAGGAGAAAGATAGGGAGGAGGAAGACGAGGAGCCGGACTTAGTTGCGTCCGCCTGCCCTCTTATTTTTTCTTTTCCTTTTTCAATCAATCAATCAATGTATTTAAGATCCGATCCAATTTGTAGATTGGATTGGAGTTTGAAAATCTTATCGAGAGAATGATTCTTGATTTTCAAGATTCAATCCAATCTATCGATTGGATCGGATTTTGAATGGATACTTTGGTTGAAATCTGGCTGATTTTTTCATGGGTGGGTGGGTGGTGGGTGGGTGGGTTGGTTGGTTGGTTGGTTGGTTGGTTGGTTGGTTGGTTGGTTGGTTGGTTCGTTGGTTGGTTGGTTGAAAAAGAAAAGAAAAAAAGTGGAAGGAAATGGAGGCGACGACATAAAGGACAATGGCTAGAAGGGGACGTGAGGAGTTGGGTCGGTAGGGATAGCGACACGGCCACGACGAAGGGGCATTACGTGGATGACGCTGATAGGGAGGAGGAGGAGGAGGAGGAGGAGGAGGAGGAGGAGGAGAAGGACAGGGAGAACAAGGAGGAGGAAGAGGACTTAGTCACATCCATCTTCCTTTTTTTTTCTATTAATCAAGCCCAAAATTTTAATTCAAATTTTGCTCAAACTAGGCCTTAGATCTCTTAGATCTGACGACCCAGACCGGACTATTTTCGTTTTCGTTTTCGGAGGCCCTAACGACCTGGCAAAAATTGCCCATCCTTCCCGAGGGTACTACGTACCCTAAACCCCACTTTGCAGACCCAAAATCCCTCAACACTCTTCCCCGATTTCTTAACCAGCCCGGACACTTGACCCTGCTCGGACGACGAAAAAAAGTTGCCTGATCGGACAAACCGGAACTAAAAAGTATCCCGTACATCCGGGCTGGTAACCTATTTTTTTTCTTCCCCGATGAACGTGTTTTGTCTAGTTTCCTTCATACTTTGATTTATTCTTTCACTTATGTGTACTTCGGATCAGGGTAGTATGTTTCTTTTTCCTTTATATATATGTTTTTCGTACTTTCCTTCATGCTTTGTGTGATTCTTTCACTTGTCTTTACTTTGGATCTTTGTAGTATGCATCGTATCTTTTATACATGTGTTTCATTACTTTCTTTCATGCTATGTCTTGTTTTTTTACTTGTATGTACTTCAGATCATAGTATTATGATTCTTCTTCCTCCATGTATGTGTTTTGTCTAGTTTCCTTTATGTTTTATTTTATTTTTTTACTTGGATCTACTTCGGATAATTGTAGTATATTTCTTCTTCCTCCATGTACGTGTTTTATCTAGTCTCCTCCATACGTTGTCTTATTATATTACTTGTCGACTTTGGATCGTGGTAGTATGCTTCTTCTTCCTCGATGTATATTTTTTGTCTAGTTTCCTTCATTGTTTCTCTTGTTCTTTCACTTGTGTCTACTTCATATCATTGTACTATGTTTCCTCTTCGTCCATATTTGTGCTTTCTCTAGCTTCCTTAATGCTTTGTTTCGCTCTTTCACTTGTGTCTACTTCAGATCTTGGTAATATGCTTATTTTTTCTCCATGTATGTGTTTTCTCTAGTTTCTTCAATACTTTATCTTGATCTTTCACGTATGCATACTTCTGATTTTGGTAGGATAGTTCTTCTTTCTCCATGCATGTGCTTTGTCAATTTTTATAAATGTTTTATCTCATTCTTCTACTTATGTCTACTTCGAACGTTGGTAGTTTTTTTTTTTTCCTCCATCTATGTTTTTTGTCTAGTTTCCCTAAGGCCTTATCTCGTTCTTTCACTTCTGTGTACTTCAGATCTTGGTAGTGCCCTCCTTTTTCCTCCATGCAAATGGTTTGTGAAGTTTCCTTCATGCTTGTCTTATTTTTTCACTTGTATCTACTTCAGATAATTTATTTCTTCTTCCTTCGTGCATGTATTTACTTTGGGGATTGATTGTTTGCTTCTTTTTCCTCCATGCATGTGTTTGGATAAATTTCCTTCATGCTTTCTCTCGTTTTTTCACTGTATACTTCGGATCTGTGTAGCTTGCTTCTCCTTCCTGCATGTATGCATTTTGACAAGCTTCCTCCATGCATATGTTTTGTAAGGTTTCCTTCATGCTGTTCTTTCACTTATGTCTACTTTGGATTTTGGTAGTTTGCTTCTCCTTCCTCCATGGATGTGTTTTGATAAACTTCCTCCATACTTTGTCTCATCCTTTCACTTGTTTCTACCTAGGATCTTGGTAGTTTTCTTTTTTCTTCATCCATCTGTGAATTTTGCTAAGTTTCATGCACACTTTGTTTATACCTTGAGTTTGTGATTACTTTGGATCTCAGTAGTTTTTCTTCTCCATATATGTGTTTTGTCGAGTTTGCTCCATACATTGTTTTCGTTTTTTACTTTTGTTTACCTCAGATTTTTGTTGTTTGTATCTTCTTCCTGCATGTGTAGGTTTTGTAAAGTTTCCTGTATAGTTTGTCTCTTTCCTTTTCTTGAGAGTACTTCGGATCTAGTAGTTACTTCTGATTCATCTGTGTGCACTTATTTTTTAAGTTTCCGTCCTGTTTTATCTCTCCTTCGTACCTGTGTCTCATTCGGATCTTGATGGTTTGCTTATTTTTTACTCTTGTGCGATTTTGTTAAGTTTTCTTCACGCTTTGACTTTTTTTTTCACTTGCGTCCACGTTGAAAGTAGTAAGGTGCTTGCCTCGTATGGGGTCAACGATTTCCGAAGCCTACCACGTTTCGAAGTACTGAGGGTCTGGTCCGCAATAACTAACAATTCGACACAACTTGGCGGTGCTCAAATCACTTTGTGCCAAACAAAGTAGGTTGCAGCCGAAACTTTACACGCCTCATGTTGGGGGTATATATAAATAGTTTGTCAAGTTTCACAGTTGTCTGAGTCCATCTTTTCCTAAAAAATGAAAAAGTTGACTCCCTCGAACCGTTCGCCTCGACCTACTCACGAAGTCCAAAACATGCAAGTGGGCGAAAATAGTGATGGGATTAGATAAAAATGAAGGAAGACTATCCCTAGGGTACGTTCAGAGAGCCTGCAAAATCTCATGACCTACCGACGACGGTTGGGGTCTCAAACGAAAATCTGAGTTTTTCACCTTCCTCCTCAGATAGGAAAATTTGCGAAAAGGTTTAAAAGTGTTGTAATATGAGTTTTCTGCACAACCAGTGATTTATAAGTTTTCTGCCAACCTGTGTTTTTATGAAAACAACTTGTCTTAGTTTTTATGCAAAAACAACAATTTTTCAATACGGGATAGAAAACCGATAAAGCTGAAAAATCGAAGCATAGAACTAGGATAGTACACCTGACTACCTTGCACCTTCTTCCCCCTCCACCTTCACCACCCATCCACCATAAATAAGCACCTTGATCCTTCTTTCTCCTTCATCTTCATCATTCATCTGCCATCACGAAGCGCTTTGCACCCTCTTCGTCCCCCACCTCCATCACCCATCCGCCATAGCCAAGCACCTTGTACCTTCTTCCTTTCCCACCTCCATCACCCATCCACCCTAGCCAAGGACCTCGCACCTTCTTCCTCCTTCACCTTCATCACTCATCCGCCATAGCCAAGCACCTTGCACCTTCTTCCACCTCCATCAACCTCTCCACCATAGCCAAACTCCTTACACCTTCTTCCTCCTCCACCTCCATCACCCATCCACCATAGCCAAGCACCTTGTAATGTCTTCCTCCTTCACCTCCATCACTCACCCATCATCACCAAACACCTTGCACCTTCTTCCTCCTCCACCTCCATCACCCGTCCACCATACCTTGCACCTTCTTCCTCCTCCACCTTCATCACCTATGCAACATAGCCAAACACCCTGCACCTTTTTCCTCCCCAACCTCCATCACCCATCCACCACAGCCAAGCACCTTACATCTGTTACCTCCTTCGCCTCCATCACCCATCCACCATGGCGAGGCACCTTGGACCTTCTTCCTCATACACCTCCATCACCAATCCGCCAAGCACCTTGCACCATCTTCCTCCTCCACCTCCATCAACCATCCACCATAGCGACCCAACTTGCACCTTCTTCCTCCTCCACATCCATTGCCCATCCACCACAGCCAAGCACCTTGCACCTTCTTCCTCCTCCTCCATCATCACTCATCCACCATAGCAGAGCACCTAGCACCTCCTTCATTCGCAACCTCCATAACTCATTTACCATAACCAAACACCTTGCACCTTCTTTCTCCTTCATCTCTATCACCCATCCGCCATAACCAACCATCTTGCACCTTCTTTCTCCTCCATCTTTGTCACCCATCCACCATAGCCAAGCATCTCGCACCTTCTTCATCCACCTCCCTCACTCGTCCACCAAAGGCAAAGCACATTGTACCTTTTTCCTCCTCCACCGCCATCACTCATCCACAATGGTCAAGCGGCTTGCACCGTCGTCCTCCTCCACCTCCATTCCTCATCCACCATAGCTAAGCACATGGTACGCTCTTTCTCGTCCACGATAGCCAAGCACATTGTACGCTCTTTCTCGTCCACCTACGTCACTTATCCGCTATAGCCAATCACATTGCACGTTCTTCCCCCTCCACCTCCATCACTCATCCACCATAGCCAAGAACCATGCACCTTCTTCCTCCTCCACCTCCATCACCCGTCCATCATAGTCAAAGCACCATGTACCTTCTTCCTTATCCACCTCCATCATTCATCCACCATAGCCAAACACAAAGCACCTTCTTCCCCCTCCACTTCCATCACCCATCTGCCATAACTAACCATCTTCCTCTGCCCTCCACATTGTCCTACTTCGCTAAGAGTCATGGAACCATGAGACCGAGGGAAATCACTTTGATAGGGAGACAAGTTAGGTATAACTGTAAAAGTAGAAAATAAGTTTGGACCTATGATAGACAATCTCTCTCTCTCTCTCTCTCTCTCTCTCTCTCTCTCTCTCTCTCTCTCTCTCTCTCTCTCTCTCTCCGCCTTTTGAGTTTTTCGGACTTTCGTCTTTTGCTTTCTCTCTCAGTTTTGGCTTGCAGCTAACTCTTCCCCCACTCTCTTTCCAATTGTTGGGGAAAGGAACAGTGAAAGAACTTGATCCCACTTGGTGGAAGAATACGGCAAGGGAAGAATTATCGGTCCCTTGTACCACCAAAAGGGGAAGATTTGAGATTGCGAGTGTTTGTTATTGAAAGAAAGAAAATGAGAAATGTAACTTGACTCGACCAACACCTCGAATCCATGAGGAATGTAAGAAATTTGCGAGAGAAGAACAAGTGAAAGTTATAAGGAATGGCGTAAAAAGAATGAAGTTCAATGAACAAAGGAAAGGATAGGCATGGGGGAGGGAATATGGGTTCACCTCGAAAGGGGTACTGCGTATCCACGTCTGTGTCGAGTGTGCATGTGAGTGGATAAGACAAAGTCGTTCCATGCAAAAAGAAGAACACCTAGAAAGACATAAGGTCGAAATAGTATCTGGAGAGAGGAAAGGACAACAAACATAGCCCTTGACCATGAATCACCCTCCCCTCGTATACCTCGTCCGTTCCACTCCTTTTCTCCACCCTCTTACTCCCTTTCTCTCCCAGGCTGACGTAGGAAGCCCCAACTTGACAAAGAAAGCCTTAACGGTCGCCACTCCTTGTGATGCGGGGGGCTTGAGGAAACGGAACCGCTAAGTATGTTCGTTGCATGCCTTGATAAAGGGATGAAGTAGCCTAAACTGAATGCGGGCGGGGTTTCGGAAAGACTAAGGGGCGTTTAGGATAACAAGGGAACAAAGTTCGAGAAGGTGGGATATGCGCATGATGATAAGGATAGGAGCATCTTATTGATGAGGTATCGACTTTGGTAAGCGGTTAAGTTGTGGAGCCAACCCGAGTGACGGAGGCGATCTCCCCCGACGGGATAAGCAAAAAAGTATATGAGGGCTGGGGGCAGGGCACCCCAGTATTGTGGAAGAGGTTATGCAACTAGGGTGACTTTCATAAACCGAGGGGTGAGTCTTTCGCCTTAACAAAACTCACCGGACCCTTTCATATAGGAAAATGGATGGAGGTCCGCAAGAAGGGTGCATGATCGGCGAGGGAACTCCTTTGATTCCTTGAGTATTAGGAGCAATTGCCTGATGGCGTAACAAGGAATCAAGAATGAACGCATTGAGTAGATTAGCGAGACTACCTACCTTCGGCACGAGAGTTGAGCTACATCCCTCAATGTTAAAGCTCCCTCGTTCGACAACCCATTATCATCAATCTTAAAGCACTAGGTGGGGGTGTCCTTGTAATGAAACACCCCGCGCCCTTGATACGTACGCGGGCGGGGCAGAGCCAAATGGGACCTCTCTCGCTAAAGGGGAAGGGGTCGACGGGGCTCGAAAGTGTTTCAAGGCAGGGCACTACAATGATTTTATTTTAACCATCCTTCATAGGTCACAACTATGTATGGGGTACCATGTAAAAGCTACTTCTTACTAAATCATATGGTTTCAAATTCATGTTTTATTGAATCTTACCTTGTATGGAGAAAAACACATATTTAAAGATGTTTTCAACTTTGTACACTTGATCCGCTGGAGGTAGGAACATAAATGAAAAATTGGAAAAATCATCTCTTTCAACATAAGGTATTAGTTTAGATGCATGAAAGGCAGGGTAGGTCTTTATATGCAGGGGAATGGTCCATATTGATCCCAGTCACCGTGAAAACTTATCATGGCTTATAGTAGACATGTAACTATTTTATGTGATTCTAAAGATAACTCATTTTATTTAACCCATGTTTATTACCTTGTTCAATTATTTTAATATGATTTTCTGTCAGTTTTATTTTACTTTCATTATGTTTTTTATGTAAACAAAACTATAAATTCACTAGTCCTTGGGATTAACTTTCGACCTAATATTTTCTTTGGGGGTGAAAATGTCATTTTACCATTTTTTTTGTAGTGCATTTAGTATTATCCTAGTCAATATATGCATATAGTTTTCATACACGCTTACAATTTTGAGAACGTTATCATCCTAATCAATATGATGAGGACGTACAAATATTTGTAAAAGTTTTGATACATCTTGTTTATTTGTTCAGTCTGTCCATCAGCCTCAAGATGTCTTCCCAACGATATAATGAGTTGTGTGTCAATATTTTCATTAGTCCTTGTCCTATAAATCTCACATCTTTAATAAACACAATAGTATTGAAAAATTCATATTTAGCAACCGACAAATATAAAATTTCTGCATTACAGGTTCTATTTTTACTTTAACCTTTGTACGAAACGTAAAGTTTATAGAGATAAACCCAATGGTTCATAAGGAATATGCAGTGTTCTTAGTTATCCCAAGAGTCCTGATAAAATGACTTGTTGTGTTGACATACGAGACACGTTTTGACAAAAGTTGTCATATTTTCTTTTATTTCTTGCCACACAAACTGTTGCAACATATTAGTATATATCTTCCTTTAGTCAATATGTTATTTTGTGTTATGACATTCACCTAAGATTATATTTTTGATAGTTTAATCATTTGAATGATATTTTTTGTCATTTCTTAGGCTTGTGAGGAATAATGTGTCATCATTCATGCTGTAATTTAAAAAAGTTTCCAGCGTAAGTCTGATAGAATTAATATTATCATATTCCATATAGGGTCATTGAAATATCAAACTCTAACATTTTCTTTCAGTTTACTTACCGCATTAAGATAAGTTACAATTGTATAAATAAGTTAGAACGTCAAGTGAGTATATCTAAAAAATTATCAATACATTATACTTACTTTTGATTAGATTAAGCTCGGAGTTAAGTGTATAAATGATAGACGATCACCATGCTGATTTATTAAACAGTCATGATTGTGTCCTTGACCACTTGAGAATCTCGTGATCTATGTAGGTTTTGAAGTGTTTGATGACCAGATAGTGTTTCCTCTTCGTAATTGTTTTTAGAAGTGCATACAATTTTTTCTCATACATTTATTTGACTATTTTCTTACTAGTATGCATCCAAAAAGCAATAACCTTTCTCATCTTGCTGCAAAAGTGCCCCAATCTTATATTGATTTGTGTTAGTGATAATAATGATCGATAGGGTTGGGTCAACAATCTTTAGGACAGGTCAATGAGTTAGAGCATATTTCAAAATTTTGAAGGATGAATGAGAGTCGTTGTCCCATAACCAAATAATTTATTTCTTCAAAAGTTTCCTTATAGATGTAATTATAATGGAGAAACTTTGAACGAGCTTCACATAGTAGCTTGTAAAGCTTATTAAAAAATGAAATTAAGAGAGAGTCTTTAGTCAGTTTCTAATTGAAGTAAGTTTTTTTTCTTTTCACCTTAAACCTTCTTCATTCACTACATATCATAGGTATGTTAATTCTGACTCAACGAATATTGACTTCTAACAATTTATCTTATCATTTCATTTTCTTAATCTTTGTACAATCCTTCATAGATGTTTATGATGGTCTTTAAATATTTTATTGTAAACCAAAATGTCATTGAGATAAATAACTATGAATTGATCTAAGTCATTCTTCGAAATGTTTATTCATAGATCGTTGGAAGCTTAATGAGTCCAAAGGCATGATAACAAACTCATTATGCCCATACCTAGTTTTTAACCATGTCTTATATTGATCATCAAGACGTACCTCAATCTGGTTGCAATATGACTTTATATTAATCTTGTTAATATACTAGCAACCTTGTAGCGGGTCAATCAAGTTATCAATTCGAGGAAACGGTTTTTCGTTCTTAACATTGACAATATCCAATCATCGATAAACGATGCACAAGTTTAGCTCGCCTTCCCTCTTTAGAAAAAAAAAATACAGGAGCATTGTGAGGGGAAAGGTTAAGTATGATCCATCACTTTTCGATAAGTTTCGGTAATTGTTCTTGACTTCGTTGAATTCTAGTTAAGTCATTCGTAAATCGGTCATTTGGGAATCTTGTTATTATGTATGATCTCATTGTTGTTTAGTTGTTCTTTCGGTTGCATAAATAATTCTGCAAGGAATATGAGTGAGAATAATATACAGAAATTCAAGTTGTAAAATCACACAAATGTCCAAAAAGTCCTGTACAAGCAGAGAGTACAAATGCATTGAGATTCCATCCAAATAAGAGCAATACAATGACATAGTGAGTCAATGTTCAAACCTTCAGGCCACACCAATGCCGTATCCAAAGTCGTTCTCTCTGTCTGGCGCCCAATGCCCAGCCTACACTACTCGACTATCCTACCTACACAAGCGGCTATCGGGTAGCTGAAAATTCAGGAATGAAAATTCTGAAGTGAGAGTTTTCGGCAGTCTGAAAATCATGAATGGGCTTGAAGTGGTGAAAGGTCCGAAGACCCTGAAAACCACCTGTTTAGGCAGGCTGCACCCTGAAGTGGTGAAGGGTGTCCTGAAGTGGTCAAGTGAGACTTTGGGCAGTCTGAAAATCCTGAATGGTCCCGAAGTGGTGAAAGGTTCGAAGACCATAAAAACCACCCTTCACCACTTGAGGATGCAGCCTGCCTAAACATGTGGTTTTCAAGGTCTTCGGAGGCTTTCAGCACTTCAGGATCATTCAAAATTTTCGGACCTGAATGGTCCTGAAGTGGTGAAAGGTCCGAAGACCCTGAAAATCATCTGTTTAGGCAGGCTGCATCTTGAAGTGGTGAAGGGTGTCCTGAAGTGGTGATGAAAAATACGACAATTGCTAACCTACTCTCCCTACCAACATCAACATTATCAAAACATGCTCTCTTCGACTCTGGAAGACCAATGTACATGATGTCAACACCATAACCGACCTCTCTCGTATACTAGGTACGTATCTCGTCTCCCCTCATTAGACCTTGTCCACCCACACTTGCCTCCTTCGTGAAGACCATCAATCGCCCTCTCACCCTTAGCGCCTTGCAGCACGGCTATGACAGCTCGAGCTCCGCTGTCCAGCAGCGCCCCTCTTCACCTCACACGTGCCCACACGCGCTCTGGCCTTAGTGCAACACGCAGCCTCTAACGCAACAACGCAACAACGTGACGGCATTGCCTGCGTGAGCCAGAATGTCTGCCCTTGACTGCCCTCCTTCCTATATGGAAGTGACAGTCCCTGCTTAGCTGACTGTGGCATGGCTGGGAAGCTTCCAGTAGCTTCCTCTCGGACCCAGTACCTGCGCCCAGACCCAATGCTACAGTCGAGGGTCTAGACCTTTTACAGTTGGGCACGACCTGAGTCTTCGGACTTGGGCCGTTTGCTGCATTTGCACAAGATCCGGCATATGTACGGTGATAGTGTTGCTTTTGAGTAGGCCTATGGCCACTCCGTGATGCATCAGTCCTGCATTGTGTGTATGCGTCCAGACGCAACAGCCAAGGCCTGGGCCAAACTATACGATGTAGCTTAGGGAGGTTCATGCGTTCACTCAACCACCTGGCGGGCCACACAGTCTGAGTACCCACATATCTGCCCAGAACATGTGCATGCTTGATAAGGGCCCCGCAAAGGCGCATTCCTCGCAGTTCAGTTTTCAAGTCCTTATACTCTTTCAGAAGTTTCCCAATAGAATGTTGTTCTTTGAATTGCATAAATAGTTCAGTTTTCAAGTCCTTATACTCTTCCAAAAGTTTGCTAATAGAATGCACTACAAAAGTGAAGCTTTCATCTACATTTTTTATTAGAAACATCATCACTTCCTCTGCTCACTTCGTTTACGTGACTATACTTCAGAAAGCGGGTAAACTCGTATAAGAAAATGACAATGATGAATCAAAATCAGATTTACCATATAAGTTGATATAACTTAATTCATTTGATTTTGTGTTTGTTCTCTTTAAGTCTTAGAATTTGATCCTTATACTTGACTTTAGGGTCGGCTTCCTCATATCAGTCCATGCCAATCCAATATCCTTTTACAGTTTTACCTTCATGAATCATAAATAGGATTTAACATGATCCACATAGTGAAAAAATAGTAATTGTGCTTTTATTTACTAGCATGGAATCCTCAATTCAATTTTTTTATTGTCTTTTATAATATACAAGTCCTAGTTGATTTAGGATCTAGCAAAACACAAAATCGTGTTCGCGAAATTTTGGTGTTTATGAGAATCAATTCACCCTTTCATTTTGCTTTCTTAGCCCATAAACTCCTTAATGTTATCAATTCAGTACCCTATCCATCAAGGGATTCACCCTCTGTAACAGAACACACAACTTTATCGATCATCCTCTCCTATAGGGGATGGAGGGTCGAGCCGGGTCCGTGGCACCAAGTCATATGCACCATTCAACTTCGGAGGAGCAAATGTTACTCCTACTGGCTGCTCTCTTCTGGGTTCTTGATTAGGGGACACCGTGCAATAATATGTCCTCCAGTGTTAAACTTAAGGCAATGCTCTTTGTCCATACGATTCTGCTATACCTTCTAGGTAATGCTTATATTTTTTCATACCTGGTTAAAAGCTATGATAGGATATAAGGGAAATTGTGTGACCTCCTCTTCTTCATTACGCCTCCTTTATTGATGTTTCTCACACCCGTTGTCAGGACCTGTGGGTCCCGAATAACGTCCCGACACTTGAGAGCCTGTATATAGCCAAGTTGTGCACCATAGAGAAATCCGGAGAAAGGAGACAAGAGATAGAGAAAAGACAAAGGACGAGGACGAGACTGCAGGAAGGAATGATGCCCTGGGCTAAATACTGCAGGTTGAAGGACCTGGCAATGGCAAGCAAGTAAGTAACAGGACAGGGGCGCACAAGGGCATAGCATAGAGTCAGGAGGGTCATTCGAATTCGGCATGGCGAGAACCCGAGGGGCCATGAACCAAGCAAGCAGGGCGCGGCAGATGGCATGAGAATATTGAAGCCGGAAGGTGGGCGGCCCTGGTGGTCGCGAGACACTAGAACGTAAGGGTCACAACGGGGTGCCAAGGCCATATGGGAAGGGGACCCTTGGTGACCGGAGGGCACTAGAGAAAGAAGCGACAAACTGTCGGGGACCACCGACGGGACAAAGTGTCGGGGACCACCGACGAGACAAAGTGTCGGGGACCACCGACGGGATAAAGTGTCGGGGGCTACCGATGGGACAAAGTGTCGGGGACCACCGATGGGACAAAGTGTC
Source organism: Chara braunii (assembly GCA_003427395.1). Taxonomy (NCBI): domain Eukaryota; kingdom Viridiplantae; phylum Streptophyta; class Charophyceae; order Charales; family Characeae; genus Chara; species Chara braunii. Next base: position 1,615,020 of record BFEA01000244.1, read on the forward strand.
GGGAGCCACCGATGGGACAAAGTGTCGGGGACCACCGACGGGACAAAGAGAAGAGGACCAACGACGGGACAAAGTGTCGAGGACCACCAAGCAGGACAAGTACCAAGGACCAGCGCATGACAGGTGGCGGGGACATGAGAAGGTCTCAAAAAGGATTGAGGAGCAACATGAGGGGATATAATTAAAACAAGGTGTACCGTCAAAGTCAAGATCTTGACGACCAATAATATTAGCACCACTAGCGCAAGCACTAGTGGAAGCAAACGGGAAGACCAAAAGGAAAATAAAAAGTAAAGAAATAAGGAGGAGGAGACATGGGAGCAATCCGAAAAATCTCGAATTGACCCTAGTCAAGAAAATAAAGTTAAAAGAGACTCTAGGTGAAAAATAGGTATCCGGGAGAAAATCGAAAAATGAGGGGTCATTGTGTGAGAGAAATAAAGGTAAAAGGAGACTCCCATGAACATGAGGGAGCCATAGTTGCAGTCCGAGATATAACAGACTACACCATGGGCATAGGGAGGACTTAAACTAAGAGGAAGGACCTAAAAAAGGCCTTAACGGCTACTTGACACTTGACATGCTAGAAAAAAAAAGAAAAAGAAAAGAAAAAGATGAGAGAATAACACAAGAGGAGTAAGAGGGAGTGAGTGAGTTGACCGTTAGTAGGGACTGCCACAACTAGGGACTGACAGGTCCCTACTGTCCAGAAAAGGAAGGGAAAAAAAAAAAAAAAAAAAAAAAAAAAAAAAAA